>JAMPIV010001207.1:0-372500 GCA_024509875.1 Oreohelix idahoensis
AAGATAAAATGAAAAGAAAAAAAGGAGAAAAATCACAATCGTACGGAAGCGGCGATCCTCATGTAGCCGTCCCGTTGTATATCGTGAGGTCTGTTGCCGAAGAATACAGGAGAAGACAGAAGCACAAATCACCCCATTCTTTGACTTTCACAAGGTTCCATCAGATATACACCCTCTCCCCTTTCCTGGTCATGCTGCTCCCCAGCCGTCAGCTCCCTGATTAAATTTAAAATGCACACGGTTTTTCCGTACGCCTACATGCTAGAAGGACGCCGCAGGCGCTGAGTAACGGTCTGACTGATTAGTAAAGTCCATCGCCCGCCCCTGCTCGCGCCGGCGTTCACGTACAATGGTTAATTATTAATTCAGGATCTCACCATACGCTGCCAATCTAAAACAATGAACTGCCTGTCATTAAATAATTCAATTTTCTGGCGTCTGTTTAGTTTCGTCGTATGGTATTAAAAAAATAGAGCACTAGAGATGACAAATATACACCAATGAAATATAACGATGTACTTCTATCCTTCTCTATCAGTCGCTTTATGTGCCTATACGTCAGTCAGCTAAACCGTCAGGTTATCCTCTCCTGTAGTACTACGTTTCGCTCTGCCTATCTTTGTTTAACAATAGTTACAATCAACGAATGCGGGGTGGCGAGATTTAACATTTTTAATATAATGATCTGGATATGAAATCGCTACGCATACTAGCGCTTATTTCACTCGTTTTAGACTAAGCTAGAGGAAAAAATCTAAGTGGAAGTAATGAAATGGTTTAAAAGCTATCACATCTTAAAACATTAGCACATTCTCCTTTTACCAGAAAATCAGAAATTGAAATCTCCACGAAAACAACTATAAACATAAATCCCAACAAGGAAATAGTTTACGGCGGCGCGCTAGAATACTACCAAATTCCTGGACTTGACATACTGACGAATGGGGTTAAGAAAATGACAGTATGATATACTCATTGAATTTCTCTGATCACTAATTGTTGTTTTAATTCCCGCGTTCCCGGGTGAGCACCCCAACAGTTACAGAACTAGGGCGTATCAAGAGAAATAGACCTTCATAACGGTCAGTCCGATCGAGAGTTTTCTCGTCGGGAGTTTTGCGTACCTTCATCAAAAGACTTTCTGTTTCGACTAGCGGTGTTTTTCCCTCTTTAAGAAATGCCCGCTTCTGAAGATCAAAGAGGCCAGGGGTTTCTAACTACCCCTGAGGAATGAAACTCAAAAGGGTTAGTGTTTTTTTGTGTCTCTCTCACTGTGCTTGCCTGTTGAGTAACTATTATAATTGACATATTCTCGTGTAGGGGGACGAGTTAAACACAGCCTGATTTGCTTCCCTGTTATGACTGACAGGTCACAGTCAAGTTTTTTTGTAAACATTTTTTTTGTTAGCTCGTGTATTAAAAGAAAAGAAGGCGGACAAAATGGTAACGTTGCAGAAATAGACAGTATGGTAAATATGCCTGTTTTAGCTAGCAAATTCAGAAGGTCACTATTAGGTTGCAAATAAGCTGTCAGATTATACTGTAGACTTCTTTATCCATTACAACGTCACACCATACGACAGAAACAGCCGTGTAGGTGGAACTGAAGTGTTAGAGACTTCACCAAACCTATAATTCCAGCTTTTTAAAATGAGGTGGTTTGACTCGATTTTATCTTCCTTAGCTTCTTTGTCTTCCCTAACTCACAAGCTGTGTCAGGTACCTCATCTACTTCTGGTTTTTCAAATCTGGAACATGATAATTGGGCCGCAAGAGGAAGACTGTATAACCGATTAGCCAATCATACGCTGTATTTTATCCAAATATACACTAAACAAATTGATTATAGGTCGCGTATCTTGCATAGAATCCCTGAAAAACGACCATATAGCCTTTCAGCGAGGTCCTGTGAGGTGGAACAAGGAAAGAAGGGATTAACATATCGTAAAGAGTTAGTTACTCAGAAATAGATGGCATATAAGACACGTAAACTCATGAAAAAGGCATTACCGCAGAAACCCACGGCATGAAAATGACGTTTTGATTTCATGCAGGTGATTCAAGGTTACTATAGAACTTCCGTGTAGTTCCAGTGGGTCTATGAGAAGACAAAGAAAGAATAAGAATAATGCTCCCGCAGGCATGTCGTATGAGGCGACTAATATGAGGCTGTGCAACCTCATCATGTAAAACTAATAGTCACAGAAACTACTGCTGCAAAAGCACATTTAAATGCTTAGTATTAGGATTCTTGCAGTGGACAAGCTGCAGTTGTGGCTCCATGCTCTATAATAAGTGAAAAGAAAAAGAAGTTCACTCTTTTCTTTTTCCTTCCTTTCTTTCCATTATTTTTTTTTTTATTTCTTTATACGGAGTGTCTACCATTTACACTTTCGTTATTTGTTTGTATTTACTATGTTAGCGTTGCCGTTCGGTGGGACGTTTGGTTTTCTTTAATGTTTGACATTGGACTAAATTTACCAAGGTCTTCTGGAGAAGCGGTGGACAGTCTGTTCATACTTGGTGGCAAGAAGTGAGTAGTCAGTTTGTAGAATTTGAAATGTTTGACATTTCTGGTAGCTATTATTCATAAAATTTCTAACTCTAAACTGGAGGGAGATGATGAGATGAGAGAGAGTGAGAGAGAGAGAGAGAAGAGTGACGGAGTAAGAGAGAGATGAGGAGAGAGAGGATGATGAGACGTAGGCTCCTCTAACAGATGATGAGGAGAGACGAGAGAGAGAGAGAGAACTAATGGACCTCGACAGCTATTTTTGCATATACGAGGAAGTCTATCCTCCAATAACATTGGCGGGGGAAAAGAATTTATGATGTGCTTTTTTCCGCTGCATGGAAGCCGCAGGGTTAGAATGAGGTGGTTAGTGCACTGAGCTTCCTAGATGCAGTGGTCTATGGTGACGGATCCCCCAGAATGAGGTGGGGAATTTTTTAAGCCACAAACGGGCTCCCAGGGTCGACCACCAGCCCCAAATGGGTACCAGAAACAACTTGGGGAAGGTTAATGGCAGGGCCGGCTTGATGCTGACCCTACTCAACCCACTTAGTGTGCCGGACTCGGTCAAGAAAATTATGAGCCTAACGCCCATATTCCCAATTTGGCCTCAACTGGGCGTGTAAACGGTGATCCCTTTAACCTTTACCTTTTTTTCCTGCTTGCATGTCTCCCATGACGTCACTAATTTCTACCGTAGTGATTTCATCTGGATGCTGTGGTTATGAAGTGTCTAAGGGATTCAACACGTCAAAAATGGCGTTTTGGGCAGAACTGAAAAAAGCCAATGGGACTGTGATTTATACTATATTTAATAAACAGTGGCTTTAGCACAAAAATGTTTTGTAAATGTTATGGATATTAAAAAAAAAAAAAAAAAAATCTTTCCTTTGGTCGTGTATTAAGAATATAAAAACAAAACCAAAAAGTCAAATATAAACTTTCTTTTCACTCCGTCTCCCGAATCCATTATTTAAGGGAGTATCGACTTCAGCGACTAACTTGGCCGCTAGTTACTGCAAATGTTTACGGAACTCCATTCATTTTCTATATATCTAAATAAGATTACTTATTCGTAATCTTCCTGTAATACAAAATAAGGAAAATTCAATAAAGTATGTCCAAGAAAATCAAACATCCGCCTTTATTAAGGCATGGGAACAAATTGAGCATAGGCCTTCAACAAACACAAACCAAGTCCTCCTGTCACGTGCTATCAGCTGATGTTCTTACCACGTCTTCCTCATCATTTTCACTTCTGTCTCCAGTTTCGTTCCCTATGTGTTATTTGGTCTCTGCCTCTCACTTTAAATCTAATCTTTTTGTTTTCTTTTGCTTTTTTATACGGCACTTTTTCAGTATTTTTCCTAATTTGGATGCTCTTTACTGTTTTGCGTTCTAAACTGACATGATTGCCAAACTGTTTGATTGGGACATTCTGCTTCGTTTGATCGTAGAGGCTTACAGATACCGCATTGGTCAGGAAGATTCGAAACTGCTAATAAAAAAAATTTGGGAATGTTGTTGATCGGTTATCATAAGCAAAAAAATTGTAAGCTAACTATTTATGTCAACTGAATTTACTTGAAACTTTTTCGTTTTGCTGCACCAGTTTTTCGCATCTGTGCTTAGTCTCTGCGTGGGGCCCTTCCTAGGCGCAAAGCCCGATTAGGAGGAATGTGGTCTTTCTCTTCTTAACTTAAGCCGGCCCTTATTGGCGCTTCTCCGTGTGTACTTTGTTTGTCTTCCTCCACCACTCCTACTACCCTGGGCGGGCTCCAGACCAAAAATCTTGCTTGGCAATAAATGTCTTCACAGGTTTCCTCCAAAAATTGTGTCTTATCCAATCGCAAAGCGTATTCTTCACTGCTGTGGATTGAGGTGGCTCAAACAGGCGATCACATGTCGATAATTTATAGGAGGTGGTCATGGTCTGTATTTCAGCGGCTAGGGCTCGGCGGGGCTATTTCGCGATGGTTGCTCTCAGTGTTTGGTGCGCGACCTGAACGAACGGAAATAAATTTGTGCTTCTCTTTGTTACTTTCCACAATTGCCTTCCACGGCTGGCGCACTTGGTCGATTAAAGTTGCTACACCATAAGTGAATGCATATGGTGGCGTTTCATTTTCGCATACAAGACAACAGGGAGGCTGAGACCGTCTTGGGAGTCATGACCCCAAGGTCTGGGGGGGCGCCCGCCCCCCTTCATAGTGGTATAGGAGCCTAATACTGGGCCGAAACAACTTGTCTGATTGGGGGTGGGTCTTCTTCCAGAGATGATCAGACATGCCTCCTGTCTTGTAATCCGCTCTGTAAAGAGTTTTCACATATCATTGTTTATCAGTTGGTATGTTTGATTGAGCGCTTAAAATTGGCTGCTACCGACTGTGGCGGTTCAGTGGGGTACAGGGTCTGATACAGTTTTTTTGCACTGTCCTGGTTGTACCCTGGTAATAACCACAGACAGTGAAAGCCGGTTTACACGCATCGGATGAAGTTAATATATAGTGATATTTAAGGCAATGAAGCAGTTATGATAACTTCGATCAGTCCAGCAGAAAAAAACAGTAAATATCTGTAAATAACAAAAACCCAGAACCACAGTGCCGTATTCTCTATGTGTGCTTTGCTGTGCGTGCTGCGCACACCTATGCCGAAGGAAAATAAAAAATTTAATTTATTATTATTATAAAATATTTCTCATTCTAATGTTCTTCTTTCGGACCGCACGCCACCAGGATAACGGATTTTTCCCGCATAGAATCTACGGAGTATAATCTAGTTTCAAGTTTCAGGTTTCCCCAGACATGGGCAATGATATACAACCATCATAGAAAGCCAGATCCAAAAACTCAGAAATGGCAAATGAGGGGTATCTGAGAGAAGGTGGTTGAAGAGTACAACATGAGAGATGAGCATGGTACGCAACTGAAGACGATACGTCAAGGCCTTACTTTTATTTAACTAAATAAATTTAAAAAAATCTAAATTTTACTTTTTTATTTAAAATGCCACCCCCCCTACAGACCCAAGTAGAAACTAGTCCCAAACTAAAAGATGGTTTGGCCTCATGTCTGGCAGAATGGGAGAGAAGATCGGCTACTACGACAAGGCATGGAAACAAAGAGCCAAGTGCTCCCAGAGCCAAGGATCAGGAGAGCCAAGGATCCAAAGGCAAGGATCCAGACCACTATGAGGACGACCCAGAGTCCGCTGGGAGGACAAAAATTAAGACAATCTTTGATGGGACCGAGGGGACTAGAATGGAACCAGGCCCAGGAGGAGATGTCAGCCGATCGATTGAATTAGTTCTGGCGACTCTCTCTTCCAAACCTATACCACCTCACGGTATAGTAAAGTGGGTACACTAGGGACTAAGTAAAGTAAGTAAAGGTTGTTTCCCCAGGGACCGCCTATTTATAGTTGCAGTTTTTACTGGTTTGGTAGCAATCGGCCCGAAGTTTTTCTCGGGTACTGCCGTCACAATGCGAGGGGATCGTTTCGGAGTTATCACGTGTTTGGAACATGGTTTGATTGGGAGCCGGGGTCATAAAACCCAAAAGGGGCCCCCAGGTACGTAAATTACTCATACGGTGTTGCGTGCGGTGGGAGGCCGGCCTTGCACGCTCTCAGGTGTGTGGTAAAAAATCGGTTGTGTCCGTTACTGGTGGTTATTTTGTGATTATTTTTTGTTTGTTGCCGGGGGAAATGCAGATCTTTCTTCAGTGACAGTGAGTTTCAAGGTTAAGTTATAAATTAGTATTTCGGAGATAATTGGTCATATACCCCTAATAACTATCGTTTGCAGTAAATTGAATATAGTTGGCTTTTCCTTTAAATTAAGAGGGAGGAAAGAAGCTAAATAGTAGGGCGTAACATATTCATTTTAAGAAGTAAGCGACGACTTGCTAGCATTTACCAGGTACTACGCCACTCACACTGCAAGAACCATCATTACTTCTAAAAAACGTCGCAGAAAAGAAATGGTTACATATTTCTTTATTGAAAAAAACATATTCATGCATTTGTTTGCTTTTTTTTTCTTTTTTTGTATTTGACATGTTAACAAATTTATAAAACACATTAATATGTAAGAAAGGAAAAGGAAAAGAAAGGAAAAAACACAAAAAATCGTTTTTAATTTAAATCGGACGACTGCTTGCAGTTCCCTCGTTTACAATTTTCTTCAAAATATGCCCAAGGTACGTTTACAATTTTAATAAGAGGTGACTGAAGGCCTCTGCTGGGCAAAGGGTAGCTGAAAGTTAAACAAGGACAGTGTCATTGCTTAAGTTATTAATGCTGCAAAAGGTAGCTCCACAGTTAAAACAAGACTGTGTAGACAGGTATATGGGGGGCCCTATCCGAGAGGAGGCATCAGAAAAGTCACCAATCAGGATATGACGGGGGGGGCATCAGAATATGTATGGAATAAAAAATTCATGTATAATAAACATGCATGTCATTGCTTATCGGTTAGAGCATCATAGCAATAACTTAAAATAAATCCCACCTTTGCATGTGGAAAGGCAGATGTTTGGCAAACACACATAGTAGAGTAAAGATATTTAACGCTTTTTTTTTTTTTTTTTTTTTTTTTTTTTTTCGAGCAGGAGTCTCCTGGATTAGTACGCATTATATTTGACATTAAGCAACCGAGGGATACGGGCCATGATTCTAAAAAAAAAAAAAATGTAAATATATATATATTCTTTTCAGGGGAAGAGGAAGCATTTGGGGAATGATAAATCTTACCAGGAGGAAGTGGGATTATACATTTAATGCACTGTAATAACGCATCTACATGTCCTCATTAGGTCATTTCAGATACATGTAAAACCAACAGGAGGACGATGAAAGGGAAAGGAAGGACAATGGCTTTTTTATCAAACATTTTGAGTCGGTGTGTTTTTATCTCCCTTGGCTGTGACGTTTTACCTCGTTTTGGCGAGGCGCTCTCGCCACATTTATCAGCTTTTACCTCGTTTTTTGGCGCAGCGCCGGCGCCGCCACATGTATCATACAGAGTACCCACCTAAAGTCGCATTACGCTGATATTTTAGAAAAATTATTAGCAATCATGTTAGTATTAAATCTTTAAAAAACAAAATATAGTCAATTAATATTAAAAAGTCTTTTTTAATGTTAACAGTCGCTAGTAATTCACCCTCCCCCCCCCCCCCCCCCCCCGATTTAACAATAGATATTGTTGATCAGAATCTACGTCATATCTACACTCCGGGCAAACTCATAGGTGCCAAGTCTCCCTCAGCAAATGTCGAAGGGGTTGAATGCTAATGGTTCCTGTTTCGCGCTGGTTGTATACACGCCGCATGCATCCCCTTATACGGCCATCTCTGCTGGTTTTACGTTTGATGTCAAATTCCAGCAATTTTAGCCTTGATGATTCATTGATTGCAGTGTCATTCTCTAATGGCGATCATTTGCCCTCAGTAATCTCTCCCTGTATCTATATCCAATGCACCTTCTAGGGGTGCCTCATGAAGCTTAGTCTGCCCAGCTCTTTCATTGTCGCGCGTACCCAATAGCAAGACCAGGACAGTAGATCCACACCCAATTTCCTGATGATTCGAGGCTTATATGAATGTTTTTTCTTTCATGCTGTAGCGGAAGCATGGGATTATGAGTCTGATACAATAACTGCCTTTGTTAATGAAGATTCATACAACCACCTTAAGCCTGCAGTCGCTGCCTCTACCTCATTTCTTTTCTCATGCTGGCGGTTGTTATCATGTAAGCCACGTTATGTTCAGTGACGATTCTGTCCTTTACTCTATCAGAGAAGCCCCACCCTGATTTATCAATATGGATTATAGACGCATCAGTGTACAAAATGACATTATCATCCCCAGCATGATCATTTATCAGTCAATTTCCAGCTCTGCCATCCCATTGGCTCAAGTTCTGCACTCTCTACCAAGGCTCATGATAACTTGCTGGTAGTTCGTCCAGTTCTCACCTGACTTACTGCACTCTTCTCCCTGGAAGATATTTCAAACTGTAGTCACTATCAGAAATAGTTGCTTCTGTCTGCGCCATCATGACATCCCCCTCTTTATTATTGCTCCGTTTGATGTCAGCTAGACCGTTCCCTTGCAGGGGGATGCCTTTTGTCTGTGATTACTCGCATATAATTGTTTGCCTGGGCCAACATTAGCGTGGCCACTCCTAGGTGGATTCACCTAGATCTGGGGGTTTTTTTTTGGTCCCGTCTAGGTGCCATTTTTCTCTACTTTCGGTTTTCAGTTTTTAAAATAGCCCAATCATTGCCCAAAGTAGCCCAAAAGTAGTCCAATCTAATTGTATCTAGATGTTTTTTTTTAAGATACCATCTAGGTTTTTTTTCCAAAATTGAGAGTGGCAACACTGGTCATCGCATATCTTGATCTAATTGACAGTAATCAAAGCATGCACCGCATCGTCACAATGGTGGTACCTCGCGTACAGCCAAGACTATACGCATCCCCTCATTTTGAATGCGTTCCAGTCGTTCACATGGTGTTACTGACAGCGTGAGTATTCCCAGACCATACTCGATTACCGATAAGACTAGCTGATGATACAGGATAAATAGTAATAGGCTATCTTCTACAGGTGCGATGCGGCCATTGTTTTTAGGGCTGCCTGACTCTCTACTGCACTTCAGTATGATATTATTATCAGCATGGTGCTTATACGATAACCTGCGATCGAATGTTCCTCCAAGGTACTTCAGCTTGTCTTGCCTTTCAGATTTTACATAGACTCGCAGTAGGAATTACGTTATTTGTATATACCATGTTCACATAAGGGTAACGGGACTTTGTGGCCACTCTGTGGACAGAAGCACAACGTCTGTCGGTAATATTATGGTGCACGTCCAAATAATATAAAAGACACTGAAGTCTAATTTTTTTTTTTTTGAGTCGTTACCTAGAGGAAGGCTTCAAGAAACTGAAAATCACCAGACGAAAGACGCGCCCAAAACAGATCGGGTTAGAGAGTTATAATCCAGGTACTTAATGACGTCATCAGAATGCGAACGAAGTTGAGGAGAAAGACTCTGGTTTGTTTGACCTGTTCCGGTATGGTGAAAATACCAGTCTTTTGCTCTTTCCTTTCATAGTTCCGTCATCTGTCAAGCCTTTCATTGCAGTTTTGACATTAAACTTCTGCCTAGCTTGCCGATTTGCGTTAGCTGTAATTTCCATTTGTTTTCCAGCTCACTATTTCCAGTACCAACAGCCTCGCATAACCGGTGTTTTGTGCTGTTAGGTTTCGGTTCGCATACCCAAATGTGTGCACACCACACTTCATTTATTAACACACTGCTGTGTTTTATTACGCTCGCGCTCACGAGACCTACTTCTGCTGTACCAATTACCACGAACAGCGGCACCTGCTTTACTATTTGGACATTTAAAGTTACAAATAAATAGGCAAAGGTTAGATTTTCTTTAAACGCCAGAGGTGGAGAAGTTATTCTTGCTTACAAAACGTTTTCAAATATCAATCAATACCATTTAGCTCTCAAAGGAGCATATGCCTTCAACAAACACATGCCAAGTCTTCCTATCCCGTGCCATCCGCTCAAGTTCTTTCCATGTTTTCCTCACCATTTTCACCTCTGTTTCCAGCTCTCTTCTCCATGTGTTTTTTTTTTCTACCTCTGCCTCTCTTTCCCTGGGGATTCCAGAACAAGGACTGCCTTGTAATGCTATCAACAGGTTTCCTCAATGTGTGTCCAGCGTCTACTTCTCAACTCTTGTTCCACTGGCACTTGTCTAGTTCTTGTCATCAATTCCACATTTGTGACTTCATCATACCATTTCAGTCCTTCTGTTCTACGCAATCACCCGTTTATAAAAGTCTGTAGCTTTTTGGTTGTTGTTTTTGTTGTTCTCCATATCTCAGAGCCATACAATAGGACTGACTTCACATTTGAGTTGAAGATTCTTATTTTGTTTTCACATATACCTTGCCTAAATATAGTCAGCTGGCAGAACTGGGTAAACAGTAGAAGATTTGTTCCAGCCATGCCCGTATCGCCAGAGCAGCAGACAAACCACTGGCAATTTCCAATTCCTGGACGACCTGGATTAAGAAAGTGCTGGAATTATGAGTGGAAGTAACCAATTTGTGAAAGTAGGCCTATTCAGATTTGCTAAAGTAACCATATTGTGAAAGAAATCACTTTTTACGACAGTAACCATTTTGTGAAAGTAATCACTTTTGCGAAAGTAACCATTTTGTGAAAGTAAGCACTTTTGCGACAGTAAACCATTTTTGTGAAAGTAATCACTTCTACGAAAGTAACCATTTTGTGAAAGTACGCACTTTTGCGACAGTAACCGTTGTGTGAAAGTAATCACTTTTGCGAAAAAAAACATTTTTGTGAAAGTAATCACTTTTGCGAAAGTAACCACTTTACTGCGTGAGAGGAAAAAGAAACGGCCTATGTTGCAACCACGAACGTATGAAAACAGTAAAAGATAGTTCCATAACAGATTCTGCCGCAGGGGAGTGAAGTGTTAGAGACTTCGCAATACTAGGTCCACCATGAAGACGTGGGGTGCCAGTTCCCTTCCTCGCTGCCTTTTCCCAAACATACAAAAACAGAGAAGAAGGCGAGAGCTTATCCAAATGCATAACAATTTTTTTTTTAAATTAAAAAATGATAAACAATGATAACAAATGATGACAAATTGGCAAGCATTTGGATTATCTCTCATGCTCTTTTCTCAACAGTTTTCGCACATTTGTCCCTGATGAAGTTCGTGTGGTAGTAACGATGGCCCGTTTCATTTTGTTTAATACCAGTAATCATCATTATCGCCCTTCAGCTCCCGAAGGAGCATGGGCCTTCAAGAAACTTATGCCAAGTCTTCCTGTCCTGTGTCATCATCAACTCGATATCTGTCCATGTCTCAGGTCGGTCACCACTAGTTCTCTTCTCCATGTGTTCCCTGGTACACCTCTACCTCTCTTAACCTGAGGATTCCATAACAGGGGCTGCCGGGTAATACTATCACTAAGTTTCCTCACTGGGTGTCCTAATACCAGTAGTGCTCACACTATTTATTTTTATTCTCCTTACTGTTAGAAGGTAACAACCATTTTGTGTATACACTGCAATAAAACCGGCCTCGCTAATGCACGGGCTGAATTGATTTTATATATATTGTTAATGTTTTTCACTTAGTTCACGCTTTTTTCACATTCTGTCATTGTTCGTTTGTAAGTGACAAGGGCCTTGAGGCCGTAACGTAGGTTATTTCTTTGGTTTCTTTCTCTTTCTTTCTTTGTCTAGACAGAGACAGTAGTCTGTATTTATTTTGTATTTAAACTCCTGTAAGAACCAGGTGATGTGTGCGGACAGAAAGTGAGAAGAAAAGACAAAGGATAAGGGTGAATGAAAAAAGCGGAGTCTAAAAGCAATCATTAGACAAATAGATTTGACCAGATTTGGGGGTCACATGTTGCAGTATATTGCCCAGGTAGAGATAAGAATGAGCGGGGCGTGTAATCTTGTTATCTTTATCTACCGAAATGCTCACGGCAAGGGTAAAATTTGCACGTTAGTGCAGCTTCACTCAAGATACGCCTCTCTCTCTCTCTTGATCTCCTACGTGCGCATCCTTCGGAATTTTTGGCAAGTTGCTGCATTCTCGTTGCGTGACTGCGCGTGCCAGCACGGTAAAAACACAGCAGCCATTCAGGTCTGAAGTATATTTTAGGAAGAAATTTGTCGTAAGCTGTGTTGATTTATTCTTTCTTTCTTGCTATCTTTCTTTCATTCTTGTAATTTTACGGTATAAACAAGAAATTGATGATGAACACAGAAATGGAATCCAGTGGACTCTGACTAAGCAGTTGGATGATCTGGATTTTGCTGATGACTTGGCTCTTCTGTCCCATAACCGTAATCAGATGCGATACAACAGGAGGCAATCTGATCATCAGAAGTGGTCCCCCCGTCGAACAAGTGTTTCGGCCCTGTATACTCCTTTACACTCTAAGGGGGGCGGGCCCACTTGGGTCATGACTTCCAAGTGTCTCAGCCTCCTGTATCGAAAATGAACCCACTTGTAGTGGTTTTTGATGTTATTGCGTGGTTGCTATGTTACCTAGTCTACTGGATGAGGTCAGCTGTGAAGGCTCCTGAAGATAACAGTTTATGTGAGTTACAGAATGCCTTTCTGCTACCACTTATGACCTCAAACAGACTTATTCTGCTAGTATGTATGTTAGCTACGTTTAATGTCTAGGGTAATGAAATGTGATGTGTAGGTCTGAACAAAATTTTCTTCTGGTCAGGACGTATGAAACAATATGTATTTATCAATAAAAGTGTATATATATTGAATAATCAAAATGAAACACTTTGTACATAGATATATAGGTTACATTGGTTAATATTAACACTAACTACAGAGTTTTTGGAAAACTAGCACTGGATGTCTGGTCTTGGTGGTGTCATCATTCCCGATCTCTGTGTACAATAGTCATTGTCTTTTAATTATGGAACTGAGGTATAGTTTCTATACACAAGGATTTTTATTTATTTTAGTGTGGAAAAATTTGATGAATCAACAGCAGGCCAGGTTTTCAACTTATCTGGCCTGTGACGATGTAGTAAAGAATTCAAGTGGCCCACTCCTCACAGTTGCTGAGGTAAATGGTAGGCTTCTAAGTCATCCACTCTTGGATCTCTTCACAAGCATCTGGCACTAGTGCAGTGCCAGACCAAAACTCTGAAACCAAAATTTTTGCCATGTGTCAAGACACTGCCTACTTCACCATTTTTACAAACAACAAAGCAAAAAAGACATTACAAAGACCGGGTCAGATCTCTCTGAGCGACCCAGCACATCTCACCCAGGCGGTATCAAATAGCACTAGTTTCCCATTCCTCAATGAACTGCACTGCATCTGAAATATTTTCATTATCTCTTTTTTTTTCTATAGAATAAGGTGGGTGATATGTTCCCACTGATTTCCTGAAATAAAGAGCTGTCTTTTACATTCTTGGTTATGTTTTTTCATTTGGTTCATTGCCTCTAGGCCCTGGACTGTCGCTGGGGACCTAGAATAAGTACTCACTTGTCGTAATCATTTTTTCATTATATGGCAGTATCAATCACTCAGAATTGTTAAATAAAAGGTTAATGAATTTTTCTCCTTACCACAATTCAAAATTGAAAACACAGTTACGTTGTACTAGCAAAACTCAGCTGAGCTGCTGGCTAGATTATGGCGTCCCACTGGTAATATATAATATTTCCTGGAATAGCACTTCTAGCATTAACGAACTGTGTATATGGACAGTCTTTTAAAAATGGCACTTGCCGGCATCTTTCTTTCTATAATATGAACTCTTTCGTCCAATCAGCGGACTTCCCCTCTACCTTTCAAATATTTAAACTACAATGTCCAATTTCGGTCCAGTCTCAGTCTAGTGTGTAGTATTTTTCTGTCGGTCTGTCCGTCCCAACTTGGTTTTTTCCCAAAATTACACTTGTTTTTGGACTAACTACAAGAAAAAACTACACAAATTTTGTCTCTCCCCTACTTCTAAGATTCTATGCTAAGTTATTTTTAGCTACTATCCTCCTATCCTACCCCTTGTCCACATGTAATGTTTTTCTGCATTTTTAGTCTCAAGGACGTCAAAATGTAACTTTAGTGAAAGTATGCATGATAACAGCAACCTGACTGATAATATCTGGATGCGGGTGTTATGTTTTAGAGTCGTGTACTGGTCCTCACTGAAGCAGGTCTTCTTTAGATTACTTCTGCACCATTAAATCAACCTGTCATGTTGACATTGAGTGGGAGTGTCAAGTAACGCGAATGGTGTGATAGTTCGGTGTAATAGACCACTTGATAATATTTCTCACACACTCTCATGCAAGGCAATGACGACTTGAACTGCAGCGGGCATTTCACACCGTTTAATAGGGACGCACACATCAGGACAGCACGGAACATAGTCACAGGATCATGTTGACATATATATCATTAGGCATTTGAACAGTAGATCATATTTCATGCAGCATTCAAATATGATGGAAGATATAAGGAATCATTCAATGTTCTGGCAGACTATTGCCACATCCCCTAACTGACTGAACGCATCAGTGGGTGTGGGTGTGTAAACACATAAAGAGGTCACCGGTCGAACCTTTTCCTTGGCTAAGTTCTCCAGCGACATATGGCAAATATTTATGTAATAAAGTTAAACCACGGTAGGGGTTTTCATATTAATGAGATCTCCATATCACTGTCTGATAATAAGTTTGGTATACTGTTCTCAGGACAGCAATCCATAACGATGACAAGAAAACAATATGGCTGCCTTCCTGAGTTTCGCTCACTCACCCAGCAGAAGGATAATGATAAGCCAAAGTTAATTCACAATTTGAATATCAATAATTTCCTAGAGTTTCCCTACAGTTCCACATTACTAAGGTTGTTACATGTAGACATCAGCTCTGTTGGGAAACCTGTCATCTTCAATGGTATATCAACGACCAACGATGTTCGAAAATACGACTCCATCTAGGCCTAACCACGTAGAGATCATCAAAAGAAGGGTCTGGTATTACCTGGAGTCCGAATTAATAACAAAGTGCATGAGGAGAATCTCTGACAAATAGACTCTTGCAGGGACACTAACTTCTCCTGGAAAAACATGCACAAATCACTTTTTCAACCCTTAAAAGGGACCAGCCCAAAAAACACACTCAGCCATATTAGGCGGCATTATCGAGACTCCCCACGCATGCCTCGAAAAACGAATACCTGCCCCAGTGTTCGGCACAAAGAATATAGTCCGACCTAAACATACAAAGATATACAATATAAGACTGAATCTTCTTGTACTAGACAAGTAATACATATAAATTCAGGCCATAAACATATTGAACAAGATCAATCTATTTTCTGGCCCTAACAAATGAGAAATTACATAAATTCGGTATTCATCCGCGAAATCAATATTCAAGGGGAGATCGTCGACATAATCAAAAGTATAAATCAAATCATGGATGATATAACTTTGAATGTAACAAAAGTAATCTCTTTTTCCATATCAATTAGTCATATCGTATTTTTGTAATCTGTGCGTCAAAAATATGTGCGCAACAGATTACCACACCCCTCGGGGAAAAAATGGTACATTTTCTTTTTTGAAATACATCTAGGAGCAACATACAACAGGCTCACAACGCACGAATGACAATGCGCAGATGATAAGCATTCCAAACAAATGTAACGCATAATGTGAGGCTATGTCGTCATATGGCACGACAAGTGAGAATATATCTCAAGATCTCAGAGAAAGTATTTCTCTAAGTATAAATATTTCCAGAGAGGTGTCACCAACGCATACTACAATACTGGCAATGCCACAATTTCTACAATAGTTTATCCAAAAATTTCATCTTAGGTATCTTAACATCATGATTATCAAAGACGAAAAAACACATCAAAAGACCAGCGGTGAATATACATGTGTCACGTAGCGTTTAAAGGATAAGAGAATTATTTAGAGGAAATAATAGATCTGATGTGGAAGATTTGGCTCAAGGAATCCCTGCTGGGTTTTCCCACTTCCGAAGGGTGACGAAGAGGGTAAATTCTCCTAACTCGACAGGTCTGGAAAAGATTGTAAGGAGATATTTGGTCTCTCGCTACCGTCGTCCCCTTCTCAGTTATCTATTATTATTATTCTTTAAATTATATTATATTTTACGAGCCCCCCCCTCCCTTATAAAGGAAGATAAACATAGACAATATTCAACATCTAATGGAAGGAACAAAGCGTGGGGTACAGTATATACACCCAATTGGTTTATTGCAATAAAGTGAATAGATGGTGAATGATAGTATTGTCGATGGAATTAGTGTCTGCTGTATGTATTATGTGTCTCACAATTCACGTGTTTTTCATCATGGATGACTAAACTTTGTGGCATTGATTAGGTGAGTTTCCTTTGTCGTGGACTTAGCTTTTCAGCCCCCGGCTGATAGTGAAGTGTGGTTAGTTCTCCGGTCTCCTGACGTTGCCCCGGTAGGTCTTGAATGGTTCGGATTTGCCTTCTCTGTGCTCGAC
This sequence comes from Oreohelix idahoensis, assembly GCA_024509875.1. NCBI lineage: Eukaryota > Metazoa > Mollusca > Gastropoda > Stylommatophora > Oreohelicidae > Oreohelix > Oreohelix idahoensis. The sequence goes on from JAMPIV010001207.1 coordinate 16,629, forward strand.
TCCGTATTCTGCGCTGAGATTGGACTGTCGTGCAAGGCTCCACCATAGACTGAAGACAAATACGACGGCTTCATTAATTTTCTAGCTTTAGAAAGCAGTCTTTCCCTAAGCCGTCCCTCTGCCCGTCACCTCAGATTTTAGTCTCTAACATCATATGTCTAGAGTCTAATCTTGAATTCAAGTTTCTCCTGTCTGTCCTTTATTATATTTCTCTGCCCCAGTGGCAGTATTATAATTCTTTAGACTGATTTATCGTCAGCTTAACCCGATGAATTATTATAAATGTCAGTTAAACCCACCAAATTTATCATAGAAATGTCGGCAACAGTATTCTAGTTCTGTGCCTCTAGCCTAATCGTCATGTCATTATGATGAATTTAACAAATAATTGGACATCCGTGTTTTTAGAATTGTCTGACAACATTATCACACACTTCATGTCTGGTCGCCTCGTCATATAATTTATAATGAATATATGTCACGGTCGGTCAACATTATCGTTACTATTAATTTCCGTTAGTCTAAACGTCGGGTCGAAAATAATCAAATAATATGGAAATTAATAGCTATATATATATTCCCGTTATACATTATTATGAACATGTACATATCCCGTGGGATCATAAAATATACCCGATCACATGTGGCTGGATGTGATCGTAAAACAAAAATATGAATAAAGTAAACATACCAATCTTGCGTCGATTTTGCAATGTACTACACATTTCATCACATTATATTCTAGCGAGATTTCACTTACCTACTCAAAGATGGACGCTAACCCGCAATTAGACACGTGGCTTCAGTGCTTTTAATGCGAGAATTCGCCGATAATTGGGTTAGACCTAGCTGTCTCAAGGGTTCCGGGCAAGTGAAGATTGCCCGTGTTTGGCGCACTTTTAGCGGGACATTTCCGCTTGGACACGTGATCCATAGCGTGCATCATGTGACATTAGCGTCAAATAAACGCTCCAATCAATAGCGTTAAAAGTCACGTGGGGTCTTCCTAAAGTGGCATAAACTGGTTTTATCAGCTTAAGCAGTCTTAAATTAAAACAGGTTCCTAGCTACCGAGGTCATTGGTCAACAATGACGTCGTATCTAAAAATAGCGAGGAGGAAATACTGAATGCTAGGAGAATTTCCGCCAGTGACAATTCCCGGGACTTTGCGATCATGCATTGAGGATGAGAAAAAACGATGTCACGTAAATAATAAAAAAAAATGAAGAGAAGATTGGGCAAGTTGTCACACAAGCCCCTCCTCAAGTTTGACGTTCCGTCCAACTCCTCTTGTCCTGTCTTCCTCTTCTTTTCCAGTTTCTCATATCTCCTCGGTTGCGTCCGGATGTCTGCTCAAAAAATCTGCCCCTACGTTGTTCTTCCCAGGTATGTATTCTATGTGAAATGAATATGGCTGCAACAGGAGTGACCATCTCATAAGCCGGGCATTAAGGTTCTTCGACGCTGCAAGAAATATCAACGGTTGGTGATCACACTGCACCGTGAACTTTTTCCCGTATAAATATGGTTGAAACTTCTGCACAGCCCATATTAGCGACAGACATTCTCGTTCGATGGTAGAGTAGTTCTGTTCAGCAGGGTTCAATTTCCTACTAGCATATGCGATGGGGAATAGAGTTGCAGAAGGTCTATCACTAGGCTGCAGGAGAGTGGCTCCTATCCCTATATTGCTAGCATCTGTTCGCAGCGTAAAGTTCAGAGTTAAGTCAGGCAGTCGCAGAATTGGCCTAGCTGTGAGTTTCTCCTTCAGCAGCGTGTAGGCATTTTCGCACTCCGCTGTCCAGGTTACTTTGTCCGGGTTCCCATTCTTGGTTAATGCGGTCAATGGCGCACTCAGGGTATTAAAATCTTTAATATATCTCTGGTAGAAGCCACATAGAGACACAAATGACCTTACATCCTTTTTAGTCTGGGGTCGTGGGGCCCGCTGTAACTTCTCAATATTACGCGCATCTGGGAACATGCATCCATGCGAGATAGTGTGTCCCAGGAATTCTAGTTGCTCGCAGGCAATTTGACATTTTGTAGGGCGAGCGGTGAGTCCTGTTTCTCTAAGTCTTTCGAAGAGTAGGGAAACTGCGTCCAGGTGCTCCTCAAAGGTGTTCGTGGCAATAAGTATGTCGTCCATGAAATTACTTATCCCAGGGTGGTTCAGGGGTTCCAGTAGCTTCCTCATCATACGAGTAAAGACGCTTGGGGCGTTGCTTAGCCCAAATGGCAATACATTAAACTCGTAATGGCCTTCAGAAGTACTAAATGCTAACATATGTCGAATTTCCTCTTTTACCGGGATCTGGTAGTACCCTTTGCTAAGGTCTATCTTCGAAAAGTATCGTGCTCTACTCAGCTTGGTGAAAAGCTGATTCTGATCCGGTAAGGGCTCCGCTTGAAATTCCGTTACAGCGTTGAGCCTTCGGTAGTCTATGCAGAGGCGATGTTCTCCTGTGGATTTTCTAAGCAACACTACACTCGCACTATAAGGCGACTCTGATTTTGAGATAATATTTTCCTTAAGCAGGTACTCGATTTCCTCACTCAATGCCTTTGCTTTAGCATAAGGAACAGGATAGTTCTTAACTCGTACCGGGGCGAGGTCTGTTAGCTTCATATCAAATTCTATCAGGTTGGTCATGCCAGGTTTATCCGTGAGTGTACTAGGGTGTTTTCTCAACAACTGTTGAACCCGTGCCTGCTGATCCTCCGTTAAAGTTGAACTAATCTGAACATCTTGATGAGTTTCGCACTGACGAAGAGGGTATTCACAGGAGGTCAGGGGTTCTGCCTCAGTTTCCGTCGCAATAGCCAGTGTCAGGAAATGTGCTGGTTCTGCACCTGGTCTTTCATAATATCGCTTCAGCAGGTTTATGTGGTAAATTTTCTGCTTCCCCTTTATGGCAATCTTGTAATTGGTGCGCGACATTTTCTCAACAATTTTATATGGACCTCTCCACCCGATTTGCAATTTATTATTGCTACTGGGCAGGAGTAATAATACCTGTTCTCCTACTTCTAGCTCCCTATCCTTCGCAGTGCGGTTGTAGTAACGCGCATGTTTACGACGGGCACGGCGTACATTTTCCTTTGCCAGTTCCCATCCTGTTTTAAGGCGTTGGGTCAACTCCTTCACGTATTGGGATGCAGAGGTGACCGTCTCATCAGCTTTATCATCTGTCCAAGTAGTAACAGTGCCTCTAAAGGTCCTTTTATAGGTCTACCAAACAGCAATGTGGCAGGAGGCATCCCAGTAGAATTGTGGGGTACTTCGCGGTAAGCAAATAGTGCTGCGGGTAAGTATTGATCCCAGCTCTCTGGTTTTTCCTGCGCAAGTTTCCGAAGGATGGAAATAAGGGTCCCGTTAAACCGCTCCACCTGGCCATTTGCCTGGGGGTGGTAGGGAGAGGTGTGGATATGTCGGGCCTGAAATATCCTAAACACTTCCTCGGTGAGTTTTCCTCGGAATTGGGAACCATTATCTGTCAGGATCTGTGACGGAAACCCTAGCCGAGTAAATATGGTGAGCAGAGCCTCAGCAACATGCTTAGAATCACAGGCGGGCATAGCAATTGCCTCTGCCCACATGGAGCAACAATCCACTAACGTGAGTATATAACTGTTTCTCTTTTTGCTACGAGTAAGTGGACCCACAATATCCACCGCTACTCGTTCGAAGGGTGTGCCCAAGATTGGCATTTCTCCCAGAGTGGCTGGGGGCCGTCCAGTGTTTCGGCGCTGTCCTCTGGCACTGCGGGCATGATTTCACATATCTCTGGATATCGGCGTTGATACCTGGCCAATAATAATGACATGAAATACGCTGAATCGTGGCACTTATGCCCATGTGGCCACTAAACGGAAGGGCATGGCCCATTTCTAGGACCTGGGCTCGGTATGCTGATGGAACCACAAGTTGCCCATGTTCCTGTCCTCCATTTCCTGCTTTCCGATGCAACAGCCCATTTTTCTTGTAGAAGTCTCCCTTTTGGAGAGGAGTGTGCGCTCTCGGTAGTTTTTTTGTAGCAGGGTGCTAGAGATTGATCCTCCGTTTGTGCCTTTTTTAATTCCTCAGGAAGGATGTTGGGTGGGGATTCCAACTCCGTATTCCGTTTGGCCTGTCCTCTAGTGGTGACAGCCGCCACAACCAGAGGGTGAATGGGTTCTCCCAAGAACACATACCTACACCCTAAGATCAAGGGATAAATAGGGTCGTCCAAGATCGCTGCACGGATTTCCCCAGTCACATATTTTGATTTGACCTTAATCTTGGCTATGGCCAAACGCATAGGTGCTGCACTTTTAGTAGGTCCTTGTATTTCTATAGTGTCTTCTGTCATCTGGTCAGGCTTGACTAGGGATGCACAGACAACTGCGTCGAATGCAAGGCCTGTATCATAAAGGCAGGTCACCTCTTGGTCATTTACGAGGACTGTCTCAACGACCGGGGGATGTCGGGGTTTGTCCAGAGGTTCTTCCGGTCCATTTCCCCTTGCGGCACTTTTACGTAAGCAGGCAGCATGATGAGGTGGGTTTTTCCGGTTGCACTCCTGCGTATTGTGGGTGATGGTTCTACAGTGCTTACACCATTTTTCCCCTTGCCTCTGCTGCTGGAAATTAGATCTCTGAGTAGTCTTGTAGTCTGGCTTGTCATGCTTTTTGAAGTTAGTATACGGTGGTTTCACTTGGGGGTCCATGTGTGACTGAGCTGTCTGTCTAGGTACGTAATCTGGTTGTTTCCGTCTGGGTGGTGGATTCTCTGATAGTGCTGCCTGATATCGTTCCGCTAACTGGACTATGGATTCTAAAGTGCTGGCCCCATTCTCTGTCAGGAATCTTCTCATGTCGGAAGTCATGGTGTCCTTCAGTTGTTCGATCATGACCATTTCCTTCAGGCCTTCCCAATCATGAGTAAAATTCCCTAGGGCACCCCACTTCACCACGTAGGAATCCAGTCTCGCAGCAAACTGAGCAAAGTTCTCTCCGACTTCCCTCCTAGAGTTACGGAACCTCTTCCTATAGGCGTCAGCATGTAGCTCATAACGAACCAATAGTGCCTTTTTCAAAGAGTCGTAGTCATCCTGTAAACCTGGAGGAAGCTTGCTATACACGTCATAAGCAGTTCCTCTAAGCCCTTGCGACAGTTTCAGGTTCCATTTGCTCTTCTCCAAACCAAACGTGGTGGCAAACTTCTCAAATTTGTCGAGATACCTATCGATCGAGTCGGCTTGTTCCGAGAAAGCTTCAAATGGAAACGTCAAAGGTCCCAAAGTTGACATGAGTGAGGATGGCAAAGGTCCTGTGCCCCCTGCGTGCAAGGAAGGCATATCATCTGACCGTGGCGATAGGTTGCCTGAGGAGGTAGATGCGGTCGCACCGGCTACTGGTTCAACTCTTTGAGCTTGTCCCTGCATCTCTAACTGCTTCATCTTCAATGCATGCTCGCGTTCATCTCTCTCGCTTCTTTCTCTAGCGTCTACAGCTTTTATCCTCTCATCTATTTCTGCTAACTTTATTCGCTCTTCTCTTTCAGCTTTCGCTGTTTCTCGAGCGTAATACTTATCAGTCTCGACACTGACATAATTTGCAAGGTCCACCCCACTATAACCTAGATCTCGACCGGCCTCCCCTAGTGCTGCCTTAAGCTTAACTATTTCAGCCATCTTTTGCAGTTAAAGTCCACACTGAGTAAGCTAGTGCTACCTTCCAATAGTATTTCTAGCAACAAGTAAATACTAATTATTTATCCGACTGCTGTAGACTGAAATTACTACAGTTATGGAGACTTAAGGTCTGTAATTCAATGAAATACAAAATCAAGAACTAACTTAATTAAACACAACATATATAAAGGGATTCACCAATCAATGCCTGAATTTCTAGAAAAAATGTTTTCTGTCTTTCTAGAGCTCACTGTGTGAAAATACATGTGTTAAAATGGTATACTGTAATGACTGAATGGATGATACTATCCCAGAGGTATGATAAAATACATAAGTTCAAATCCCGGACCGAGACACCAGTGTCACGTAGCGTTTAAAGGATAAGAGAATTATTTAGAGGAAATAATAGATCTGATGTGGAAGATTTGGCTCAAGGAATCCCTGCTGGGTTTTCCCACTTCCGAAGGGTGACGAAGAGGGTAAATTCTCCTAACTCGACAGGTCTGGAAAAGATTGTAAGGAGATATTTGGTCTCTCGCTACCGTCGTCCCCTTCTCAGTTATCTATTATTATTATTCTTTAAATTATATTATATTTTACGAGCCCCCCCCTCCCTTATAAAGGAAGATAAACATAGACAATATTCAACATCTAATGGAAGGAACAAAGCGTGGGGTACAGTATATACACCCAATTGGTTTATTGCAATAAAGTGAATAGATGGTGAATGATAGTATTGTCGATGGAATTAGTGTCTGCTGTATGTATTATGTGTCTCACAATTCACGTGTTTTTCATCATGGATGACTAAACTTTGTGGCATTGATTAGGTGAGTTTCCTTTGTCGTGGACTTAGCTTTTCAGCCCCCGGCTGATAGTGAAGTGTGGTTAGTTCTCCGGTCTCCTGACGTTGCCCCGGTAGGTCTTGAATGGTTCGGATTTGCCTTCTCTGTGCTCGACTCCGTATTCTGCGCTGAGATTGGACTGTCGTGCAAGGCTCCACCATAGACTGAAGACAAATACGACGGCTTCATTAATTTTCTAGCTTTAGAAAGCAGTCTTTCCCTAAGCCGTCCCTCTGCCCGTCACCTCAGATTTTAGTCTCTAACATCATATGTCTAGAGTCTAATCTTGAATTCAAGTTTCTCCTGTCTGTCCTTTATTATATTTCTCTGCCCCAGTGGCAGTATTATAATTCTTTAGACTGATTTATCGTCAGCTTAACCCGATGAATTATTATAAATGTCAGTTAAACCCACCAAATTTATCATAGAAATGTCGGCAACAGTATTCTAGTTCTGTGCCTCTAGCCTAATCGTCATGTCATTATGATGAATTTAACAAATAATTGGACATCCGTGTTTTTAGAATTGTCTGACAACATTATCACACACTTCATGTCTGGTCGCCTCGTCATATAATTTATAATGAATATATGTCACGGTCGGTCAACATTATCGTTACTATTAATTTCCGTTAGTCTAAACGTCGGGTCGAAAATAATCAAATAATATGGAAATTAATAGCTATATATATTCCCGTTATACATTATTATGAACATGTACATATCCCGTGGGATCATAAAATATACCCGATCACATGTGGCTGGATGTGATCGTAAAACAAAAATATGAATAAAGTAAACATACCAATCTTGCGTCGATTTTGCAATGTACTACACATTTCATCACATTATATTCTAGCGAGATTTCACTTACCTACTCAAAGATGGACGCTAACCCGCAATTAGACACGTGGCTTCAGTGCTTTTAATGCGAGAATTCGCCGATAATTGGGTTAGACCTAGCTGTCTCAAGGGTTCCGGGCAAGTGAAGAATGCCCGTGTTTGGCGCACTTTTAGCGGGACATTTCCGCTTGGACACGTGATCCATAGCGTGCATCATGTGACATTAGCGTCAAATAAACGCTCCAATCAATAGCATTGAGGATGAGAAAAAAACGATGTCACGTAAATAATAAAAAAAATGAAGAGAAGATTGGGCAAGTTGTCACAACATCAATGAACCGCTAAGTAGTGATACAATTAATATATTATATATTACATATGTGTACATATTTTAGTATAGAAAAAGTGTAGTAGAGTTAGATCGTAAAAAAATATCAGGATCTTAACGGTTAGGTGGAATCATTTTGGGCATCTAGATAAGATATCCGCTATCACATTTTCTGAACCACGGTTCGCACCGAAAAATGAAAGGCTGAAGAGCAATCGCGTATCCAAGAAGAAATCTNTGAAGTTTCAAGATTGACCAAACCATAGCCAATAACTCACGGTCTAGGACCGAGTAATTCTTCTCTGCGGCATTTGGTTTCCGAGAAATATACATCACAGGATGCAGAGTTCCGGAGTACTCTTGCATTAGTGCTGCTCCAATCCCTGTGGATGAAGCGTCACTACGAAGAATAAATGTCTTATCTTTAGTAGGTAACACTAAAATAGGTGAAGTAGAAAACATAGTTTTAACCTTATCCAAAGAGGATTGACATTCTTGAGTCCAATGGACTATATTAGGAGACCCTTTCTTTAACAAAGAAGAAAGAGGTGACATGATTGAGGACAGATTCGGGATGAATCGTCCATAAAATTGTATGAGACCTAAGAGACTTCACACTTGCTTTTTAGTCTTAGGAATAGAAATGTTAAGTATCTTACTTGTATTATGGTCCTCTGTTTTTAAGAAACCATGACCAACACGGTGACCTAAGAAAGATATTTCGCTAAAACCAATACAAGCTTTAGATGGTTTTGCTGTCAGGTTATGCTCGCGTAAGATAGATAATAGTTCATTTAACCCGTTATAGTGATCTTCCCAAGTATCACTGAAAAGACAGATGTCATCAAGATATGCAATGACATCTGAGCGATGAGATAGGATTCGACGCATCATGCGTACGAATGTTGCAGGGGCGTTCATAAGGCCGAAAGGCATGAAATTCCATTGGAACAGACCCCTTGGTGTCGAAAAAGCAGTAAATGGTTTGGCGTGTTCGGATAGAGGAACTTGCCAATATCCCTTAGACAAATCAAGTTTAGTGAAGAAATGAGAATTCGATAGTCTAGTAAGTAGCTCTTCTAGTAAAGGCATAGGTTCAGCATCAAATTTCGTCACTTGGTTCAATTTGCGATAATCAACGCACAGACGTATGTTATTGTCTTTTTTTCCGTACAATAACCATCGGCGAAGAATATGCTGATGTGGATGGTTCAATTATTTTCAGATCTATCATCTCATCCAACTCTTTCTCAACCTGAGCTTGAAAATGTATCGGGATAGGATACGGTCTGACTCTTATAGGATTATGGTCAGTAAGTATAATGTCATGTTCAATGACATCAGTTTGACCAGGGATGTCAGTAAGGACATCCTGAAATTGTTGTAACATAGTAGAAACTTGTTTCTGTTCTCCTAGAGATAACTCGGGAGAAACCGTAACATCTTTCCATGACTCATTAGAATGAAGTGGAATCATCGGAAAAGGGAGATTCACATCCGAGAAACTCGTTTCCTCATCCTGTATCACTGACAGTGATGAGTAATGTCCATGTGGGACTGGAGAATCGTCCGTTGCCTGGAAAACAGGTTGTAAATAATCCGGACGTTCATGGAATTCCGTAAGCATGTTGATGTGGAAGGTTTTATGCTTCCCGTCAATATCGACGATATAGTCAACGTCGGAAACTTTTGATATTACATCGTACGGACCTTTCCAAGAAATAAGAAGTCTGTTTTCCCTACAAGGTAGCAAGACAAATGCTTTGTCACCCGGACAAAGTTGTCGCAAGCATCTCTTCTTATTGGCAAATTGCCTTGCCTTCTGTTTCGCAAATTCAGAAGAAGCAGTTGCCAATTTGCATGCTTCGATAATCTTGTGTCTAAGTGCAATGACATATTCGTAAGAGGATTTTGTGTCATCGACAATATTATCAGCAGTTATAAGGTCATGAAGTAATGACATAGGACCTCGCGGTTTCGCACCAAAAACAAGTTCAAAGGGAGAAAATCCTGTATGTTCGTTGGCGACCTCTCTGTATGCAAAGAGAGCCGCGGGTAAAACCCTGTCCCAATCCTGAGGATGATCTTCAGTTATCTTACCTAACAAGTTTTTTCAGCGTTCTATTCAGACGTTCTACCATCCCATTAGACATAGGATGATAAATACTACTCAGAGATCTCTCTATCTTAAGAGTCGACATCACTTGAGACATGGTATCCGATATGAGTTGGGTACCATGGTCTGATAATATTTCTCCTGGGAATCCCAGACGAGAAAATATGAGCCAAAGAGCATCTGCAATATCGGCAGTAGTTATGCTCTTCAGAGGAATAGCCTCTGGCCAACGTGTGCACATATCCACACACGTCAAGATAAATTGGTGTCCTCTAGCAGACTTTGTCTTAAATGGACCGATGATGTCTATCGCCATTTTTTGAAATGGTCGAATTGGAATATCTGCAGCCTGAATAGGTGCAGCATGGCGTGGACCTTTGGATTTAACTTCTTGACATACCTTACAAGATCGACAATAGATTCGTATGTCCTTGTTCACAAAAGGCCAAAAGAAAGATTCAAGAACTCTAGATTTAGTACGGGAAAAACCCATATGCCCAGCACACTGAGAATCATGAGCGTGCTGTAAGATTTTAACTCTCATATTTTTGGGCACAAGAATTTGAGAATGACTGGACTTAGCGGAGTCTTGTACCATACGTACAAGTACGCCATTCTTCATCGTAATCCAAGATTTACGATTTGTATCTTTATTTGGATCACCTTTTGTTGCTAGCGTGAAGAATTTTTTTAAAGTAGGATCATCTTCCTGTTTCTTTATGAATGAGTCACGAGAAATTTCCAAGGGATCACCTTGGTTCTGTGTATCGTTATCTTCAGAAGGTGAAGATTGAGGCACGTTAAGAGCTTGAGCCCTAGTGACTACAGCATTAGCAGTTTGCATATTCCTATTTTCCCAATCAACAATTTGTTGCGGAGTGCATTCTTTCACTCCATGAATGCGACCGATTATAAGATCAGCGATCGGATTCGGGAGAAGACATGCGTGCACATCTCCTGTAAAGAAGGGAGTAGCAATGTTGACAATGGCAGTAGAGTACTTCTCCAATGTGCCACCAAATGTTACGCATTTGATTACTTTGCCAGTGGCTCGAGAAGGATCTATGAGTGACTGCCTCACTCCAATGGTTGTGCACCCGGAATCGAAAAGAATTGAGACCGGAGTACCATCTACTAGACCTCTATTCAAGACAAGAGCACCTCTTCCATCATGCGCGACTGACGCAGGGAGAGCGGGAAGAGGATGACCACAGCTTAAAGTAGAAACCGTGGTTGGATCGAATAATGTTTTGCATTGGGAACATTGAGATGCTCTACCAAAATCGAAAGCAGAACATCCCACATTATTAGAGTCTTTCTTATCATTAGCTTGATTACCGGCTTCATGGAACTCTTGCTGTGCAGAGTTAGCCTGGTACTGTGATTTACGTCTTTTATATTGTGATCTACCTCGATTATCATAACCTCTATAGTTATTATTGCCTCCTCTGTTATAACCCCTACTTGGGTTTGAATCATAATATTCATGATCATAATCATCATGCTCATTATAATGAGTGTCTCTGTATTGTTGGTTTTGTTGTTTCCATGAAGGAGAACTTGGGTAGTTCCTATAGTGACTTCCTTTGCGGAAATGTCTATAATTATGGCCACCCCTCGCGTATCGAGGACTGTCAGCCCGATTCCAGTTCTTCGGAGAAGAACCCTGATTTGAGTGGTTACCTTGGTTTTGATACTTATTCCAGCTAACCTTTTTATCAAATTTATTTTGAGCTCCTTGGAATTTGTGTGAGTAATTATTATTGTATTGTGTTGCTGACGCAACTGGCATACCCTCTTTAATCTTAGTGTTGCTAAGAGTTACGTCAGGGTGTGCCGTGACGTATTGGTCACAAAATTCTTGCATTTGTTTTAATGTTTGAGGTTTACGCTCGTGTAAAAATTCAAGGAATTGTTTGTTCACAGAGGACATGATCTTGTCTCTGAGCAACAAATCCATAAGAGCTTCATATGTTTTCTCTATTTTGGATAATTCAATCCATCGTTGAAATGTAAGACGTGCTTTTGCAATGAATTCTGAGAATTCTACCCCTGTCTCAGGTACCATTGTCTTAAACAAAATACGATAACCTTCCTCTGACAGTTGGTACTTCTTTATCAAGGCTGCCCTGATAACTTCATAATTATCCTTGTCAGTTTCTTCAACCAAACATAAACTCGTCAGAGAATCACCTTTTAGATTCTCAGACAACTGATTAGCATATTGTGATTTATCCACATTATGAGCTCGACAAGCGCGTTCAAATCTATCAAGCCAGAATGCTATGTCATCACTGGCAGAGTTGAACGCTGGTACCTTGACCTTGTAAGTAAAGGGTTTACCATTACCACCAGATGATTGATTAACATTACTCATATTTGTCAATTTCATTTTTTCTAACTCAAATGCTAAAAGTTCTTTCTGATGTTCATGTTCCCTTATTTCTTTTCTCTCCTCAGCTTCTAATCTTTTTTGCTCAGTGGCAGCTTGAAGTTTTCTCTCCTCAGCAGCAGCTTGAAGTTTTCTCTCCTCAGCAGCAGCTTCTAATTTTTTTTCTTCTATTAGAAGTTTTCTCTCCTCAGCAGCAGTTTTTTTCTCCTCAGCAGCAGCCTTTTTCTCCTCAGCAGCAGCCTTTTTCTCCTCAGCTTGCATCTGCAATCTGAAATTCTCAGCATCTATCTTCTTTTGTTCAATTTCTGCTTTCCATTTATTCTCATCTTTTTGTTTTTTCTCTTCTGATTTTAATGCAATGGCAAATTGAGCAGATGAATATTCTTCCAATTCTTTACCAGACTTACCAAGGGTTAACCCTTGCTGGATAAAGTAATCTAAATTCGCCATCCTGTCTTATGAAATCAGTAACCTGAAAAAGTAAATAAATTACCTTATCCCACTTTAATGGGAGACAAGTCTGTACTATAGACTTGTATACTCACTTAATTTTATTTCACTCTCTTAGTCTTAGTCAAAGATCTTATATGGTTATCTTGTTTATAATGAAACAAATGACCACTTGAGTACCTGTGGAAAATAATATCTTCCTATCCCAATCAATGTGGGAGACAAGCCTTAAACAGGTCTTGTATACTTCCTTGTACAGTAATAATAATAATAAAGTACTGGCCTGTACTATCATATAAGTGTATTCAAATATACCTCCTATTATCTGTCAACCAAAGACATTAACAAAGGAGAAGCATAACAGACAATATGAAAACAATTGCAGAAATCAAATTAAATTAAATTAAATATAAGGAACTGAAGTAAGTAAATAATCACAGAATCTGTGATGACAACTGCAATGAATCAACAAGACAAATAACGCCACAGTGTATAAATATAAGGGTGTAACGAACTGAATTAAAGGAAAGATGAGACCAACAAATTCAAACAAATCAAACAAAACTAAGGAACACAAAATTATTAACAAAAACAACGAAGAAAAACGCGTCTTAACAACTAACAGAAATAGCAACAGGTTGTTGCTAGCAAATTTTCAATTAAGAAAATTGCTCCCTATGGAACACTAGTACAAGACCAATATTACTCGGTACTTCTTGTGCTAGTCACCTCACCAACCGCCCACGGACATATAAACAGCTATACATATACACAAATAACATGTAAACATCAATAGCATAAATGAATACATTAATCAATTAGATGTGTTGTGGAGAAGGCTTAGCTTTTAATCAAAATAATTTTCCACTTTTAATAAGATCTTAAATTCTTGAACTAATTTATTACAAAGTTCAACAATGAGTATATAGAAGATCCACCGATGAAATATATTAACTTCTCAATATTACTGCATCATCAGCACAGTTTATGGCCTTCCTGTTAATATGGTGAACTTTTCACTTGTGTAGCAATGTCTACTTGACATAAATAAAGTCTGTACCACAACATGTCACAAAGCGCTGATCTGTAAAAGAATGACTACACAACGCTGGCCTAATTACTGCTGTACTGCAAAATGTCATCAAGCGCTGACCTAATTACCGTCTTCGCTCGATAAGACAGGTCATGCTGACTTCGACTGTGTAGTTGTACTGTCAACCTGTGACTCCGTGTTTGCGTGTCGTATCTGGCGTCAGGAATGGTCTGGTACAATAAACCCAGGGATCTGGCCCACCACTGATAACAGCCACCTGACTGATAATATCTGGATGCGGGTGTTATGTTTTAGAGTCGTGTACTGGTCCTCACTGAAGCAGGTCTTCTTTAGATTACTTCTGCACCATTAAATCAACCTGTCATGTTGACATTGAGTGGGAGTGTCAAGTAACGCGAATGGTGTGATAGTTCGGTGTAATAGACCACTTGATAATATTTCTCACACACTCTCATGCAAGGCAATGACGACTTGAACTGCAGCGGGCATTTCACACCGTTTAATAGGGACGCACACATCAGGACAGCACGGAACATAGTCACAGGATCATGTTGACATATATATCATTAGGCATTTGAACAGTAGATCATATTTCATGCAGCATTCAAATATGATGGAAGATATAAAGAATCATTCAATGTTCTGGCAGACTATTGCCACATCCCCTAACTGACTGAATGCATCAGTGGGTGTGGGTGTGTAAACATATAAAGAGGTCACCGGTCGAACCTTTTCCTTGGCCAAGTTCTCCAGCGACATATAGCAAATATTTATGTAATAAAGTTAAACCACGCTAGGGGTTTTCATATTAATGAGATCTCCATATCACTGTCCGATAATAAGTTTGGTATACTGTTCTCAGGACAGCGATCCATAACGATGACAAGAAAACAATATGGCTGCCTTCCTGAGTTTCGCTCACTCACCCAGCAGAAGTGTCACGAAGTGGTTTTAATTTTATAGAGTGTGCCTGAATGAAAGCAAGACCCTAGTATGAGAAAGTCTGAGAAGATAGAATTTAGATGGAAAATGACATGCCTGTGGACAGGTGAGACTATTGGCTCAAGAGATAGACCCAGGATTTGAATCTCCCCCTGCCGCTTCGTGACTTAAAAAAATGGCTATAGTCTCCCCACCTCTGACTGCCTTGAAACACAAGGAGATAAGGTGTATAATTACGACCACAAACACCACTATACAGACAACATAGAGTAAGTATAGTAAAGAATAGAAGCTGATCCAGTAAATAATATATGTATATATTTATTTACATACAAGGAAAACATAAAATGGCATATTACGTCATCAAGTCGGTCGATAGCGTGCACTGTTGCACGGCCTGGAAAACAAGTAACAATTAAATTGAGAGACCTGAGAGACAAAAAAAAACCCAAATCACATTCGCTCTTTCTGTCACCCTGCTAAGGAACAATAAAAATGGTTAGTGATTTAAACCAAATCTAATTTGGTGGGGCTGTCAACTTTTAGCCTCCACTCTCTAACACTAATAAATTTCTACTGTCTTAGTCCTGGTGACTCTTCCTCAACGAACGGCTACACAGCTTTCTACTTGTTAGGCGATAGGTGCTGATAACTACACCACAAGAAATGCTAAAAATAATAGACTTGGTTTTACGAACGCAGACTCAGTGTCTATCCGTCCAATGGATACTGAACAGACCCTACTGGTCCTGTCTATTTTCTCCCTCCTTCTCTATCTTTCTCTCTTGATCTCAGTGTCTCTCCAACACTCGAGGGCTGATGATGCGGCGTCTCCGTTACTCTCTTCTCGATTTCTATCAGGACCTAGGTATGGTAACCCTGTCACCTGTTCCTGATTTTGGTGATGACGATGCTGTTCAGGTATCAAGCCTGAGGTGCTTGATAAACTGTCGACAAAACTTCTCTGCTGCTGAATAGCTTCCCTCTTGTAACCCGCTCCGGAGTTAGAGGAAAAAAACCACAGCCTTGATTTCAGGCTGTACAAAATGAAACCAGTCTCCCGGCCACCTGCCGTTGTTAGAGACTATAATAGCGATGCTCTCGGCTGTATGATAAATACCTCGGTCCAGCTGAAGCATAGGGACTTCACTGCCAGAGACCATAGGGTAATTTTCTTTTGCTCCTGACGATACTCGAGTACACTGACCCTGAGATATGTCTTTTGCCGTGGATAATTTTATTTGACAAAATTATGCTCCCCACTGTTTCGCCGAGACTCGCTGAAATTACAAGAAACAGCGACTAATGTACACCCACTCTAAAATCGCTTATCTCTAACATATACGATACATAAAATAATTCTATACACGTGTCTCTTCATCCCCCCTCCTACTAAAATCTGCCAGGTAAAATAAACAATATCCCAGACACCGTCTGACACGTTACATGGCCGTTACGCATGGCCGATCACGTGTTCAAACTTGACAAAAATAGGGAAATCCTTTTACCCATTAACACAGGAGTTTCCCCGGCTTACTCCTATTTAAATTAAATCTCGCTATAGGAATAGTTTCCTCCCCTAAGCAGTATAATTCATTTACAACGTAAATCTGAACCCTCCGACAATATTTCTCACATTTTTAAGGCTCAGAAAAATTAACGAACACACCAGGGATTTCCCCATAAATTTACATTAGAAAATATACAGGAATAAATGGTGGTTTTACATAACATCCTACAAATATGGCACGCGTGTTTCTCACAACTTCACACACTCCTATCTACTGCCAAAATCATAGAAAGAATAAGCACACTGTTGCATTACGTCGTTCTTCAAAAATATGATAATGGATGGCACTATCGTTTATTTTAAAACTGAAAAGTTAATCTTTACCTAAGGGCGAATTTCTGAAAAACCCACTAATAAGTAAAACGAAATTTCTGAAAAACCCACTAATAAGTAAAACGATGAATAAAATAGTTACATACCGATTATCGTTTGTTTTTTCCCACGGTGGAGAACGATAATTACGACGTCCTACGGCCAGGCAATAATTTTTCATAGAGACCGAATCCCCGTTTTCTGTCTCAATATATACAAGAGAAACCGCCCACGCGGATTTCCCTTCCTACGCAAATCCCGGACCAATGGGAGCGCTAGAAAAATTAATACTATCAACCCACGCAAACCCCGCGTGCTTCCGGCCGCGTGCTTCCGGCCTCGTCATATCGCGTGCCGAAAATGGCGATTATTTTCGTAAACAACGAAATTTACGGGAATCGCGAAAAATCAGAAGAAAGTAAAACTGATGCTAGAATAAAATAAACCTACCATCATAAACGAACCCATTTAATTTATCTACTCAAAAAAAATACCAAACACGATATATATTCAAATGAGAAGAAATAAAATGGTGAAAAAGCGTGCCCGAAAATAGCGATTTCCGTAAACAACGGAAAATCGCGTGATCAGAAGAAAATAAAACTGGTGAAAATTCAAAATAGAACCACAGAATCGGGCCTGTTAAAAGTCAGAATTACAGTGTAGCGTCACATAAGTCCCCCCTTTCAAGTACGGGAACCGTGCTAAATCACTGAAATCTCTGGGTTTCATACTGGCCCGTATCTAGATCTACATCCCGATCTAATCACTATCATAATTAGCATTATCATACAGGCCCATCTCCATATCCTTGAGAATCTTGGCAAGCCCTGGATCGTGAGGGTCACGCCATGGGATTTTCTCCTGTCGACTGCAACATGACTGGTCGCCCTTCCTCCTGCCTCTCATGTGTTTCCTTCGCCCACGAATTTTCCTGGCGGCGCGTGGTAAATACTGATTACCAGATGGTGCGACCTCCCAGTGTTTTGAAACAGTCTGACTGGCTTGGCCAGACATCGCCGTAACAGGACTTAACTGTTTGCGGTTTACTGTAGAACCGTGCACATGTTCCTTCTTGTCAGTATTTCCCTCCCTTGAGAGATGTAATACCATCGGGGGCCTAATTCCCGACGACAAATAAGGTCCTTCCGAAATCAGAGACGTCGCCGCTGTAAAACCTTTAGGCTTACCAGGGATGACAGGCGAATACGCCTCTGTAGATAACATTCCACTGTCTTTAGAGGCGTCTCTCCTCCTCATCGCAAGACAAGGATGTTTGAGCTCCCGTGGGGCTCCGTGACTTTGGGGCTTTCCCCTTTCACTTCTCTGGCCTGCAGTAGGCCCCCTTGCATTAGCAAGGATCGGTGTGGTGGGGTTTCCCAAAACTAAGTATGGGCTTCCCAGGATGAAATCATGTGCTGGCTGTGCCATTACAGCTGCCTTGATGGTGCCAGACACAAACTTGCATTTCACCTCAATATTGGCTACAGGCAGACGCTGTGAGATACCTCTTCTCAAAACGCCACCAATCTCAACTATTTCTCCGGTCCACTGCCCTGGTTTCACCAAATGACGAGCGATGATACTGGGGTAAGTAAGCCCGCTGTCAAACAAACACGTAGTGGCCGTCCCATTCACTACGGCTGGTCCACTGTTAGAGAACAACTTCTCTGCCTGGACTGGTTCCCATTTATTCCCTTTAGTCCATCTCACCGGCCTTAAACAAGCTGCATGGTGAGCTGGGGGTTTGTTCATGCACCGTGATGTCCAGTGGGAGGTGGTTCTACAATTCTGGCAATACCTCTCATTATCTCCTCTGTTCCTAGCGGGTTCCTGAGAGGTTGTTGTCGAAGCTCTGTTATGCTGCTGGGGGCGCAAGTTATAACCTGAATGAGGCTCCTTGCGAGAAGGCCCTGGTTGCTGATGAGCTGGTGAAGTAGCCAGCTGCGATGATGAAGCTCCTTTGTCTGGGGCTGGCAGGTCTGGGTTTTTCCGTTTCTGTCCCAGTACTTCGGCCTGTGCTGTCTGGTACCTTTCTGCAAACAGAATAATCTGATCGAGTTGCTGGGCCCCCTGCTCCGCCAGATACCGCCTCAAGTCGGGGGACATGTTTGCCTTAACTTGTTCACACAGAACTAACTCCTCCAATCCTTCAAAAGTTTTCGCCAGTCCTGACAGTTCCCTCCAGCGAGTAAGGTAATTTCTCACCCGCTCGGCAAACTGTGCGAAACTCTCTCCCTTCTCCGGCCTGCTCTTCCTGAACATGGTTTGGCATTTGCGTGGAGTCCACTGAAATCTTTGCAATAAAGCATTTCGCAGTGCCTCGAAGTTGTTCTGATCATCTATGAGCAGCTTGTTGTAAACTTCATACGCATGACCTTTGAGCGATTGTGATAATTTTAGGCACCAAAGACTCTCATCCAACCCGTATGCCTTTGCCATTCTTTGAAATTTTTCCAAGAACACGTCAATCTTTTCATTCCCGTTAGGGAACGAGTCAAATGGGAAGCTCATGGCTGCCATCCGGGGCCCTCCGTTTCCTGAGGTGTCTCTCACTCCTGCTCCGGGTGAATCGCCATTAGCTGAACTGCCCTCCGAAGCTCGGTACTGCAGTTCCAGTGAACGCAGGGCAAGTTCATGCTGTCTCTCCGCTGCCTTCTCCCTCTCCTGTGCTTCCAATTTCCGAAGTTCCATCTCTGCTGCGGCTATCCTTTTATCTTTTGCTGCTTCTGCGGCGGCTGCCCTTTGCCTTTCCTCAATTTCTGCGGCGGCTGCCCTGTCCTCCTTCTCTTTCTCTCGCTGAATATGCCTATCAGTTTCCCTTATCAGGTAGGCCTTAGTCTCCTCCTTATCCATTCCCATATCCTGAGCAGATTCACGCCAGGCAGCTCGTAACTTGGCCATATCCGCCATCTTACCTGTAAACTGCTGTAAGTTCACAACTGACAGAAAATGACAGAAAGGAGAACAAAAGGAAGGAACTACCTGTTATGTAATAGGAAGTGTTCCTCCTATAACCGATGTCCCAAAAACCCGAACTCAGACTAGCGTCAAGTCTGAACAATAACCTGAAAAAATTTAGTTAAGAAGCTACCAAAAACTAAATTACCTTCCTGTTAAAGAAAAATATCTCGGTATGCCATCAATTACCTCTTAGTCATATAAGTCAAAAATACCACAAAAATCTACTAGACTGCACCCTGTGGAAAAACCTATACTGGATCAGTTCTAATAGCTCAAGTCTAGGGGATAGTTAAAGAAAATCTATTCTCAGAAAACTTTCTAGAGACAATCTATGAATATAGATCACAGAATTGATCTCAACAGAATGATCCCGGACGAGCCCCCACTTGTCACGAAGTGGTTTTAATTTTATAGAGTGTGCCTGAATGAAAGCAAGACCCTAGTATGAGAAAGTCTGAGAAGATAGAATTTAGATGGAAAATGACATGCCTGTGGACAGGTGAGACTATTGGCTCAAGAGATAGACCCAGGATTTGAATCTCCCCCTGCCGCTTCGTGACTAAAAAAATGCCTATAGTCTCCCCACCTCTGACTGCCTTGAAACACAAGGAGATAGGTGTATAATTACGACCACAAACACCACTATACAGACAACATAGAGTAAGTATAGTAAAGAATAGAAGCTGATCCAGTAAATAATATATGTATATATTTATTTACATACAAGGAAAACATAAAATGGCATATTACGTCATCAAGTCAGTCGATAGCGTGCACTGTTGCACGGCCTGGAAAACAAGTAACAATTAAATTGAGAGACCTGAGAGACAAACAAAAAAAAACCAAATCACATTCGCTCTTTCTGTCACCCTGCTGAGGAACAATAAAAATGGTTAGTGATTTAAACCAAATCTAATTTGGTGGGGCTGTCAACTTTTAGCCTCCACTCTCTAACACTAATAAATTTCTACTGTCTTAGTCCTGGTGACTCTTCCTCAACGAACGGCTACACAGCTTTCTACTTGTTAGGCGATAGGTGCTGATAACTACACCACAAGAAATGCTAAAAATAATAGACTTGGTTTTACGAACGCAGACTCAGTGTCTATTCGTCCAATGGATACTGAACAGACCCTACTGGTCCTGTCTATTTTCTCCCTCCTTCTCTATCTTTCTCTCTTGATCTCAGTGTCTCTCCAACACTCAAGGGCTGATGATGCGGCGTCTCCGTTACTCTCTTCTCGATTTCTATCAGGACCTAGGTATGGTAACCCTGTCACCTGTTCCTGATTTTGGTGATGACGATGCTGTTCAGGTATCAAGCCTGAGGTGCTTGATAAACTGTCGACAAAACTTCTCTGCTGCTGAATAGCTTCCCTCTTGTAACCCGCTCCGGAGTTAGAGGAAAAAACCACAGCCTTGATTTCAGGCTGTACAAAATGAAACCAGTCTCCCGGCCACCTGCCGTTGTTAGAGACTATAATAGCGATGCTCTCGGCTGTATGATAAATACCTCGGTCCAGCTGAAGCATAGGGACTTCACTGCCAGAGACCATAGGGTAATTTTCTTTTGCTCCTGACGATACTCGAGTACACTGACCCTGAGATATGTCTTTTGCCGTGGATAATTTTATTTGACAAAATTATGCTCCCCACTGTTTCGCCGAGACTCGCTGAAATTACAAGAAACAGCGACTCATGTACACCCACTCTAAAATCGCTTATCTCTAACATATACGATACATAAAATAATTCTATACACGTGTCTCTTCATCCCCCTCCTACTAAAATCTGCCAGGTAAAATAAACAATATCCCAGACACCGTCTGACACGTTACATGGCCGTTACGCATGGCCGATCACGTGTTCAAACTTGACAAAAATAGGGAAATCCTTTTACCCATTAACACAGGAGTTTCCCCGGCTTACTCCTATTTAAATTAAATCTCGCTATAGGAATAGTTTCCTCCCCTAAGCAGTATAATTCATTTACAACGTAAATCTGAACCCTCCGACAATATTTCTCACATTTTTAACACATTAACTACCGCAAGCCGCTGTCAGCGGCTCACAAAATAATCACATTTGGACCGCAAGCCGCTCAGAGCGCCAATCTAATTTTAGTAATGAAACGAATGAAAAATGTACTGATAAACTTTCTGATCTGGTTCGAGATTTTAAGTTGCCACCGGAAAACAAATTCCCAAAGCATGGTTGTTGTAGAACACTGGAAAATTGATATTATGTTATATTTTTCAGCGTTTTGGGTTAGTTACCAAATCGTGTAAAACTGTTTACCGTTTAAACTAGTGATAGGACTACAAAAATGCGTGTACATCTCGTCTAACGGCTGATAGGTTAGAAACGTGTTTCAACAATTGACTGATAGATCTAGCGACGAGGACAAGAGTGAAAACGGTGAGCACATTGATTGAAACTGTGACTTTGATAGAGATGGGGCGCAAGCAGTCATAATTGTGAAAATATTGCAAGTCCTCGGCCATCGGAGGGCCGTTAAATAGCAAGAGCCTCTATTAGAGTTACAACCGGTGTTTATTGTAATAGGGCATTCATTTATCTTTAAAATGACGTGTAATTCATAAAAATCTGTAAACAATTACGAAAACTAAAGCTTACTTTGTGCAAACACCTACAGAATGATTATGGGAAAAAATTTAATTCGGCCACAGAGTGCTTTTCAATTCGGTAGTTAATGTGTTAAGGCTCAGAAAAATTAACGAACACACCAGGGATTTCCCCATAAATTTACATTAGAAAATATACAGGAATAAATGGTGGTTTTACATAACATCCTACAAATATGGCACACGTGTTTCTCACAACTTCACACACTCCTATCTACTGCCAAAATCATAGAAAGAATAAGCACACTGTTGCATTACGTCGTTCTTCAAAAATATGATAATGGATGGCACTATCGTTTATTTTAAAACTGAAAAGTTAATCTTTACCTAAGGGCGAATTTCTGAAAAACCCACTAATAAGTAAAACGAAATTTCTGAAAAACCCACTAATAAGTAAAACGATGAATAAAATAGTTACATACCGATTATCGTTTGTTTTTCCCACGGTGGAGAACGATAATTACGACGTCCTACGGCCAGGCAATAATTTTTCATAGAGACCGAATCCCCGTTTTCTGTCTCAATATATACAAGAGAAACCGCCCACGCGGATTTCCCTTCCTACACAAATCCCGGACCAATGGGAGCGCTAGAAAAATTAATACTATCAACACACGCAAACCCCGCGTGCTTCCGGCCGCGTGCTTCCGGCCTCGTCATATCGCGTGCCGGAAATGGCGATTATTTTCGTAAACAACGAAATTTACGGGAATCGCGAAAAATCAGAAGAAAGTAAAACTGATGCTAGAATAAAATAAACCTACCATCATAAACGAACCCATTTAATTTATCTACTCAAAAAAAATACCAAACACGATATATATTCAAATGAGAAGAAATAAAATGGTGAAAAAGCGTGCCCGAAAATAGCGATTTCCGTAAACAACGGAAAATCGCGTGATCAGAAGAAAATAAAACTGGTGAAAATTCAAAATAGAACCACAGAATCGGGCCTGTTAAAAGTCAGAATTACAGTGTAGCGTCACAAGAAGGATAATGATAAGCCAAAGTTAATTCACAATTTGAATACCAATAAGTTCCTAGAGTTTCCCTACAGTTCCACATTACTAAGGTTGTTACATGTAGACATCAGCTCTGTTGGGAAACCTGTCATCTTCAATGGTATATCAACGACCAACGATGTTCGAAAATACGACTCCATCTAGGCCTAACCACGTAGAGATCATCAAAAGAAAGGGTCTGGCATTACCTGGAGTCCGAATTAATAACAAAGTGCATGAGGAGAATCTCTGACAAATAGACTCTTGCAGAGACACTAACTTCTCTTGGAAAAACATGCACAAATCACTTTTCAACACTTAAAAGGGACCAGCCCAAAGAAACACACTCAGCCATATTAGGCGGCATTATCGAGACTCCTTGCGCATGCCTCGAAAAACGAATACCTGCCCCAGTGTTCGGCACAAAGAATATAGTCCGACCTAAACATATAAAGATATACAATATAAGACTGAATCTTCTTGTACTAGACAAGTAATACATATAAATTCAGGCCATAAACATATTGAACAAGATCAATCTATTTTCTGGCCCTAACAAATGAGAAATTACATAAATTCGGTATTCATCCGCGAAATCAATATTCAAGGGGAGATCATCGACATAATCAAAAGTATAAATCAAATCATGGATGATATAACTTTGACTGTAACAAAAGTAATCTCTTTTTCCATATCAATTAGTCATATCGTATTTTTGTAATCTGTGCGTCAAAAATATGTGCGCAACAATGCACAAAAAACTGTCTGCTCGTCTGTATTGAACAATACAGTCTTTCGTCAATATCTTCCGTGTTATCTGTCCGTCTTCGTAATTAAAAGTATATTATTTCTCAGAAAAAGATGGGCTATCAAACTAGCTAATTTTTATTCTCCTAAACTTATTATTAAGAAAATACCTAATTTCTTTTCAATTTTAGTCCTGAAAATTGTTTTCACAATTCGTTCACGGTGTTTGCAGCTATATTCAAATTAAAACGACTATTTACCGTAGAACGTCCAAGATACGTCTGTTTCTGACAAGAGCTAAGGTCGTTTTTCGTCCAATTTATTACATTGTGTCAACTAGTGGCGTAATTTTTTTCTTTAAAAACTACAAATTGCGTCTTCTAGACTTTAGATTCAAACACGTGTTCAGACCGCAGCATCTTTTTTCTTTTATCTCCGTTTCTACCCCGTCTAAAAGGATAGGCCGTTAGTCTGCATGTTATAACCAGTTAGTTTTCAATGGCGCTAGAAAACGCTGGCGTGGGCGAGAATGTATCAGCGTATGTTACCTATTTTTTTTATCCCTACATGTTATTTTACCTGTTATCTTTATTATCATGTACAGACCAGATAGCCACTTTGAGAATAATAGTTGAACAAAGTCTGGAATGGAATTCACCACTATACATCGGATTTGTGGACTACGAAAAGGCATTTGACAGTGTAGACAGAGAATCACTTTGGAAATTGCTGAGGCATTATGGAGTTCCCCTGAAGATCATTAATTTAATAAAGAAAACATATGAAGACATGACATGCAGAGTTATTCACGAAGGACAGCTTACAGAACCGTTTGGGATAAGAACAGGAGTGCGACAGGGATGCCTCTTGTCTCCATTTCTTTTCTTGCTGGCAATAGATTGGGTTATGAGATCATCGGCAACACACAACAGAAATGGAATCCAGTGGACTCTGACTAAGCAGTTGGATGATCTGGATTTTGCTGATGACTTGGCTCTTCTGTCCCATAGCCGTAATCAGATGCAGGACAAATTGAAAACACTCGATGAGAGGTCACAGCAATTGGGTCTGAAAATACACAGGGAAAAGACAAAAATAATGCGAATAAATGCAGGTAATGATAACAGGGTTGAACTTGAAGAAACACCAATACAAGATGTAGAATCATACAGTAATATAGACAAAGTTGGAGGGACAGACAGTGATATCAAAATAAGAATACAAAAGGCAAGAGGAGCTTTCATTGCATTGGGAAATATATGGAGATCAAGAGAAATAGGATCCAACACGAAAATAAGAATCTTCAACTCAAATGTGAAGTCAGTCCTATTGTATGGCTCAGAGACTTGGAGAACAACAAAGACAACAACCAAAAAGCTACAGACTTTCATAAATGGGTGCTTGCGTAGAATAGAGGGATTAAAATGGTATGACAAGGTTACCAATGTGGAACTGATGACAAGAACTAGACAAGTGCCAGTGGAACAAGAAATGAGAAGAAGACGATGGCGATGGATAGGACACACACTGAGGAAACCTGTTGATAGCATTACAAGGCAGTCCTTGTTCTGGAACCCCCAGGGCAAGAGAGGCAGAGGAAGACCAAGAAGTACATGGAGAAGAGAGTTGGAAACAGAGGTGAAAATGATGAGGAGAACGTGGAAAGAACTTGAGATGATGGCACGTGACAGGAGGACTTGGCATGTGTTTGTTGAAGGCCTATGCTCCTTTGGGAGTGGAGGGTTATGAATGAATGTATGTTAGCTACGTTTAATGTCTAGGGTAATGAAATGTGATGTGTAGGTAATTAAATACACAGACACACACATGTAAACACTAAGTCTAATAATAATAAGTTCTATGATCAACTCAACCAACACTGGCATTAGAATTTAAATTTTACAATTTTTTAACATTTATTTAGTCCTGAACCAAATTTTCTTCTGGTCAGGACGTATGAAACAATATGTATTTATCAATAAAAGTGTATATATATTGAATAATCAAAATGAAACACTTTGTACATAGATATATAGGTTACATTGGTTAATATTAACACTAACTACAGAGTTTTTGGAAAACTAGCACTGGATGTCTGGTCGTGGTGGTGTCATCATTCCCGATCTCTGTGTACAATAGTCATTGTCTTTTAATTATGGAACTGAGGTATAGTTTCTATACACAAGGATTTTTATTTATTTTAGTGTGGAAAAATTTGATGAATCAACAGCAGGCCAGGTTTTCAACTTATCTGGCCTGTGACGATGTAGTAAAGAATTCAAGTGGCCCACTCCTCAGTTGCTGAGGTAAATGGTAGGCTTCTAAGTCATCCACTCTTGGATCTCTTCACAAGCATCTGGCACTAGTGCAGTGCCAGACCAAAACTCTGAAACCAAAATTTTTGCCATGTGTCAAGACACTGCCTACTTCACCATTTTTACAAACAACAAAGCAAAAAAGACATTACAAAGACCGGGTCAGATCTCTCTGAGCGACCCAGCACATCTCACCCAGGCGGTATCAAATAGCACTAGTTTCCCATTCCTCAATGAACTGCACTGCATCTGAAATATTTTCATTATCTTTTTTTTCTATAGAATAAGGTGGGTGATATGTTCCCACTGATTTCCTGAAATAAAGAGCTGTCTTTTACATTCTTGGTTATGTTTTTTCATTTGGTTCATTGCCTCCAGGCCCTGGACTGTCGCTGGGGACCTAGAATAAGTACTCACTTGTCGTAATCATTTTTTCATTATATGGCAGTATCAATCACTCAGAATTGTTAAATAAAAGGTTAATGAATTTTTCTCCTTACCACAATTCAAAATTGAAAACACAGTTACGTTGTACTAGCAAAACTCAGCTGAGCTGCTGGCTAGATTATGGCGTCCCACTGGTAATATATAATATTTCCTGGAATAGCACTTCTAGCATTAACGAACTGTGTATATGGACAGTCTTTTAAAAATGGCACTTGCCGGCGTCTTTCTTTCTATAATATGAACTCTTTCGTCCAATCAGCGGACTTCCTCTCTAACTTTCAAATATTTAAACTACAATGTCCAATTTCGGTCCAGTCTCAGTCTAGTGTGTAGTATTTTTCTGTCGGTCTGTCCGTCCCAACTTGGTTTGTTTCCAAAATTACACTTATTTTTGGACTAACTACAAGAAAAAACTACACAAATTTTGTCTCTCCCCTACTTCTAAGATTCTATGCTAAGTTATTTTTAGCTACTATCCTCCTATCCTACCCCTTGTCCACATGTAATGTTTTTCTGCATTTTTAGTCTCAAGGACGTCAAAATGTAACTTTAGTGAAAGTATGCACAAAAAACTGTCTGCTCGTCTGTATTGAACAATACAGTCTTTCGTCAATATCTTCCGTGTTATCTGTCCGTCTTCGTAATTAAAAGTATATTATTTCTCAGAAAAAGATGGGCTATCAAACTAGCTAATTTTTATTCTCCTAAACTTATTATTAAGAAAATACCTAATTTTTTTTCAATGTTAGTCCTGAAAATTGTTTTCACAATTCGTTCACGGTGTTTGCCGCTATATTCAAATTAAAACAACTATTTACCGTAGAACGTCCAAGATACGTCTGTTTCTGACAAGAGCTAAGGTCGTTTTTCGTCCAATTTATTACATTGTGTCAACTAGTGGCGTAATTTTTTTCTTTAAAAACTACAAATTGCGTCTTCTAGACTTTAGATTCAAACACGTGTTCAGACCGCAGCATCTTTTTTCTTTTATCTCCGTTTCTACCCCGTCTAAAAGGATAGGCCGTTAGTCTGCATGTTATAACCAGTTAGTTTTCAATGGCGCTAGAAAACGCTGGCGTGGGCGAGAATGTATCAGCGTATGTTACCTATTTTTTTTAATCCCTACATGTTATTTTACCTGTTATCTTTATAAATGGAGGAATTTTAGCGTTGTATCACTGAATTTCACCACACAACTTCACTTTGGTAGCAACTTTAAAATCCACAACTCCGCCAGCCGTGGAAAGTAACAAAATGAAGACAAATTATTCCGTTCGTTCCGCCGCACACCACGACTAGGAACATACACTGACACACCTGCGCGAAGCCGACGAGGCTAGCCACTGCGCGCTAGCAACTGTAAATCTGTGCCCAACACCTCTTATAATATACGCCGCGTGTTGCCCGGCAGTCACAGCCCTTTCACCAGTACACCGAAAAACTCAACGTATTGTAGACTTACAAAAATTCCGGATGTTTTCTGTACCGCAGAGTTTACTGTCCCGAGTTCCATAGCCCATTGTGGTTGTTCCACAGCCAGCATGATGCCTTTTCCGCAGTTTCACTAAGCCTCTTCAGTGCCCTTGTTCTCGACTGTCCCCTCAGCCCCAACAGTTTCAAAAAATCATACACTGATGCAGCCACGAGCACTCTTGCACCCACCTCAACAGCCATGACCCTTGCAGTGAACCCATCGTGTCTCAGATCTGCGGCCAGATCACTATACTTGGCCGCTTTGAACAAATGTTGCTCTTCCAATCTGGATTCAAATGGCACGGTCAGTTCAATCAATATAACCTGGTGCGATGATGAAGAATGCAGCACTATATCCGGCCGTCTTCGAGATTTCCTGAAACTCTCTGGATATGCCCCTCGTCCAGGTAGGTCTACCGCCATCTCCCAGTCATTTGCACAGTCAAGGAGAGATGGTACATTGCTACGTGATTTACTCGGTTTTGGGTGTGCTGACTTTCCTGCTCTCAGAAAGTATGTGTTTGTGGTGTTTGGCCTGACATTGCTATTCGTCTTCATCCTTGCCAGATCTATTGTCACAGCCAGCTCATTTAGCACTTTGTTGTGGCGCCATGTGTATCGCTCTTGCCCTAATGACACCTTGCAAGCTGAGAGCACGTGTTCAAGTGTCTGCCTCCCATGGCACAGGGGGCACTGCTCATCATCCGACTTTCCCCATCTCACAAGGTTTGTGGCCGATGGCAGAAGGTCATACATTGATCTAACAACGAAGCTTAGCCTAAGAGGTGCCATATGCCATATATCATTCCATGTCAAGGA
Source organism: Oreohelix idahoensis (assembly GCA_024509875.1). NCBI lineage: Eukaryota > Metazoa > Mollusca > Gastropoda > Stylommatophora > Oreohelicidae > Oreohelix > Oreohelix idahoensis. The sequence continues at coordinate 45,567 of JAMPIV010001207.1, forward strand.
CCTTTGCAGGGCTCCTTCCCATGTAGTCCATTGGTCTTGTTGGGCCTGCTGCACTGCTTTTTGCAACCTCTTATCATTCTCAGCTCCTCGTATCTCCTGAACTACCATGTCTCTACGCTCCCTGCTTGATGCCTTGGATCACCAGCGGATGTCCCCATGACCAAATCCCCGTCTATTCGTTTGTGTGTATCCGATTACCTCCCTCAGTTTGAGCGACTCTTGGGCAGCATCAACAGCTTCTTCCACTTCTTCCATATATATATATATATTTATATAAATGAACATACCTTGTGGATATTACAGTGATCCAACACAGTAGCATGAACTGAGTGTCGTAAGAGTACATACGATACTGCTTCGGGAGGGGGGGGGGGGGAAGGGGAGGGGGGCTAATCGCGAGACCTCGCACTACCTTGAATATTCCGAGGGCCAGCTTTGATAGAGATATGCTGAAGATACGGTCCTAGTAGCGAAATACATAGACACGTTAATAACATCTGATGGCAGATGCATCTCAAACATGAAGTATAATCAAAAGCTGTGTTCATTAAAATGGAAAATAAGTTACCCAACATATCATTGTCAGTGGAGGTAAGATAATTCTTCAATGTTATATAGAGCAACCCTGATACATGGAAATAAGTCATGGACAGTTAGTAAACAAACAGAAGAGTGTCACTAGAGCCACGGATATGTGATTTTGAAGAAGAATATGAAGAATTCAATGAATCGCCAAAAAATAGTAATGAAGATCTCCTGAAATATAAATAGTAATGAAGATCTCCTGAAATATAAATAGTAATGAAGATCTCCTGAAATATAAATAGTAATGAAGATCTCCTGAAATAAGCCGATGCACAAAGGAAGCGTATTACGTACATTAGAAGGAAGCTATCCACGTTCTTTGAGCACAGGAAAGCCTGAATATATTGCTAGCCTCATGTACAGCCTTGTATTAGTCGCTTCGTGCGAAATGCTTGAGATAGTAGTAAACTTATCCTTCCTTCTTCTCGGGACAGCAGAATCTAATAGTACACTTTAATGTTGTTAAGAATATTGAGTAATGTCATTAAAAGTAATCAATAGAAATGTATTATTTCCTGGTCACACAATTTCTCGTAATGTTTGTCTTGTGAAAGAACAGAACAAAGAGCAATATCAATATTGCAGGACGTCAGCACCAAAGCATTCATGTGCTTTTGTAGCGGTAATTTTTTTATTTTTTTTTAAAGCAATTTGTTTACATTATGAAGTTGCAGTCCCATGTTAAATAAATATATAATAGACAAATAGGTTTGACTTTGCGGCTCTCATCTATATAATGAAAGGGATAAAGACGCACGCACATACACACATTTCCATAACAATGGGATTTGAACAGGCTAAAACATTTCGGTAAGTGAAGACGCCCGTGGTATGAAAACAAAAGTTCAAAATCTTCTGCAGACTATTGCATCATCATAACCATCATCATCTCCGTTTTCGCTCCTTATAGAGCATGGAGCCTCCACAGCAGATGACCTCCCTGAGGAAGCCTGCATCAAAGCACATGATAATTCAGTTGCGGTTTCTGCAGCGGTTATTTTACATTTATGACGTTGCCAGTCCCTTGCACAACCTCATATTTGTTGTCTCCAACCACCTGCCTGAAGCATTTATGGTTCAGTTCTTCCCATTGTCTCCTGCCTGAAGCATTTATGGTTCAGTTCTTCCCATTGTCTCCTGCCTGAAGCATTTATGGTTCAGTTCTTCCCATTGTCTCCGGCCTGAAGCATTTATAGTTCAGTTCTTCCCATTGTCTCCTCAGAGACCCCCGGGAACCATGCGGATAATTTTAATACATCTATAATAGTTTTAATACATCTATAATAGTTTTAATACATCTATAATAGTTTTAATACATCTATAATAATTTTAATACATCTATAATAGTTTTAATACATCTATAATAGTTTTAAAGTGGGAGATTCTTACAGTAGACTAAATCTGGACGATGATGGCTTAAACCAGTAATTCCCAAACTTTTTTCTGTGGACCACACTTTCGAAATGAAAATTTGCTTGCTCCACACCGAATTTTTTATTGATAAGAAATACCCTCAACAACAAAAAAACACTCCTAGCAGTGCGTTATTCAATGAAGAGGCTGACAGATTGGCAAAGGAAGGTGGAAATCTACCTCAGCCTGATGCAAGCGTAACTTTCGAGGAGGCAAAGAATTTTATCAGAATCAGGTACAGAAACAAATGGGATGTAGAGCATCCAAGTCACACACAAAATGATGCATACTACCAGCTTAACAGAAGAGAACAAGTGATAATCTTCAGACTCCACACTGGCCACAACAGATTGATATACCATCTATTCAACAAGCTAAAGATAGGAACTACCGATCAGTGTAACTGTAGCACTGATAAAATGACTGCTGAACATCTCCTTCAAAGTTGCCCAACATATGCGGTACAGAGAAAGCGCGTATGGCCGACACCAGTACCATTCGTGGAAAAGTTCTACGGAGATTCAAACAGCCTCAAACTGACTACTGCTTTCTTTGAAAACATTCAAGTGGACGTCTGAGATTTTACGAAGAAGAAGAAGAAGAAGACAAGAAGAAGAAGAAAAAGACAACTACTTTATAAAATAATCATGAGACATCCAGAAAGTATAAAACAATACAGAATAAAAACATAATTCATTCACAAAATGTACGCATTTAATGAGAGGTGGGATCTTGTTTTTTGTAGGGTAAATTTTATTTGAGACAAATCAACTCTCATGTCCTCATCAACACAAGTCTTTCTCTTTTCTAGTCTTTGATATTTGTGAGAGCTGAAAATCCCTGTTCACAGCAATGTGTCGTGGAGATCTGTATCTATTTGAAATAAAATGAATTATATTTCTGAATAAAATTAGAAACATTCTGGAACATTATTTGGGTGTCTATACATATATTTATCATATTATATGACAGTTTAAAAAAAATAATAATAAATAAGAAAATGACCATATTTATTTTTTAGCATATGAATTTTTTGAAAATCTCTCTAAATCCTTGATTGTCTTTGAATCTTCCGGCCACACCTGCCACTCTCTCGCTCCATACCAGTGTTGCGCGCCACACCGTTTAGGAATCACTGGTTTAGACAGAAACCATATTTCTTTGTTGGAGAATTCTATAACAATGGGATTTGATCAGTCTATTGTGTTTTAGTCCCGTGTGTCCCCGAAGGTCTTTGAAATAAAAGAATAGGCATCCTGTACCGTTAGGCATGTCGTACACGGCCAATAATTTGAGGCGGTGCAAGGGGCTGGAGCCAGGGATCCAGACCCCCAGGACGACCCAGAGTCCGCTGAGAGGACAACATTAGACAATCTCTGAAGGACCGAGGACTAGAATGGATCCAGGCCAGGAGGAAGACATCCGATAGGATAGTCTGGCGCTCTCTCTTCCAAATCTCTACACCTGACGGTAAAAGAGGAAAGAGTTAGTAAGTACGCAAGGAGCTAGCTGGCAACCTCATCATGGAAAAGAAATTGCCACAGAAGCTGCCGCTAGAAGAGCATGCGACTGCTTGGTACAGGCTTCCTACAAAGGGACCAGCTAAAACGGTGGCTCCGTGCTACGTCAGTGCGCAAAGGAAAATGATGATAGTGATTGCGTTTTAGCAAGTGTTTTTGCCCGAGGTATGAAGGATAAAAACAAGCCACTTGAAACTCTTCTGTTGTAGTACCGCATGTATTAACCCTTTGTCTATGTCAAGGCAGGAAGTTCCCATTATGAAATAAACGCGCCAACAGCAACGGAAATGTAAATGTCATAATGTCAGCAATGAATGTTTTTTTTTTTTTGTTTTTTTTTTTTAATGTTCAGTGTGCTTATGATAAAACTTCGGCGATCTTAGATCCCTCAAAAACATGGCAACAGTTGGTAGAGCTCTGCGCGGCTTATATTTAAGACAAGGCCCATACTAACCACGTTCGTTTTCTTTTCCATTTCGCTTGTATAGAGAAGTGGTTCTCAACATATTTCTAGGGGGCCACAGTAAGATAGTACAGTACTTTTTTCCGGCTAACAGTGACTATGAGGGCGGGGGCACAGAAGTCAATGAGGCTCAGAAGGGGTTGAGAACCCCTGATCTAGAGCATGAAGCTACCACTGCAACAGGTCTCCTAGCAACAAGTCAGCAACAAAGCATTCATGTTCTCGTGCAGTGATGGCGTCTGTGCCAATTTGTTTGTCATGATATAGTCAGATAAGCTTAAGGGTAAAATAGAGACATATAAACTTATCTGAAGGGAAAGTCAATAAAGGCAAATTCAGTCTCCAAGAAAACCACCTAAAGAATATCTGAAAGCACAAAATTCATCATCACCATCACTAGAAACTGTACTAAAAGTTGACCTACACAGGGAACTACATAACATAATAAAACGTTATATTACCAAAACGAAAGTTAACTTATAAGTACCAGAGCAAAAGAGAATGATTAAAGAAAAAAAAACAAAATACATACCCGGTAAACAAAATATTCACCACACATGTTCAGTACAATAGTAAGATAAATTACAAAACATTACAAAGCAGTGTATTCCCAATACAAAGACATGAATTAATATCAAGAGCAATAAATATGAAGATAGCATACAATAAATCAAACTGCAGACATCTCAAAACTCAACAGAGTGGCGGGAGCTATACACCAACAGATCTTAGAAAACGCCACCCCAAATTCCAGAGAATTTGCAGTCTGGAAAAAACAACAAATGCAATGTACTATACAGAAAAAAGGAACACTATATACCCAATGGGGCCGAACCGGGTATCCCAGGCACAAGACAAAATTCAATGGTTTGTGAAAGGTCCTAAAATCAACAGCAACAACATGTAATCACTGTGATACTCGTTTCTAAGGCATAGGTAGGTAACACATGAGCTGTGGAGATCTACTTTGATAAAATCAAGTCTGTTTTCAGAGTATTTAGGTGCAGCTAGTAAGTAACTTCTGCCTCTGCCAAACGATCTGCTTTATGCTAATATTATTTAATATAAACTATATGTCCCGTTTTTGCGAGGCGCGCTCCGTTCAACCTAGACACAGAGTCCGTTGGTTATATTGCGGCGCGTGTCCAAATAGAAAAGATCTTGCGGTCTGCTTCAGTGTACTGCTACTCTTATGACAGAGCTGTGAAAAATTCAAACTAAATTATATTCTGCCGAATATTAGCTTCACTTCAAGTAAAAGATTGCTTTGCTATCTTATGCAGTTCATGAATAAAGTGAATATTTTTGTAAACTAGCTCTCCCTCTAGTTTTCACTGGGAACACGGAAAAAGTTCCTTTGACCCTGGAGATACTACGTTTTTAAATGTCGGCGGGATAGGCCTTGGACTTGTCAGAAATGTTCCTAGCGTAACCTTTTCTTTTCCTCTCCATCCGTCACCTCAAGATCTACTAAATCACATGTGATCTATCGGTAGACCGATTGCCAGTTCCTGTTCTAAGGTACAGAAAATACATTATCAGTTCAATGTTCTCTGTTAAGGAACATGTCATTTCAATGTAACTCACTAGCCTCAACGGGTAATTGTCACAGACGAACTCAGCTGACCCTGAATCGTGGGATTCTATAGTACGACCCTTTGTAACGACCCCTTCGTATAGCACCAGAGCCCCCGAATAGTTTGGTAACTCTTCATCAAACGGGAATTTATTTTCACCTGGACTCATTGCTATGAAACCGTTCCACGCAGATGGCCAACACGTTGGCTGATTAATATGTGGACAGTTTATCTACCGGTCATTCTGGTCATCGCATTGATTTAAGGAAAGATTAAATCACGCCCACGGACATCGCCTAAGCAATGATATGAAGTTATTTTCATTAACGTGGGCAGTGGGGGCGTTGCCTACTTCAAACAGAGAGAGCGGAACAGGATCAAACAGACATGGAAGTGGTTTCAGGAACGTTGAGCGGGAGAGATCAAAGCAGTAGTGGTCCCGGAAACGAGACGCAAGCTTTCCTGGCGGAATTTTCGCACCTCTATGTTAAGCGCTGAACCGATCGAAGACGAATCGGACGCAACGAAACCAGGGGACGGCACCTCTCTTTATTCTGTCGGTCAGATTCCCTAAAGTCTCCTGAGATAAAAAAAAGTGTCAACTTTCTCATGCCCCCCCTCATCTTTAATTCCATTTTAAATATATACAGACCACTAGAAAGCCATGCTATCATTCAGTGCCAGAGATTTTAGATTCACTAGCTATCGTAGAAATTTTGCTAGATTTCCATCTGAATTGGTGGCTACCATTGGAGTGTTTCTTTTTCTGTGCACGGTATAATATATTTGTTAAAGTGATCAGTGGTCTAGTGCTTTCATTTTATTTCACTGGATTTTGTGTTTATTTTAATCTATTTAATTAAACTCATCCCAAAAGTTCCAGTGGTAAATTTAATGATATATCTATTATAACATTTCCAAAAATAATAGATGTTTAAATGTTAAAGTAACTTTTAAAGTCGCGAAGGAATTTATAATTAATAAATTTAGTTAAGTCCTATATATATATAGATGTGTATTTTAACCATTAGACTCGTGACGTGTTTTCTTAAATACATAATTAAATACGCGAGTGTATATATTATAGCCTTAACGGTAAATTTATCGCGCGTTAAGAATATTATTTGTGATTCTTTTTCTCCAGAATGATCACCTTTGCGATCCCAGCATTATTAATAAATCATACAGAGAGTTTCAGACTCGGTTCTTAAAACTTCCAGATATATTGATGAAACATTTTAAAATTAATCTTGTGGTGGTCCGGTGCGGCCTAGCTATCATAATTACATGAAGGAAAGCCAACCCAAGAACATTTAAAAATTACCCATCAAAGTTAATGTCAATCTGTGAGATAAACTGGAAGATGAACAGTGCCAGTAGCGATAATTTTATTTACTGCTCTAAATGTGAGAGAATACCGATTTACCTGACTGTGACTGAGTCTAGTTTTTCTCACTGGATTAAAAACTTTACCGGTCAGTTGCTATCATCACGCATTGAAGGAAATATACCATCACCTCATTTTCACCCCTGTGTCGAACTGCGTCAGTGCCATCCCATAGACTCCTTTTTATATAATAAAACACAAGAACTCTTAGGCCTTCAAGTCCGGCGATAAGTGGGAATTTTTTTCTATCAACTAACCTCACTACATCTGGGGCGGGACATCGAAGGACTAGACAGTTTCACATGTCAATAGTTTAATTATTGTGTACCTAATTCTATGGATTGTCTGATGCTGCAATCGGTAAGTGTGTGTATATGAGTGTGGATCCTCACAGCGTGTATGAATGATAGGAGATTTATTTTTGCAAAACCATTTGTTAACTTGCCTACCGGGTAATACATTTTTCTGTATACCCTGCATTGTTCCTTTAAGTGGGATAATTTGTTAACTCTGTTTCACCCCCCCCCCCCCCCTTTTTTTTTCTTTGCTTAGTAAAGGGAAGACACAATTGGGATAACAGTATTTTTGTCTACCACCATACCTAACATTGTAACACCTCTTCAGAGTAATTAACTTCACTGTTAGGTTACATTACCTACGTTCCTGATAACTATCTATCTTGGGACTGGGTTTACCTTTGTCTAATAAGCGGGAAGGGTTTAGTCGATACCAATCTTCTTTACCCCCCTCCTCACCTTGTTAATTGTATTTTTCGGTACTTATGATACTTTTTATGTAACACCTGTTGGATGTTGTGATTGAGTTTAATGCTAATAAACAGCATAAACATATATAGTACTGTGTTGGACTACCAAGGCCCAAATCCCTCATATTTGTTTAAGATAGTTGTATCCACGTCGTCTGTGTGTCTGAAGCACCAAATCGGTGTGAGCGGAGATGTGTGTCTGGAAAACTGGCAAATAATTGTTTGACCAGGAGAGTGGAAGAGAAGATTGAGAGAAACGATTTGTCGTAAATAAGTCTGTCTTTACTCTCCTCCAGCACTCTGTGGAGCATCATATTTAATCTCTACATTTCTATCACTGAGCTTTTCACCATCATTCTACACTCTAAACCGGACTACTATTTCTAAGACTCTTTCTCCCAAAATAAATTTACGACAGTAATGACTAATGCAATCTCCAATTGCAGAGAAAAACTTATTCCAAACTTGCCCTTTCAGGGTGTAAACTTATACACTGGCCATTAAAAAAATATCTCATAAATTATTGCAGTAGAATCTTACGTAGGGCAGAATGACACCTCGTGTAAGATCAATCCAGTGTGTCGTCTCAACACATTCTGCCCCCGAAATCCAACACGCGTTTTGGTCCAAGCACCACATCGAAATCTGCTCAAGTTCCAAAACATCAAACTCACTCTAAGATAATCACGGACTCGTCTCAGTCTGAAGTAATACTGAGACAATCCCCATGTAAACAAAAATGAAATCTTAATGTACTCAATACAATACTTAAATGTCACAACAGCGAAACAGCACGTCTGTTTCACACTGATCACATATCCACACGTCTTCACCAACAATGTTTTTATCTCGACACATGCGCAACATCCCATGACAAGTTTACGATAAATGCACTGTTTCGTGTATTACTCATCATCCGATGGGCTAAGTGGTTAGAGCGCTTTCCTCACGTGACACAGGTTCCTGGATTGAAACCTGGTAGCATCACGCTATAGTCTACTCAGCTGTAAATGTGTACCTGACTGCTTGGTAGTTAGGGAAGGCAAATGCAGTGAAGAAAGGAACTAGTCGCGACACCTCATAAAAAGCTGAACCTAGTATGTGAAGTCTCTCACATTTCACTTCCTTACGGCAGTTTTTCAGCATACCTGTCAACCTCCTGAGACAAAAATCTGTACGCCGGACCAAAAAAATCCTTACAAACACCCAAAAATCCTTACACAAAAAATATATTAATAAATTATACACAATACAGTTTTAAAACGAGAAATGACATATACAAATCTATTAGCATTTGAATTAGTGTGATATAACACATGCTAATAGTCTCATGCTGTTCTTTACATATATAAAAACTTAGTGATCGTGAGGTACTATTCTTTCGATGCACAGTGTTTTGTATTATAATCAACACATGCACTTTTAGCACTTTGCAGAATTGCATTTGTGGGCTTAAAGTCTGCACAGCATGTATCAATGTTAATCTTGCACTGTAAAAAAGAAGTGAGTGTGTCTGCATTCATGGACCTCCTGCAGTCTGTGTGGACTTTTTTTTATTGAAAAATGAAGCAGCGAAGTTTACGCAAACAAACTTTTTTTCTAGTTATGTAGGGTCGACACAGAATATTATGACATTAATTTATTGGAAATATTTAAATGATCAAAATATAACTGGAAAGATGAAGAGAACGACCAAAAAAAAAAAAATACAACAAAGCAAAGCAAACAGCTAACAGCAACAACAACAAAAAATTTAATAAATTATGAACAGAATATCAAATCTAGGAAGAAAAACGTACAGTGATAATAGATCGCCGCTTTATGAAAAATAAAGCAGTGAATCTGGATCGCCGGAATAAAGTAGGCCTACTCAACGCAAACAAACTTTTTTTTTTAGTTATGCAGGGCCTACACAGGATATTATGACATTAATTTATCGGAAATATACTGAAGGGCAAGATATAACTGGAAAGATTAAGACAGCGATTAAATTGCAACAAAGCAAAACAGCAATATTTAACCAAGTTATAGGTACTTCAGGGCCGGATTAAGCTAGTGCGGGGCCTGTAGCATATGTTAAGAAAGGGGCCCTATATTTAAAAAAAACCAATAAAACAACACAAACATATTTGAACACATACATTTTTAATTTGCATAGTAATTATCATTATCAATTAATTCGTGCTTGTAATCCTATAAACTTGCCACTCATGTTGCTCGCGTTGTCATAACTTTGACCACGGCAGCCTTTAATATCAATGTCATTTGCCTTTAAAAAATTAAGTAGACTTTTAGTAAGCTGTTCAGCACTATGACCTTCCATATCCAAAAATGTCACAAATCTTTCAACTGGTCCAGATGGCAAAACATAGCACAGAGTCAAAGTCAGCTGGTCCATATTAGATATATCTGGAGTAGAATCCAATGAAACGGAATAATACTTGTATTTCTTCACTTCACAGAGAATGTGATCCAGTATGCTGGATCCAATCAGATTGATGAATTCCTCACACGTTGTTTTAGATAGATATGATGTATGTCCAAATCCTTTGTTTGCATGAGTACTTATTTCTCTGCCAGAAAAGGGTCAAACTTGGCCAGTAATTCTAACAACCCTAAGTAATTCCCGTTATAAGGGTACCCAACAATTTCATCACTGCCACGAAATGAAAGGCCTCTTTCTGCTAAAAACTTCACAACTTCAATTATTTGCTCTAGAAGTTTGTGCCAATACTTTTCTTGAATGTCCATTTGTTTCACAAGATGGGAATCGACACGTTCACCTTTGTTTTTACGCATCAACAGTGAAATTAAAGCTTGTCTATGTGAGGAGCTTTCTTCATGTCGACGCAATAGATTGCTTGCATTTTCCCAGTCATTAAACCCTTCCACAGTAAACTTTGATGAACATTCTGAACTCATAAGCTTGCATGGGAAACAGAATAAGCGCCCTTTACTTTCTGAATAGCATAACCATTTTCTTGCATGTTGCTTGTTTGTAAGTTTATGAATATGTGTAAAATAAGACTTCTGACAGTATCGAGTTTTCTTTTCAGTGTCATACAATCGCACGGATGAAGAGAAGGCACTATCAACATGTTGACATTTTTCACTTCCCTTGGATATGCAATATTCACGCTCACAGTCATCTATATTGTTCGGCCAGTCACCAATATAATTAGAGTACTTCTTCGTTTCACTTATTCTTTCACATTCAGACTCAGTGTATACTGGGTTTTGCTGTATGTTTTCTGCTGCACAGCCTGCACTAGTACTAGTTGTTCCTGTACTTCCAGCTTCAGCGGTTAGAGTACCACCACCATGAACATCAAAATATTCTGTCAGCTTACGTCTTTTTGATATCACAAGTTGATCTCTTCTTTCTTTTTCTTTCTTTGCTTTACGTTTTTCACTTCCAGAAGCATAATTACGTCCAATATCTCTGTGTCTACTGCTCATTTTTTGAGTTTTCTAACCTTACAAATCAAGAAATTTTAATCAAGATCGAAAGAGAGTGCGAGCACGCCGTATACCTCAATTAAAACAGGAAGTTTCCGTTTCCTAAATTCTAGTTTTTATTGTTAATGCAAATTCATTTCACAAAGAACGAAACAAAATTAGAGGGGCAGTCGCCTAGAGCCAACAAAGTGGCTTCCGTCCAAACGTGACCAAATTTTCAACGCCACTTAAATGGCTTCCGTCCGCAAACAGTTAAGATTAAAATAATGAAGAGTCACACTAAGTCACCCTCTTATGCTCTTTCTCTCATAATTTCGAGACACCAAATGAAAAGGCGCTAAAGATGGCATAAATCACAAGATCATTGGTTTAACGCTCGTATTTTTTTTTCTTCTCTCTAACCAGCGGCACTCGAGCTTTCCAGCTCTTTTGGCCCAATGACATGTCATTGCGAGGCTGGGGGGTCAGTGGACTTTCCTTCCAACCCGGTCAGGAGCTTCGCTCCTTCCCATCAACGTTCGTATTAGATGACCAAAAAATTGTGTACATATTTATTGGCGCGGGGCCCCTAAAAGCGCGGGGCCCGTAGCATATGCTACTTGTGCTACTACGTTAATCCGGCTCTGAGGTACTTAGCTTTTTTTAAACAAATTGGCGTCGAAGTGTCTTGGCAAGCGTGGCTGAAAAACATTTGATTGGGTGCGAGAAACTTTAAAAAATACGCCGAGTCATGTCACTGGGCTAGAAAATATTTTCTGATTAAAAATTTTTTTAAACTTGGGTTGGAAAATATTTTTAGAATTTAAAAAAAAAAAATTCGATTTTTTTTTTTCGGAGGGAGGAAAAATCCGTACGAGTCTGTACGGCCGTACACTGCTAAAAGTATCAAAAATACGTCATAGTTGATGAAGCTTGTACATAATACTTGATGACTCTCATTTTTAGTGTTTTGTTTTTGTTTGTTGTATTTTTATTTTTGTTGAAATTAACATTTGTCTTAGTACATTGATGGTAATCTTGGCCATTCCTATTCTCATCTTGATTTCTCTTCCACATGTGTACCATCCAATGGATGGGTGTGAAAAAAAAAATCGAAAAAAGGTGATTCGTCTTACGAGGACAAAAGACAAAGAAAATAGCCAATGTTGCGGCCACAAGGCCTTTGTCAAGGAAAGGAAAGAAAGAAAGTGAGGGCTAGATAGGACACATAAGAATCCAATTAAATATAAAAATAAAACATGGGTACTTCCCTAAAGGCAGCTAAGACCTAGCACGCCTACCAAAGAGAGAGTGCGTCACCAGAAAAGGAAATGACCGCCACTTCCGGATGTAAACAGTACATACTAAGAAGCTAAAAAACAAAACTGAACAAGAAACTACACGTCTTACCGCAGTTCCCCCTCATCTTCCTAGACTTAATATTATTTGTCAAAGATATGAGAACCGTTTGATTCATTCTACTATTTTCTAATTTTTTTCCTACCTTTAAAGTTATCTTGTCATATCAAAGTTTTTTTTCTCCCTAAATGTTAATGTCTGATCCATATTCATGACTTTTTTTTTGTTTAGTGCATTAAATATTGATGGATACTAATGGTTGAGTAGTACACTATTGAAATACGGCCATGGATGAAGTCTGATAACATGAGACTGTTAATAAGAAATATATATTTTGATTGCCACAATTAACTTATCATTGTATATGCCTTGTTTTTTTTTTCACTTTTGAGACAGTGATGCAAATTTCACAGACTACTTTCAAAAAATTATACCAGGTAAAGAACTGCATTTTTTAAAAAGGAGAAAAATAAAAATTCATACTCAGATTGTGATGTCTTGCAACACACCAGTTATGAAACTCTGACATAATGTACCAAGTAACTTCATTATTATCACCTTTTTTTCTAGTCTTGACGTCAGCAGAGATGGGAAGAGTCATGGCACTCCTGGGCTGTTATAGTAGCTTTGATAATGTTTAAACTACTTTCTTGTATCCTTCTGACCTCTATGTCTGGCCTTTTACCTATGACCTGTTTGACTTGGTTGAACCTGCCATGACAACAATGCTCTTGCCAGTATAGTTTATGAGAGTAGTCAGACATGCAAGTCATGCCACAACCACAATTAGTGGCATTTAGGACTGCCCTGTGGAACAAACTCTTTCAGTTAGTTGATGCCAAGTCCTCCTGTCTTGCTGACCTGTTCAAGATGGTTAATTTTTTTTTTTATTCTTTAATATTTGTCTCCCCCTTTCATCTCTATTTGCTATGTGGGTCTCCATTTATTTTAATTTGGGGGGTTCCAGAACAATATTACGTCACCCCTAGTGTGCCGATGGTCAAGAAAATATGGGCCTAACACCATATTCTCAATATGTCTCAATGGGCGTGTAACAGGATCCAGAACAAAATTACCTTGTTCCAACCATTTGATTTTCCATAATTCCTGTAGCATTTTATAAACAGTTGCACATATTACTTTCTAAGAAGCATATGTGTGCCAGTGGAACAGGAGGGGAGAAGAAGACCTTGACATTGGGTAGGATAAATAGTGAAGAAACATACTGATGACATTACAAGGCAGTCCTTATTCTAGATTTTTCCAGGGTAAGAGAGGAAGATACCAAAACAAAAACATAAAGAGGAGAGCTGGCTCTTGGGTGGTGCAAGCGGTGGGGCTGCTGCCATCACTGTCTTCAGGGGGGGGGGGGGGGGGGGTGGGGGGGGGGGGGGGGGGGGGGGGCGGGCGCTGGTGGGGGGGGGTGGGGGGGGGGGGGGGCGGGAGCACGACAATGTTTTTAAAGTGCGGAAATTATTCTCTGGTTCAACTCAAAAGCAGGAAATTTACCCTCATAAAAGAACAATATAGTATGGCGTGGGGAAAAAATGGGAAGGGGGGGCCTAAATGAGACCTCGCTCCACCTTGAAAAATCCATGGGTCTGGCTCTGCTTGCAAGGTCGTTGTTGAAGGATTGTGCTACATAGGGAGTTGAAGGGTTATGATGATGATTGATTTTTGACAGTATCTCACATTACTCACTTTTATTTCAATGTTGTGGCAGGCTACTATGTTGGTATGTGGATTCAGTTCCAGTCTGTACCTGATCAGAAAGCTGTGTTTATGTCCAATGGTGGTCATCTGAATGATGGCCATGGCATTGCCATGAGCTACTCCCAAAGTGGTCTGGAATTTGTTTTTAAGACTAAAGGTGGACAAGAATGGAGAGTGGAGGAGAGAGATGTTTTACCTGGGAGGTGGTATCATGTAGCTGCATCTTGGGCTGCAGACAAAGGTAACATCTTGAAATATTTTATTATACATTTTACAGGTAAAAGAAGAAATGATAGTTCAGAGGGAGGCTATTCTTGCTTCATTTTCAGGCCCCATAACCAAACAAAGTTTTATTTAATTTAAACAGCCAGAATTTTGAAAACGTAACTTTGTTTATTTCTTGAAAAAAGTGCTTGCTTGTTTGTTTTGAAATATATTAACAATGGATCACAAATAAACACTTTCATTATTAAAGTTGAACTAAGTGTAAAATATGTATAACAAATTAAATCCCATTCTGTTATGTATGATTAAGTTGTTTGCTGTTTGATTAATTCATTAAAAACATGCAGGTTATGAACATTCTTACTTCTCTTTTCGTTTGTTTGTTTCAGGTCTGTTCTTATACATCAATGGTCACCAAGTAGCTCAAGAGAGATCACCTCGCCGGACCGCAGAGTCTAGAGATGATATTCCGTATAAAGATTTTGTTATTGGTCGGTCCAATGACCAATCTGGCACACGGCAGCTGAGCACAATTACAGTTGATGATTTTTCCTTCATGTCTATGTTTAAATCAGAGGAGGATGTGAGAGAAGGGGGTATGGCTTACAAAATTGTTTCATCTTCTGTTGCTCTGATGCAAAAAAAAAAATCTGTTTTCATTTTTCACTGTCCTTGGCGACCTATGCTCAGTGTGCAATTTGCAACTTTTTCTGTTGAATCTGTTGTCCCTCATTATCCTTGAATACCACCTTGATTTGCAACCTGAATTTCTCAGTATACACTTTATTTCGTCATGGGGGAAATCTTTCTTCTTTTTTTTTTTCATGGGATCCTCATCTAAATATACCTAGTTCAAATCTTAATAGTCCTATTATTTCTCTTTCTTTTACATTGTCTTGAGTAATCTTTCTTTCTTTTTTCTGTTATGTGGTGTAATTTTTCTTCCTTTTATTCTTTCCTTTCTTTCTTAGTCTTTCTTTCATCTGAATTTCTATACTCTGTATCATTTCAGTATGGATTTATGATTCACAAATTCTCAGGTTTCCCTTGCTCTGTACTTTCACATATATGATGAAATAAAAATAAAAAACATCAGTAACAAGTTTGTATTTAGAGATACTGAGATATTTATCACAAGAAATATCCGTCAAAGACCTTGGTAATGGTAAACAAAGTGTAAAAATCAGAAAATTTAATGAAAAGTAATGTTTGAAACATTGTGCCAGAGATATCAAATTCAGAGAAAATTGGCTCGAATGTTCAGTGCAGTGTCAACACTGCACTGAACATTTGAGCCAGTTTTGATGCTGAATAGATCAGTGCTTTCAAATGCATATTATATGCATCTGAGATCCTTTTTGTCTAATTTAACCTATAATATTTGATAGCAGAGAATCACAGGTTTCTAAAAATTATATATCTCAGAATAAGTATTTTTCCCAAATTACAATATTTATGTGTCTATTCTGAAGTCAGATATTCTGACGTATTGCAGCAGGGCGTCAGTAATCCAGACTGATTTGGACCAGGGCTTGTCTGCATTACTGATGTTTTGAATTGCTGAGATTTATAATTATATACACTCAACTGTACGAATTTTGCCAGAATGAGCCATATTATTAACCAGTACCCTTATCTCCTCAAGAAGCATAGGCCTTCAAAAAAACCCTCCTGTTGCATGTAGTCTGCTCAGGTTCTTTCCATGTCGTCCTCACATTTTGATTTCTATCTCCAGTTCTCTTCCCTGTGTGTTTTTGGTCTACCTCTGCCTCACCCTGGGAGCCATATTTTGTCACAAAAATAATATTTTCATGTCTTGTTCTTTACACCTATCAGTTCAAACTACCCCAGTCATTCCACCCTGTTCAGTCCAATGATACTGACTATTAGCAGGGATCTGCATAGTTGATGATGTGCAAAAAAGTAGTTTCAGATTTTTTTTCACTCCATTCTTTGCACGTGCTTTCTCTCATTGCTAATAATGAGATTGATCAAAGTCGCCTCTTTTTTTTTCTTCTTTGTGTTAGAGAGCTGTGTGAGAACCAGCATAATCTCATCATTATTTCCTTTTTTTTTCTCTCCATATAAATCATGTTCACCATTGCAGATGGCCTCCTTGAGGAAGCCTTTGTTAATGCACATGCCGTTGCAGCAGGGTTTTTTTGTAGCACTTTGTTTTACATAATGAAGTTGCCAGCCCCATACAGTACTTTTTATTAGTCATTTTTTACTTGATGCCTGAAGGAACAGAGCCCTATTCTTTCTGAGACCCCCCTCCCAAACTAAAAAGCGCATAATCATAGTTTTCTTCCTTTCCCTTATGCTTCATTTGGAACATGGAACTATCACTGCAGCCAGTCCCCTTGCAGGAAGCCTGCATCAAAGTAGTCATGTGCACATGCAGTGATGGTTATCTGTAGAAATCTGTTTTATCTGATGATAGATGCCAGCTGCACATCGACCTTACATTTGTTGTCTCTAACGACATGCCTGACATAGTGGTAGTCCTCTGTTTTGTCTCATAATCATAGTAGTTATAGTTAAATACAGTTTGGAAACAACTTGAATAATACTGAAATAAATGCACATAAAGTACTTTTGAACAACAAGATCACTACTTTTATTAATGAATTACATATGCACATAAATTCAGCAACCTGGAGGATGAAGCTGCTGATCGCACCAAGTAAAGATGCTTTCTACTGTGCCACCTCAGATTGAGCGAAAAGAAGCTCTCACGGCAAGCAGAAGAGAGGAGAAAACATCGAAAGGAACACCAGGAAAATAAGCAGCTGAAGGCTATCACCTGCATTCCCATAGTCAGTTATGACTGAAGGGGCTATTATTATTATTATTACACTTGCACATTGCTGATAAAAAAAAAAATTACTAAATCGTCACTTGTTAACTGAAATTGTGACACACTTGAGAACAATTCACTTGCATAGTCCTTTAGGGGATGGCAATATATAGTTTAACCAGTTGTTCTAGAACTATTCTATACTATCACTAATGGAACAGACAATAAAGGCTAACCATTTATTTTACCAGAACTTTTACCAGCTTTCATGAGCCATAAATGTGTAGGGTTCTGATGTCATCAGACACTCATCTCATCTCATAATCGGAACCTCTTCTACTCCGCAAAACGAGGTGTAGAGGTGACCCAAAGAGCACAAGGCTCCTGGGCAAAACATGTAATCAAAGTGTCTGGCAAACAGGTGATTAGTCCATTGTGTGCCATCAGACACTCATGATGGAAATTATGTGAATGTGAAAACTTATTATTTCTTTTTATTTTAATTAATGAAGACAAATATATCAATCACATCCTGTTTTTTTTTTTTTTTAAATTGGAATTTTGCCTCATTTTGGTGAGGTGTGCCCCATTGAATCTGGACACAAGGTCTATTGGTTATATTAGGGAACATGTTCAAATATAAAAGACATAAGGATATAGTGTTCAGTTGATACCTGACTGTGGCATGATTCCTGCTGTCCAATTATTGTAAATAGAGTAAATTAAAAGTGTCAAATTATTTTGGTGTGTGTTTTTTGCTTTTCCTAAAATAGTAGTCTCATCAAACCTGTCATGGCATTAAAAAAAAAAGGTTTCAAAAGTGTGGAGTATTTGGGATGATTTTTAAGTTACTATTTACTTATCATTATTATTATCTAGAAACTCACTAGACCTTTGCTTTTAATAGCCAGTCATAAAAACTCTATTCCAACTAATAAAAAATTATGGGAAATATGTGATAATATAAAACATTATGGGAAATATGTGATAATATAAAACATTATGGGGAAATATGTGATAATATAAAACATTTGAGCGTCCGATTGGCAGATTGGTTTCACTGCTGGTCTCTCGTGGCAAATATACCGGATTCAAAACACAGTAGCATGAAGCTCCAATCTACCCTTCTGTCAATGGGTACCTGACTCTGCTCTTGAGTTAGGGAAGTATCTAACATTCTCTCCCCCCTCTCCAATGGCAGTATCTGCTATGGAGCTGCCTTTACCTTTTATAAAACATTTGAGTAAAAAAGTGTTAGAAGTTTGCTTTCACGCTTTTTGATTCCTGAGACAATCAAATTCTTAAGTTTTCACTTTTTAAGTTCACATTTTAAAACAGTTTAATTTCTCTTGTTTCAGGTCCTGCTTTTCATTATTACCTGCCAATGAACAGTATCCAAGGAGACAAACTGGAAGCAGTTGGCACTGATGCCAGAATTCATGGTCAGGTCCAGACTGTTCGAGGCAAGATCAGACAGGCTGTCAGCTTTTCTGAACGTGGGGGATATATTAACCTAGGAAATTCATCAGAAAAATGTCTTGGTGATTTTGAGAAATGCAAACATGGATTTTATATTTCGTTTTTTATAAGGTACATGGTTCTCCAAAACATACTGCATTAAATGGTTCATAATTAGTAGTAAAAGACAATAGTAGAAACGGGTAAACTTTTTCACCACTAAGAGACAAATTCAAGCATTGATACGATAAATTAGAAAAAAATTTTAAAATACTCATCATCATCATCATCATGATTCTTTTCCCTCGCGCTCCTTATGGAGCATGGAGCCACCACTTCAGCTGATCCAGTTGCAGAAAGCCTGCACCAAGCAGTCAAATGCTGTTGCATTCTGTAGCAATTTCTTTTATATGATGAAGTTGCCACCCCTTTGCACAACTTCAGATTAGTCACAGTGTACGACATGCCTTGTATGTGTGCAATAGTCTATTCTTTCTCTGTCTCTTCATAGATTTCTGGGAACTACACAGAGTAAGTTACGTATGATATGCAACTTCAGAGTGTTTCAGCAGGAGACAATCTGAGCATTAGAAGTAGTCCGCCCATCAACAAGTGTTTCCTCCCTTTAATCTCCTTTATACTTGACAAGGGGAAGGGTTTTAGGGCCAGCAGACACACTTGGATCATGACTTCTAAGTGTCAGCCTGCTGTTGATTTTTCTTCCTTAACTGAGAATTGAACCCACTCCACCTTGATGCACAACACATCATTGTGGTTGGTCAAATTTTAATTCTATCAGGAATCATTTACGGCAATTAGTTGTTTATGTATGTATTCCAAGCAGGACCTAGCTCACATTGCAGAAGATGGTAACTGTATAAATTTGGTGATTCCATAATAAGTACCCAACAAGCCAGTGGTAGGGGATTTACTATTGCTACCAAAAAAATAAAAAATCCCATAATGTAAAACAGTTGTAAAAGTCTCAGCTAGCATTATACTTGAAAAAGGAGATGATCTCTATCCTTCATTATCTTCTGACTGTCCCTTTCTATTTTATATCATCTTCTGACTGCCCATTTGTGACCTATACCATATTCCATCTGCTCATCTATATCCTACATCACTTTCTGGTTGCAAATTTCTACCCTGCATTGTTTTCCATCTGCTTATCTCTGTCCTGCACCACATTCTGGTTTTCCATCTCTGCCCTATCCCAACATCTGCCTGTTCGTCTCTATCCTATGTCATCTCCTGGCTGTTCATCTCTATCCTACACCATCCTTTTTATTACTAATCTCTGTCCTACCCAAACTTCAGTCTGCTTATCTCTGTCTTAAACCTACTTCTGGCTGTTCATTTTCTGTCTTACACCTAGCTGCCCATCTCTGTCTTCCCATCGGTGTCTGTCCATCTTTGATATGATCGTCTCACTGCTCATTTCTATCCTTCAACACCTGTTTTCTGTACCCCTTATCCACAGTTTAATTTACCATAAACTTTTAACAGCATCTTTCCATTTCCTACACTAGTACTCCATGACTTCCACATCTTGTCTACCCAGCTTTCTGCTCTGTATACTTCATATTGCTAACTTGGCAAACTGTCTTGAAGAAAAACTGATGCGTTTGCAAGCCATTTAGTGAATCAAAATAAATTAGACTCCATTTTGTTACCTGCACCAACTCCTCACAACTGCTATTGAATATTCCCTGCAATTACCTATTCCTCTTACTGGCACTTCTGGGCATCACTGCTGTAAAAATAAAGTTGTAGAGAACCAGTGAATGAAAATTAAACCATTATTCAAGCTTCCTATTTATAAACAACCTGCATCTGTTTCTACAACTACTTGTCCTTTAGGTTTAATCAATTGGAAAATGAGCGTGGATACATCTTCAGCTCCCCACATGGTTTGGACATTTACCAGAGTGGATCACAGCTTGTGGCTGTTGCTCAGGTAAGGATTGACATGTATTTCATGTGCTCTTACTGTTTTTTCCCCCACAGATAACTATCTATCTTAACTCTTAGTATACGAGCGGCCTTCTAGAGAGGCCGATGATCGATCCCCGTCAATAGCGACAATTTATAGCTGAATGCATGTTTAAAACCACTGAACAATTTAGTTACGTGCATGATATAGGGGTTTCATTTCTTCACATTTTGATATATAACACTTATGTTATCTTTATAAATAAATTATTTATTGCAAAATCTGTAATGGTAGTCATGAAAGTATACTAAGAGTTAAGATAAATCCATATTTTTTTTAAATTGTGTTTGGCTTAAATGATTATCTTTTTTATTATTTCTCCTTTTTTTTGTTTTTGCTTTTATTTTCTGTTTGTTATCAGTTTCTCTTGTTTCAATGTGAAGTAAGATGGTTCCACAATGCTGGCCATTTGTGGAACGTTACTAGTTTTTATTTTGTTTTAATATTTATGTATTTAAGTTGTGCAGTTGATGTTAATAATGTATTTATGATGCTCAGAAATTTATGAATATTTTGTACTGCATTAATGTGATAGTTGTATTGAGCATAATAGTGATAACATTGATAATGCTGATATGGAAAGCAGGCTATTTGTATGTGTGAAAGTGATATGTATCATGTGATGTGCTCATGGTCGAGTTTTGTGATGGTGCTGTTAATTAAAAAACTAGATGGAGCTTCTTTGGAAAAGGATGCCAAATTAAGAATACACAAGACAAAATTTAGTTTTCATCTCAGTAGAAAATGCAAGGTAAGGGAAAGAGATACGAAGTTTTAAGGAATATACATTTTTAAAACATCATTTAAATCCTGTTTCATAGCTCAGAAGCATGGAGAACAACAAAGCTGATAATAAAACACTAAAGACGTTTATGAATGGGTGCTTGCACAGAATAGAACGTTTAAGGCATGTGACATAATTGGAATGGAAGACAGAAGTTAAAAAAAATTATAGTAAAACAAGATGTATGAAAACAGTGTAGGAATTGCACAGAATGTGCACTGGAGAACCTTTGTCTAGGACCACTAGGCAGTCTTTATTTTAATCTCCCTCTTATCAGAATAGAAAACAGAGAGGAAGCCCTAAAATACATATGAAAGAGAATGGGAGATAAATCATGTTAATAAAGAGAGTAGGAAAGACAAATCTTTGGTAGACTGACTAGAATAGAAAGCTTGGACACACTGAGGAAACCAGTTGATAGCATTACAAGGCAGTCCTTTTAGAATCCCTGGGGTAAGAGAGATAGAGGGACCCTGAAAAACATATAGAGAAGACAAGGAAAGATCTTGAGCTGATGGCATGGGATAGGCAGACGTGGCATGAATTAGTTGAAAGCTTTGTCTTTTTTTTTCTGCTAGAGAGACCGCAGTATTTGGGAGGTTAACTACAATGGCCTAAATCCAGGAACATGGTATTTTGTTGAAGTGAGCTGGTCTCAGAATGGTGGAATTTCTCTGTATGTTGATGGCCGAGAGGTTGACCAACAGCAAAGAGAAAATTTTCAAAGGGAGCGAAGATCTACAAGGGAGACTAAAGCTTTTATTGGCAGAAGTAATGAAGGAGGTCGAAGAGAGCAACTGACTGATGCGATCCTTGATGATCTAGACATCTACTATGGTACCAGAGAAATCATATCAAATATTGGCTTTATTAATACAGGTAAAGATGAATTACTTTACATTTGACTGAATAAACTAATTTCTTAATTATTTATTTTTTTCTAGTTAAAACTTTTAAGAAACTGAATGTGTCAATTAGTTTTGTATGAGTATGAGAGTATGTGTAGGCATATCTTAAGAGATTACTAATGTAAGGATACACAAATGGCTGGCAACCTCATCATATAAAACAAACTACTACAGAAACCACCACTGCAAGAACACAGGAAGTGCTTTCACTTATGCTTATTTCAAAGGAGCTAACTGTAATGGTGGTGCCATGCTTCTTAAAAAGGCAAAAAAAGGAAGACAAATTATGACCGCGTGTGTTTGTTGTTACTTGAATGGATGCCTCATCATCAAAGATACCCAACATATGTGAAACAGAAAAAACGCATATGGCCGACACCAGTGCCATTCGTGGAAAAGCTCCACAGAGACACAAATAGCTTCAAGCTGACTACTGCATTCTTTAAAAACATTCAAGTAGACGTCTGGGAATGTATGAAGAAGAAGAATGAATGCCTGAATTATTCATGCAGCATTACCCTGAATTATTCATGCAGCATTACCCTGAAGTTTGTGAGAATCATAGGCCTTCAACAGTTTGTACCAAGTCCTCTTGTCCTGTGCTGTCTACGCAGGTTCCTTCCATGTCTTCTTTACCAGCAACCCAGACTCCTTTTAGCTTTCTCTGTGCTGCGTCATAAGCCTCCTTAAAGAGAGGAGCTACAGTAAAATGCTTTTTTCATGAATAACTGCAGGATTTCGATACAAATACACAGGCTTAATTTATAACAGTAATAGCTATGCATACCAGTGCGTTTGATGGTATAATGCTATTGGTTGCCATGGAAATGGAAACCATATTGGATTCAGATCCTACCTTTCAATTCACTAAGGCTTTTTAAATT
Organism: Oreohelix idahoensis; assembly: GCA_024509875.1. Lineage (NCBI taxonomy): Eukaryota > Metazoa > Mollusca > Gastropoda > Stylommatophora > Oreohelicidae > Oreohelix > Oreohelix idahoensis. The sequence continues at coordinate 68,843 of JAMPIV010001207.1, forward strand.
TGCTAAGCTATGAACACCAAAGTTGAAATGGGAGCTCACCATTGTATTTTAAAACTTTTATCACATTAGATTTTTGATAACTTTAGTAATTCCTGAGATATAGAGCTTTAAAGTTAGTATCTAAAAATATTAACACATTTTTCAAAATTTTAGCAATAAATCAAAATTTCTATAAGATACCAACAATTGGATCTGACAAAAATGTTATTATGCAGTGAAAAGTATCTGTGCCAGTCGCCATTTTGATTTACTAAGAAATGAGCAAGTTATGAGAAAATGGTAACACAAAACAAGGTTCTGAGAAATTCATGATTTTCTTCGTAGGAAGAGCACAATTTCTTAAGAAAATACAAAATCAAAATACACCAACTTTTGTTCTGACAAATGATTTTTACATATTTAGATTCAGGAGAACATTAATTATCAGAACATAGACTAATCCAAATTTTAATTTTTGTCCTATTTTGACTTAAGCTACACTGCAACTCTTCCTCTTAAAAGAAGACCTTCTTGGATGGCTGAGTAGAATTTAAATTATTTTCTTTGATTGAACTATTCATACTTGCTGAAGTTTTTGTAACTTAAATTTTCTACATGATGCCTCATGCCCTAGCCTCTTACAACATGCTTTGGGGTTTATAGCATTACTATTCTTTGGTCCCCTTTTGGGTCCCGGTAACAAGAAATACATTCTGCTTATTCAAAGCTGGACAAAAAGTAGTAAAACATTTTCCATTTACTATCCATTACAAAAGCCTCATGTAGGATCCTGAATGCATGAAGCCTATTTTTGTCCTTCGGTGCCTAAAACAAAAAGTGTTGCAGTGTATAATAATATACTGTTCAAAAAAAGAAACGCATAGCTATCCGAGGGCGCGTTTTTATGAGTTTGTAAGTAAAATTTGGTGCTAGGGTATATAAAAACCAGCCTCAAATGTTCTTTACAGTGTCAAATGCACGTGTTGACCTGAATTGCATTCGTTTTTGTAATCGTTACAACGCAGTGGTCAATAGTGTTTATGACGCAATTTTTGACCACAGCTCATGTTGCGCGCACGTGAAAGCAACAAAATTTGGGGCGAACACTATTCACAGACTACGCAACTGAAACCCTATAAAAGGATAATGCTACACACAAAAAATTCAGTTCATTTTCAAGCAGACCTTTATGGCGTCTCTATCGATAAATTTAAGGAACATTGCTATTGGCCGACTGCATGCAGGCGAAAGTCAAAGTCAGGTTGCCAGGCATCTAAACGTGCATGAGAGTACCATCAGCCGACTTTGGCACCGGTTCCAAGCCACTGGCTCAGTTGAAGACAGGCATCGCAGTGGACGACCCAGAGTGACAACAGCAGCAGAAGATCGCTTTATTCGGCTTCGTCACCTCCGAGACAGGTTTACAACAGCTTCCTCAACTGCCCAGTCATTGCCTGCAGGACGTCATGTGTCTGATCAAACTGTCCGAAATAGACTGCATGACGCTGGACTTTGGGCACAACGACCTCACCGAGGACCTGTCCGTACGCGCCGCCATCGCCAAAATCAACTTCTTTGGGCCAACCAGCATTGTCCCTGGGCAGCTGACAATCAATGGAGACGGGTCTGGTTTAGTGATGAATCTTTCTTTTTGTTGCAGCGTCATGATAGACAGCGTAGGGTCTACCGTAGGCGAAATGAACGTTTTGCCCAAAATTGCGGTGATGAAGCTCCTCCACACGGTGGTGGAGGTGCAATGGTGTGGGGAATGATCAGTTACAATGGAAGGAGTCAATTGGTGCACATTGAAGGAGGCTTGAATGCGCAACGATACGTCAATGAAATTCTTCGACCCCATGTCCTTCCACTTTTGGCTGCCCAAAGGTCTGTGTTTCAACAGGACAATGCCAGACCCCATTGTGCACGGTTGACCATGCAGTTCCTGACTGCCAACAACATTCTCACCCTTCCCTGGCCATCCCTGTCTCCAGACATGAGTCTGATTGAGCACCTGTGGGATGAGCTGCATAGACGTGTTTGTTGCCGAGACGTTGCTCCAGCCAATCATCGTGATCTGTTCCAGGCACTCCAGGAAGAGTGGGCAGCCATCCCACAGGCCCACATCAGACGTCTGATCGCATCCATGCCCAGGAGATGCCAGTCGCTGATCGATGCAAGAGGAGGCCACACACCATACTAACGGGAAAGCCCGTACGCCAAAAAACTCGTGACCCAGATGCAAAACAACTGTCAATTGATTGGTTGAACCCTAAGGTATTCTTGTGTGCAATTTGAACAATTAACTCATTAAATTAAAAAAGTTATTGAATGTCAAAATTATGGCTATGTGTGTGCCTTCAGTAGCTATGCGTTTCTTTTTTTGAACAGTATATTTAGAAGATGCTGATGATGGATGTTGATAGTGTGACTGAGGTAACCATAGACAGTCTGAGCTGTTCCGTGATTTATATAGACCCTGGTTCTAATCTACCTTCTAGTGTGCTCATCTTATTCAACGTTTACTACACTCATCAATGAACATCCATATTAGCTAAACACATTTTCAAGACCAGTAGCGTTTTTAGTGTTTTATCCAGATCCTTTGAATACTGATGTATATGACTTTTAACACACTAGATCTCTGATATTTATGACTCGTCATGGCTGTACACTCTTCTATTCTTCTGTCTCCGTTTTCTTATTTCTTCCCTAGCTGTCTAAGTATTCATATGAACTGGGCTGCTCCCAGGGAGTGACTGTTTATATATCAGTTCTATGCTAGGTCTCTTAAAATATCACTAGCCTACTGTGGCTAGTTTTCTACACTGTTCATCTTCAAAGCATATTATTATCACACAAAATTCCGTTCGAGACGTTGGTCATTCTACTTAATCACTTGTATTACATACCGAAGGATGGCTGCTTGTGATTAAGATACATACTGGATGATCAACGATGATATTGCTGTGTCTTCTTCACAGTTGAAATCTGATACTGCAGACTGTATCTCAAAAAAGCCACGTGCTCTGACTGTTGAAGTCTTCATCTTATGGTCATTCTTACACTATGCTCGTTAAGTCTTCATTATACTCTGTCGTTGCTCAACGCGGTGACAGTGGCGTTACAAGGCAGGCAGTCATTGTTCTGAAATCTCCATGGTAAGAGAGGTAGAGGAAGACAGTGGGAGATAACGGGTGGGATTGAGTGTTTTATATGGGGAGACTCCCGTAGGTGTATGAGATCTCAGAGGAGAACACTGAGAGAGACCTGACAAAGGATGAGGAGATAAATCCTTGGAAAGACAGACCTGAAAAGGATGAGGAATAATTGGAAAGACATTGAGCTGATGGTACGGGACAGGAAGTCTTGGCATACATTTGTTGAAGGCCTATATCTTTTTAGGAAACATCATTTTATTTTATTTATTCATTCTCTTGTTTTTTCCGTTGTTGTTGTGTTTTCATTTACTCTCAATTTATTTTCTAAATAGGAATATTGATTAATAAACTTCTTTGACTTGCAGGGCAACCAAACTACTACCATTTTGACTTTGAGGATGTGAGGGGAGGCAGAGTTGTCCATGATAAAATGGTAATCACACTCCAAGGTTCCCCTGATCAAACGGTCGGAAAAGTCGGAAGAGCTTTGAAGTTAAATGGAAACAATCAGTTTGCTGATTTTGGTGATCACACCTCAGATTGTTTTGGCAACCTTGATCGTTGCCATCATGGTGCCCTCTATTCCATGTGGATTCGACCAGAAAGGTTGAGAAACAAAATGTACTTTCTGTCTAGTGGTGATAATGGAGTAAACCTCATATACAGGTAAGAATAATATTCATAACTCTGCCTTGTTTATGTCAGTTATTTTTTGGACATGATGTAAAGTTTGTAACTCTTGCTCATAACAGAGTCTGGGGTTTGTTATGATGGTCATTTTGCCATTGAGTGTATCAAGGCGATATGCTGCATTTTACATTATGCATATTATACTGCCATGCTAGGCCACAATCCCTGGTTTCCCACCTTGCAAATTAGGCTAATAACTGCACTACCAAGGAACCATTAAGATTTAAAGTGCAAATTTTGCACAGTATTTCCTGGGATATGCTGTTGTAGTAAGTCTTTAAGGTTTAAGACCAGTAATAGTCATTTTCTGTAATTTTTTGCAGGGGTATGCTGTAATGATCAGTCTGGAATCTTTAAACCTGGACATCATAATTTTTGCATAATATTGCAAGGGGCATAACTATAAATGCCAGTCTGCAAGCATTAAGACAAGAAAAAGTAATTTTTGTATAATATTCCCTAGTGGTTTGTCTGGCAGCTTTTACTTGGAAACCATAATTTTTGCAAAATATTGCCTGGTGTATGCTATCATAGTCATCTGCTAGCTTTAAGAATGGGAATAGTAAAATCTGTATAATGTTGCTTATGATATGCTACAGTTGTTCATCTGAAAGCTTGGACTTATATAAATTGTAATTGTTTGTATAATATTTCCAGGGGTATGCTGTAGCAGTCACTCTGAAAGTAGACAGGAAATGTCGAAATTGTCCTCTTTTCACACAACATGCTTAAGAAAAATTCACCGAATCTTTTGGCCGAATACCATCACCAACCAAGATCTTGCTTACTCGGAGCAAGCAAGAGGACATGCACACCATCATAGCTGGCAGATGCTGGAGCTGAGTTGGCCATGTCCTTAGAAGAGACCCCGATGCCATCACAAGAACAGCTATGCTTTGGACCCCTGAAGGAAAACGAAAGAGAGGCCGACCAAAAACAACCTGGTGAAGGACTGTGGAGGCTGAGATGGGTGTATGCTATCATAGTCATCTGCTAGCTTTAAGAATGGGAATAGTAAAATCTGTATAATGTTTCTTATGATATGCTACAGTTGTTCATCTGAAAGCTTGGACTTATATAAATTGTAATTGTTTGTATAATATTTCCAGGGGTATGCTGTAGTGGTCACTCTGAAAGTAGAATGGAAGAGACAGTTTTTGCAGAACTTTTTAAAAAAATGAGTTTTCCTCATTTTGACATGATGTGCTCCACTCAGCCTAGATTCAATCTCTGTCAGTTATATTAGGGCACATATCCAAATATAAAAAGACCTTGTGGTGGTATTGTTTTTGCATAACATTACTTTGGAGAAGATTATAATAGTCACTCTATTAGCTTTCTTAGTGGAAGTAATAATAATAATAGTTGTCCAAATATGCATAGGCTAAGCTTTAAGAATGAATATGGGTGATAGTGAAATTCCAATCAATTTTTCTATCAGCACTTTCTAGTACCCATCTTTGTTTTTAGTTACTCTTTCATTCATTCATAACCCTCCACTCCCAAAGGAGCACAGGCCTTCAACAAACACATGCCAAGTCCTCCTGTCACATGCCATCATCTCAAGTTCTTTCCACGTTCTCCTTATCATTTTCACCTCTGTTTCCAGCTCTCCTCCCCATGTGCTTCTTGGTCCACCTCTGCCTCTCTTTAGGGAGCATTAAATATTAACTAATAACTGACTATAATGAGAATTTTATGTTTTGTTAGGTTGTTTGGTAGAATGTTTAATAACAGTCAATGAACAAACTTTATTTCATCAGGATAAACAAATAGGCCTTATTGTCTTTTTACACTTCTGCCCTGCAATAATATAATTTCAAAGTGTTTTCAAATTAAAACATTCTTAACTTCAATAATAAGCAATTTATATTAACATTGCATTCAGTAATTGAACACACAGTTGCACACACATACACAGAAATAGAGAGAGAGACAGAGGAAGAAATAAAGCAAGAATATAATAAAATCAAAATTAAAGCTGTAACCGGTAATCACAATTAAAGCTAAAACCGGTTCTGGTGACAGGCTTTTTTGCACCCTAGGCAAGGCTAAACCCCCCCCCCCCAAAAAAAAAAATCAACTTCAATTTTTTTTTAAACAGATGTCTTATAGAAAAAATGAAAAGCACAAAACTTGAAACTGCTAAATTTATTTTCAATTGCAAGAATAAGTAATACAACAATCTTTGATTATCTTTCTCAAATACAAAAGAACATATTTTAGCACACGAATCATTTTGAATAATGTTGTGAATTGTGATGTTATTACTTAACTCTTTAAGTCCCAATCGACTTTATATATCCTCAGCAGTTAGACGCGCTTGGCCCAATCAACTTTATAAAGCGTTTAGTATATGTGCCTCTGTTTGAGACTGTTTCTAATTATAACTACCCACAAACCACCCAAAACGTCATTTCCGACTGCAAGTACATTCTTTTAAATACGGCATGTGTTTAAGAGTGAACGTGTTTCTGTTTTGAGATATTTATTTAAAAATGCACCGGGGTTGCCATTTTTGCTTGGGCCAAATCAACTTTTTTGCTTGGGACTGAAAGAGTTAAGTCTCTTAAAAGTTTCAATTACGGGCACATCAAAATCTCACTTTGCATGCCTTTTCTTTTGCAAATGTTGTCACCAATTTCTTCAGGTCAAGTGCTGAATCTTGGGTATGTTTAATTGATGTAGTTGCCAAACCAGCTAGTATCTTTTACAACATTCTTGAGCATATTTAAGTTTTTATAAGTTTGAGCTTTAAGAAACTGCGTTCACCACTTGCCAATGACACTGGAAGTATGAGAAGGACCCTTAGAGCAATAAACATTAGGCACATTATTTAGGAGTTTTTGTTGTAGTATGCAGAGAAGTGCTTCTTGTGGTAGCATTGACTTGTGAATTCTTCGAGCTATTGCTATAAGTTCACAGCACAGATCTTCAGCTTCAGTATCTTTGTTTCCATTGTGCATCAATGATTTTTCCAAATTCTTGCAGGTCTTAAGTATATCTTCAATAGATTTATTGTTGATACTGTTTGAATCATACAGGAATTATATAGTTGTAGCTGTTGGAATCTATCTTCAGCAGATTGTATGGCCATGTCTAAGATAGCATAGTAGGAACCTGCTTTGAATTTCTGTTTTGGCTCTCATGGTGCCTGTACTTGGGCCTCATTATCAAACTGCTATTTCTTTCTCCTTTTTCTAACTTGTTCTGTCTCAAAGTATGGTAGTATCTTTAGCACCTTTGAAATTAGAGTATCTTCTATCAAAACTTTTTGAAAACCCTCATCACACCTGCAGGTAATTCTTGATCACTTGGAACGGGCTTGTAGCTGAGATAAATCAGCATCCTTATTTTGTTCTTTGATCCTTAGCCACCAACCGTCAAAGCAGTCAGTGGCCATCACGCCTGATGGCGTCTTGTATGGCAACAACAAATTGATTCCACTTTGCTCAGTCGGTGGCCATCCTTCGTACAGTGCCCCAACTCTGGTTCTTTCTTTGCATCTTAGCCTCCACAGTCCTCTGCCAAGTTGTTTTTGGTCGGCCTCTTTCATTTTCCTTCAGGGGTCCATAGCATAGCTGTTCTTGTGATGGCATCGGGGTCTCTTCTGAGGACATGGCCAACCCAGCTCCAGCTTCTGCCAGCTATGATGGTGTGCATGTCCTCTTGCTTGCTCCGAGTAAGCAGATCTTGGTTGGTAATGGTATTCGGGCAAAAGATTCAGAGAATTTTTCTTAGGCATGTGGGCTCGGGGCTGCTCACATTGTCATTTTGTTGTAGCTTGCTGAGTTTGCATGTGCGAAAATTATCTGCTTTATAGCACCTGCAAGAAGCTGTATAAGCTCAATTTGGATATCTTTTCCCAGGTAGTGAACCATTGTTTCTTGATGATTAACTTTGCGCAAATGTTCATTCATGATAGGATCAAAAACGTCTAGATATTCTACAAACTTGAAAAAATTTCCACTGCTAGCACTGTACAACTTTTCAGTTGTACCACAGTATACCAAGTTTTGCATGCCTAGAACTCTGACCAAAGGAATCAAGAGTTCCAAGATTTGTATCCAATATTGTTCTTCTTGCCAATTCTCTACTGGTTAATATCATCAATTATTTTTCCGTTCTGTTGTGGTATTAATCTTAAAATAAAAATATAAATTGTCAGTTTCATTTTCTACATGGGTTAAAAAAAAACAAATGTAAAAAAACTGTTGACCTCAAAGGTCGGTACCGGTACTACACCCCTCTGATGTCTGCGACCTAGGCGGCTGCCTAGTTGACCTGGCTATAACATTTAAAAGTAAATACTCATGGAAGTTTTGTATGACCTGAAACAGAGTTGTCAGTAGGCACATTTTCAAGATTTCATAACGTGAATGCAGATATCTTTTGAATGTGGTGTAAATATTTGGTTTTGACAGGGTTAATAACAATTTAAAAGTATTGATCCCTCTGATATTATTGTTGCTTCTTTAACGAGCATGTGCAGGTGTTTTACATGTTTAAGAAATAATGACTGTTTGTTTTTTCAGTGTTTTTTTTTTTTTATATTAAAAAAAATTTTAATCAAAGGTTTAGGTACACAGAATAGTAGATGAATTGTTCAATTATAACACTTGTGTATGAATAACGTAAAAAGGAACACTTCAGAATAACTTAGTTTTGAAATGTTTTCTGAGTGAGCAAAAAGTTATGTATAACAACTCTCAATAAATGTAATTGCAGACAACAGGAAGACTGCAAAAACCTGAATAACTTGATGAGACGTTGCTCTAGAATAACTCTCATGATTTTTTTAACAAGATGAAAACTACTGATAATGACAACACTGAATGTACTAATGAATGTCTCATGTATGTAGGTACTAATGTTTCTAAGCACTGCCAAATCTTGCTCTTGTTTTGAGGAGGAAAACTATATATATATGTGTATGTGTGTGTGCCTGCATGCATGATGTGTGCATGCATGCATATGTGTGTGTGTGTGTGTGTGTGTGTAAAAATAAATAAACTTGGTACCTCCTAGAATTATCTGCATCTCAACTTTATGCACAAACCAACTAAAATAAATTTCTAAGAAAATAAACGTGTATTACATTATCTTTGCTTCCCATTTCATCTAAGAACTACAGCCTCCAAAAATCAATAGTTGTGAACATTTAACAGAAGATAGTGCTGCTCTTTTCACAGAAGACAATTAGTGTGATTTGTTCACTGTCAAATTCCTTGTGATTGATTCCACGAAGTGTCATTTAGCAGTCGCATTCTGGCTCAGGAACCTTCATTACAGCCAAGGAATTCAGATTACATACTTGGGACCAAAAGATGCAGCAATAGAGAATGCAGTCAGCGACCCATAGCTTGACTGCTTGCATCAGAGTCAGCGAACCAGAGCTGACTAAGACCGTACTCCACCTCCATGTGGTGGTCCTGGAAACAGTCTGCAGCAGTGCAGTCTGGCTGAGCGAGTACGGATCGCAATGGGAAGGCAAACCCGGTCCCAAAAAAATGCCGTGCAAGTCGGATGTGACGACCGAAAGGTGCAGATATCACAGCTACGGCGTAAACAGACACAACGCAACCACTGTCCTTTTCAGGATGAACGAGGAAGAAGAAGAGGAAGATTACATACTTTATTTCTTTGCATGGTCTATTGACCCTCCTTTTAAAACTCCCTAGAGATTTTACATATCAGACTTTATTTCAGTCACTGCCCATGACTTGCTGGAGCACATAGGTCAGTGAACTGAAGAATGGTAGCATGAACTTATCTCTCTCTGCTAATTACTCATCTCTTTTCAGGAGTATCCTCTATCTCTCATTTCTGTCACAAAGTTTCTTCTTCAACTTTTGTTTTGTTTCCCATTATTTAAAGATAAGAAAAAAATACTACATTTTTGTTTTCATGTGTGCAGATTCTACCTGGGTCGTGGTAATGTAGACATGTCAGATTCTAGATATGCTTCAGCCACTTATGATGAAATGGAGATGTGGTATGCAGACCGTGACTATGCAGCAGCTCATGGATACATTCAGAGAAGTATGATTTATTTTTATACCATATTGTGGGAGTACTTTGATATTTAGGTTGAAAATTATTATTTATATGTTGGACAATGATTTTAGTATATTTCCCAATGCAGTAAAAGCTCTTCTTGCTTTCTGTATTCTTATTTTGATGTCAGTGTCCCTTCTTGCAGCTTGTTCTATGCTGCCGCCAAGATATATTTATGAGATCACGCCTTGTAGGACTTTTTCTCCAAGGGCAGCCTAGCTATCATTGGAGAATTTATTATCATAACCTTTGTCTTTTCTTTATAGAATTTCTAATCAAATGCCTGTAAATTCTAGACAGTATTGTCATTTTGTCTTGCTTCTCATTTGGTCACTGACTAAAACTAGATGTTTTGTAAGAGTCAACTAAATTTAATTTTTGGTGGTTGAATTAGCTTTCTCAGTCCAATCTGTAGTGACTAAAAGGAGAAATAGTGACAAATGGCATCCCGATTGTACATCAGTTCTTATTTCAAAGTGTTTTTAAGTTGTCCTTTTAAAAAAGAATTTGGCATTCCATCTCTTCCTATGCCTTTCTTATTAGGTTTATGAACTTACTGGTGCGTAGTGCTTGATCAGTTTCCAAAGTTATTCTGTTTCAGATATGAAAGGCCTTTTCATCATTATAAATCTGGTGTACAGGAATGAATTCAGTTCTAAGCCCCACTCTACATACGCAATGTAGATATCTGTTTTGTTGTTTCCTAAATTTGTTTGTCTTTGGCCTATTTCTATTTCTCTAGTATGATCTTGTTTAATTTGTTTCCCTTATATAGGCATTAACATTATGTATCTGTTGTTTGTACACATTTGCAAATTTCCCTTCTTATGCAACTTGACCATTTATCCTTCCTTCCAGTCTGGTAGTATTTCTTCACTCTCTTAGAGTTTACCAAGTATTTAATAATAATCTGTGAAAGTGCATACAACTGCTTTAATGGCATCATCTGTTATGCTATCTGGACAGCAGTTTAACATCTCTTAGCTTTCCTTTTGTCTTTTTTGTCTGGATTTCACATTTCACTTGTAACCTCTTTTCTGCTGGCTGGATGTTAGGGAGATCTTGTGAAGCTAGTTTATTTAGAAGTGACTCAAAATGTTCCATGCATCTGTTACTCTGGCCATCTGATTGCTTATATTTCAATGTGAGCTTCTTTGTATTGTTGTATAGACCACTGATATTCTATTTGGTTGCAGCTTCCTTTCATGCCAACTTGTCAGTATATTTCATTCAGATCTCCTGCTAATTCTTCTGACTTCTTTGTTTGCTTCTGTGCTCATTTCAAATCATTTTGTATATAATGACATTCAACACTCAGCTAGAAAATCTTGACTTTGCTGATGACTGTTACCGTCATTTTTGACGGTTCCAGAAGATGTAAATCTATTTAATACTTTTGATAATCGAAGGTACAGAACTGTATGTTAACTCCCTGACACAGGTTGATTAGGGGTTACCTTCCCTGTGTTTATTCTTTCTTAAGACGGGATAGTTAACTGTTCTCAAATCTGTTCTGTCTACGCATGCACTAGTTTGAGCGCGAACCGAGTAGACTTCCATCTGGGAGTGATGAGCTGGTTTCTGCCGGACGAAGATGTCCGTTGTTTCTTCTCTGCATTATCTGTGGGAAAGATAGTCTTGTGATCTTAGTGATTCTCCCCAGAGTTATTCTGTTTGTCTGGAATGACGACAGGTGTTATTTGTGTATTTCTCGGAATTCTTTCCAAGGTAAAATAACTTAATTATTATGCAAAGTTTGCAGAACATTTAGTATGAACCTGTGAGTAGCGCTCACAGTTCTTGTGATCCAGAGTCCATTATGTGTGCTTGACGTAGCCAATTAGGTCTATTCGTTGAAGTACTTTATAGAAGCACAATGAAAGTATATTGATATGAAACCCGCAGGATGGCGGTATGTTTCAGCATGGAAGATAATATATGCCTATGGAAAAAATGCACAGTTATTTATCAACCATTATAAGGCCCGTCATTACGGCCTATAACTTTGAGCAGAAGAAGAAGTACCTGGCGGGTGAAGCCAGATGAAGTCTTGACTTTATTAACAAGTTCCCAGACTTCTATATTAAGCAACTATATTTGTTAAAGGACTACCTGACGCGTTCAGTCAGGGGCCCTGAGCTACAGTAGGAAAAGAATATGTTGTCAAGCCAGCGTTATTAGCATCATACCTACGAGCTATACAAAACTGATGATGCTCGATGTTACTAATTATTACCACATATGAACAGTTGTTAAAGGACAGACCATTGTCGATAACGTCCTTATAGATGAGTGGTTCGAGCTTTATAATGCCAGATGTTTTTGCCAGTCATTTCCAATATATATGATGTCCTTGATTCTCGTCCATTTGACTGTAACTGTTGATGTCACTGTGTCTCGTAAATAAATGGTTGAAAGTTCCAGCAGTTTCTACAATTACTGACTACTGCATGTGAGTGAGTGGGTGCCTTGTTTATCTATCAAAGAGCCTAAACGCATTCGTGTCTCTACACACCCACATCACTTGTCAACCACACAAACTTCGAGTACCTCACATACAAGAAATGTCTGATGTTCGGATGTCAACATGACACCCTGTTAGTGCCTCAACGCCTGGTGAGCTAATCACGCATACCAAAGCTGTTTGGCCCAGGTCGGACTGACTACAACAGTACACAGAAAAGATATTGTTACGTTCCTACATAACATAACGTAAATCCCACCTTAACATTTGTGGTGACCGTAAATATACGGTAACAATGACTTTGTGTCTTTAGTAGAAACTGCAAGATCATGGCTACACATCAATCTAAATAAAATAAAGGAAATGAGAACAAATAATAGACAAACAGATCTGATAAAAAACAGATGAATGACATGTTACAGTTTTACTTCCTTGGGAAGTAACTTCAACAAAGAAGGAGGAAAAAACCAGAATGTTAGTGCCAGGATAAATAAACCAAGATTTACCTTCAGTCCCATTAACCAACATGAAATTCTGCAGCTCTTTCCCAAGAAAACAAAATAATAAACAAACATAAAATCCGTCCTACTCTATGGCTCAGAAAATTGGAGTGTCGCCAAGAATTTCACATCCAAAATCTGGAAATTAACTAACACTGTGCTCCGCAACCTGTTTTACTTCACTGCACACTTAAGTACCTTTACAAAACTCCCCAACACACTATAATATTTAAGTACATGTAGTTGAGTATGGTAAATATTTCAGAATTTGCTGCAATCAAAAGGCAACGCTCTCTAATTTTTTGTGATGGATTGGTGGAAGATGGATAACCCGACTTATTATTTTTAAAATTGTACGTGTGGGTTTGTTTTTGTAATATTTTTACTATGACATATAATTTTTTACACCATTATATGCTTTAATCTGCTTGGTGTCATGGCCCCACCAGCTGCAGAACACTGCTATAACAGACACTTCCATCACATCCTCAGTATCAAATGACCAGATGTTATAGCATGTACAAACCTGTGGAATAGAACCAAACAAGAACTGACTCAACTGGAGATTACTGAGAAAAAACACAGAAATGGAGGGTACATATCCCAAATTAAAGAACCAGAAAGATATAAATAGACATGCCTCAACTGGAACCCATAGGGGTAGAGAAGATTGAGGAAACCAAGGAGAATAACTGTGGAAGAGGAAGCCAAGGTAGCGGGATCTTGAATGCAGAGCTGAAAAAGAAGCCCTTAATAGAAAACGGCAGTGAGCAACAATTACAATCCTATTGTCCAATGGAACAAAAAGGAATTTTGATGATGGTGATGAATCATTTAGAACATCAAATTTACATTAACTTCAGTTACATGCTAACTATCATTTTTATATTTTACCAGGTCGTCCTCAAAATTTCATAATCGATTTTGAAGAGCTAATTGATGAGGATAGACTTATGCATCCCGTGCTGTCTATTAGGCTTGTTGGGAGACCAGTTCTGATTCCAGGAAAGGTTGGTCAGACTTCCTAGAAATTCATTTGATGTGTGCAACCCCATTAAAGTTTTAAATTTCACTTTTATCAGCATCCAAGGTCTAAATGTATTAGTCTAGTTTTTTTGTTTTTTTAAAAGTGGAATTCCAAATTTATTTTTTGCACCCAAAGATTTTCACATATCTCAGGCTTTCTTAATTTGTTCCTTTAAACATCCTTCACTGTTTTGGGTTTCCCTGTAGTTCTTCTGCCTTGCAGATTCTAGAAAAAGGGCTGCCTTGTAATGCTAGCAGTTAGTTTACTTAGTCTGTGTCCTATTACAATGCCAATATCTTTTCCTTGACCTCATATTCGACTTGCATTTGTCACTTTCTTTCCATTAATTCCACAACTTCCATACAATGTTAATTCTTCTATTCTGCACTTGCACCCATTTATGAAAGTCTGTAACTGTTTTTGTTGTGTTTATTGTTCTCCATGTTGCACAGCAGTAAGCACCAGCTTTAAACAGCTCTACAGAGATAATACACACATTGCTTGGTCAAGTAAATGCAGACAACAGTCTGGTAACCTCCCTATTCAATATCATATAACAGGGTAAAATAGTTTAGTTCAATTTTTCTCTTAAAAAAAAGTAGTAAAATTAGTTGTGAGAACAGTGGGGCGTCTTCTTTGATGTCATCATTGTAATTCGCCATAGTCTTTCAGGTTAAGATTAAGGTTTGGGATCAGGGTTAGGTTTAGGATTTCTAACCCTTACCACTTACTACTGTGCCTCAGAATTTTGTAATAAGGTCATATCGAACACAAGATTTCCCAGTGTGGTAGTCATAGTTAAGCACAGAAATAGACTAAATGATTACACAATTGTAATATGAATACATTAAAGTACGAACCACACATTGTAATATAATGCGAATCTTGACATGTACGATATTCTGTAAATAAACATGGCTACGAACTGAACATGCTTTTACTGAGTGCTCTCTGACGAGGTACTTTATACAGGTTTTTCATCTCGGAGGGGTGGCATGTATGTGTAACAATATGCTATCATAAGCCCAGGTATACAGTCACTAACAATAGTGTGCTTATATAGAATACATCCTTGTGTAGTTTCCTGAGCCCGCTGAGCAGATAAAGAAGAATAAGATTACTGCTCCATCAAGCATGCTGTTATATGACGTGCATACGGCAACCTCATTATGTCAAGCACATTGATGCAGAAACCACCACTTCAAGAGAAAGCACTCTGACATAGGCTTTCCCAAAGGGGGACAACCGGCAGTGGTGAAGCCATTCTTCGTGAGCAAAAAAGGAGATTATGACAATAATAATATAGGATAAAGTACACACTTGTCTTATGGTTTACATCTGACATGTATTGTGAGAGGTTATACTTTCTCTTTATATTTAGTGAGAAGCCTTTCAGTCAGCTTTCTACCATCACTATCAGATATAAATTTTTAATATCTGTCAGTAACTTGGCTGTTAATGAGTGATAAGTCTTAATTAAGCATCACAACTCATATGTCTACTTTGCACATTTAAAAAAAATAATTTCTTTTCATTATTTAAATCTTCACGAAATTTGAAAAATACATGATATGACACCACATGTAAAAAAAAATTATAATTTTGGAAAATAATGGCCAGTTAATGGAATATTTTAGGTAAACAATGCCCTAGAGTTAAGTGGGCGAGGTCAGTATGCCGATCTTGGTCGACGAGAAGGCGAATGCTTTAACAACCTGGCAGAATGCAAACATGGTATCACAATAGCAGCGTGGATGAGGTATGTATTGTTCAGAAAGCATATGTTAGACAGGTAGCTCTTAAAAAAGATTGGCCAGTATTCAGGGCTAATTTTCCAGGCACTCATGATGAGAAGCCAGTTTTGAGGCTGGTATATTTGAACAAAGTTTTTGTTTCATGTTGTCACAATTTTATATGTTATTAATCCTCATTCAGTCTCCTTTACAACTGTGTATAAATTACCATACATTCTAAAAACTTGGTAAGAACTGACCATTGAACTTTAATACTATAAGAAAACTCAAAGCCACAGAATATTCATGAAGTCAAACATGGGAAAACCACAGTGCCCCTTAAGAAATAACCTTTTTTTTATACAGTACTGGTAAGTATGTGGACTTAAGTTAGTTTAGAATGCCACTTTATTTGACTGAACTGTTTATAACATAGAAATCTAAAAAAGTTTAGTGCATGTATGAAAAAGGGCCTTACTAAAACATGTCGTTAATAAGAAAATGAGAGAGTACTGAAATAAGATGATAAATGGTTGGGTAAAGGAAGCTGGGTAATACATGTCTGTATCCTTTTATCACATTACCGGAAAATCAAAATATTATGAAAATCGAAAGTTTGTGTAATTTTAGGCGATTTTCAAATACATTTTGGGTGCCTTTGGATGATTTTTGAACACATTTTGGGCTGATTTAGCTGACTTTTCAAATGTGATTTGGGTGACATCTGGGAACCAAAAAAATTTGGTTTCCGAGACACAGCTGTCCCTAAGGATTTTGGATAAACAGATACAGACCCATGTTAGACTTGGACAAAAGACAAAGACATGGCCAACATTACAACCAGAAGGTCTTCTTCAAGGACAAAGAAATAAAGTAGACAACAGGAAGAAAGAGCTTATCTAAATACATTAATATATATATATATATATATATATATATATATATATATATATATATATATATATATATATATATATATATATATATATATATATATATATATATATATATATATATATATATATATATATATATATATATATATATATATATATATATATTATATGAGCCTTAAATGGGAACCGCTGTTGTCACTCTGGTAAAACCCAATGAGAAATGCCATGAGGTCACAGGGGGAATATTTGGAATTATATTAAAAAATAAGAGCATCTAGCAGGAAAAGGGTCAGATAGCAAAAACACAAAATAGTAATAGAAATTCCAAGATTAAAACAAAAATGAATGAGTTAAAGAAGATATGTGAGTATTAGTAATGTACGTCATAATAGTGAAATATGTAAAAAAAATGAAAGTAAGGGGAAATAATGTATACATATATGTGAGCATCATAGTGGTAGAGTGGATAGACCGCTAGCTTCTAATAGTAAAGGGACCCAGGAAGGACTCTGGTCACTCCAACTCATAAAGCTGAGACTGAAGTCTAGAAGTCTTTAATACTTCATTCCCCTATGACAGCATGTGCAATTGGGCTACCTTAACCTTTATACTTACACACACACACACACACACACACGCACGCACGCGCACACACACACACACACACACGCACATTAATTACGCAATTGATATAGAAAATCGGGGAATATAAAAAACATGCAATCAGGGAATATAAAAACATGCAATAAAATAAAATTACAGATATTGCATAAAACGATGTAACATTGCTCACCTCACATGTAAAGCCATTCTTGATGGTGACTGTGACTTGAGGAAATTACATCTTTCATGTTTGGAAACTGTTATGGACTTGGCTTGTTGTCTTCAAACTGGGGTATGATAATTCTTGGGTGATCACTACCATCTGAGTCTCACCAGCGGCACTCGTTCATATACTTGACAGAAGTCTGTTGTACAGTCCTATGTACATGTATATTTCACCAATATAGAATCCTGGATATTGGTAACATCATATATGACTGACATACGAATAATAAGCTGATGGCATCTAACAATGGCTTCAGACACATCTCATGATACACTGCTCATCATTACATGACTTATACTGGCATCTGTTGGCATTCTTGCACACACAGTCACGTTACTTCTACTATCTTGGCCTCCTCTAATGCAGCATGCACCTTACATCAGGACATCAGGAATCTCCTAGTCAGATCAACCACTAATAACCTCTGACTACATATGACTCCTAAAGTCACCACAGATGTGGAATCCTCTCCTCACATATAAAACTGACATCTAGGCCATTAAACATGACTTCTGGCACATCTCATCCATTGCTCCTTCTACAATCTTTCTAGACTTTACAATCTTACAACAATCACTTGAGATAAAATAACATCACATCCGATTCGTCTTCCATGACGGTCAGTCACACACTCTCTCTAACATTGCCAAATACTCTCCGTCATACAGACAGTTCACTACCCAACATGCTCTCCACTGGCTCACGTGAATTTAACAAACTCCCAAAGCCCTGAACAACACTCTACAAGTACATTACATTAGAAATAACACATGGCTATGAAAAACTCACGTCACAATGCTAGTGACATTCAACCACAACAAACACTCACTCCTTCTCCTACACACACCCCACACCCTGAAACACACAATCATGTGTATCATGGCAGATACCATATTGGCAAGTTTTACACAGTGCTCTGTTGCATGATTTGGTGTTGTCATTATTCATGTTTAGATGGCTTTGAACCAGTAGGTCCCATGTTTTTTAAGTATGTAAGAACTAGAGACAAGACTTTAAAAACAGAATATAGAAATTTAAAAGAACTTATGCTGATGGCACAGGACAAGAGATTTTGGTATGAACTGACCAAAGGATAATGATGATAAATAAAAAAGGTTAAAGAGTCATCTACCTCTGTTAAACAAAATAAATATAGGTATAGTGAACAGTCACACCAATCTTTGAAGGACCGAGTGCTAGAATGGAACCAGGCCAGGAGGAAGACAACCAATAGGATAGTATGGCTTCTCTCTTCCAAACTTCTACACCTCATGGTAGAAGAGGAACGACTAAGTAAGTAAGAACAGTCACACTAACAAAGTGTATCATTCAGTATATGCACTCCAAGGAACACAAATGCTGATTGCTTGATGAAAAGAATGGCTTACACTGTTGCAGGTTTCACCGCTTTGAGAACAACATGGTGTTTTTGTCATCTGGAGAGAATGGCATTCTAATGATGTATAAAGATGGCTACATTCAAGTTAGCGCTGATGGCAGAGGCACAATCACAATACCAAGGTAAAAGCTGTTGTTGCTGCTACTGGAATATGTTTGTTATAATGGAGAACTGTATTTTTATATTGTAGCATGGTGTTCATTTTAACATGTGGAATCATTTTGGTGATAAGTCTCAGCAGATGTCATGAAAATTTAAAATAAAAAAGGAAAAATAAGCATGACATGTTGCTAATGATCTTTTGTTGAAGGAATACATTGTTATTATTTTCAAGATGTAAATAATCACATGCATGAAGGGCACCTCCACAAAATCAGTCTAAAATAAGATGTGTCATTCATTGCCCATTATGCTTCCTGTAGAGCATGGAAAAATCAGGAAACTTTCACCGAAGCATTAATTTGTTCTTGCAGAAATGATTTCTGTAGGAATTTTGTTTGTGTATGATGAGGTGTATGATTGGGAGCCGTGGTAGCACAGTGGTTAGTGCACTGGCTTCCTAGCTCGGTGGTCCATGGTTCGATCCCCAGTTGAGATGGGATTTTTAGACCGCAAATGGCTCCAGGTCGACCCAGCCTTAAAAAATGGGTACCAGAGCAACTTCTGGGAAGGTTAAGGCGGCCGGCGTGAGGCTGACCACATCACCCCTAGTATGTCGATGGTAAGGAAAATATGGGCCTAACATCATATTCCAAATATGCCTCAATGGGCGTGTAACGGGATCCTTTACCTTTTTTTTTTTTTTATGATGAGGTTACCAGCCCCATTCACAACCTAATATTAATCACCTCATATGGCATGTCTGTGGCAGCAGTATTCCTATTCTCTTTGTCTCCAAAGAGACCTGTGATATTGCCAACATGGTGTCTTTGAATATACAACATTTTGTACAAAGTTAAAACTTTGTTTGCATGAACATGTCTTCAAAAGCAAAAAGAATTAAATAAAGTTATCTTCTTCTTCTTTCGTTCGCTTGAAATATATTGTCTATATCTGCAATGTTGTTTCTTGTATAAACTTCACTGTCTTTTGTAGTTCATACAGAGGTCCGTATAGTTTTGCTTCCAGTGTTGTTTCTCTGGGCCAGTGGGTTTGCTTCAATATATCATATTCGGGGCAATCTTGAAGTACATGCTCCAAAGTCTGGGGTGCCTGTACACATGGCTGAATTGCGAATCTTGAATTTTGTATACATATGGCTGCGGAGTCGGTTGTGTCCTGTTCTGAGGCGCAGAATGACAATTTGTTCTGATCTGTTCATAGCTGTGTTGGTGGCTTTCTGATTGATTTGATCATCTTTTTCTTCTGATGGTACGTAACTGGTACATTTGGTTGCTCGTCTGCAGCACCTTCTTAGCCAGTCCGTTCGCTCTCTCATTTCCTGGTATTCCACAATGAGACGGTATCTACTGCATGACGACCCTGCGCTGGTTGCACAGTTCAGAAAGTAGGGCTTGTATACCTGGCAATTTTCTGGACTGAAGTGCTTGGAGTGCTGATCTTGCATCTGTCAGGAATACTACAGGCTGTGGACCGAGATTGGTGTTCAACAGTTTCTCAGTTGCCACCTTGATTGCCTGGATTTCTGCATCATAGTTGTTACAGAATTTCCCCGTTGGTACTCTGACCAGACCCTAGTGTTGTTTGGGTATTCTATGTACACTCCTGCTCCTCCATTCTTTACTGTATTCTGTGCTGACCCATCCGTGTATACTCGGACCCAGAGGTCCTGTGGGTATTCATCATCCAGGAAACTGAGAGTGACTGTCCAACGTAGCACGCTGTTCTGTTCATCCCTGTCGAATATTCCTTTCACTTTTGTCTGGATGTGTATTGGTAGTCCATGCTCCTCTCTCCAAGGGGTTTATTCTGGCACAGACTTTAGGGGGCAGTTAACTTCAATCGCTTCTTTTCAATCGCCCCATTGCTAGGTTTTGGAATCTGTCCTTCATTGGATGGCTCGGCATACAGAGGAACTTTTTTGCCTGTGTTAGCACTTTAGTGTCTCTGCATTCAGTGCTTGTATCCTCCCCATTTTCTCCATCACCACTATAGGCATTGATTTCATTGCCCCCGTGATGACCCTAAGCGCCTGGTTTTGCACCTTATCTAGCTCTTATAATGTGGTGTTTGATGCTGGACACCACGCAGCTGACCCATATTCCAGGTGTGGTCGTATGCCCTGCTGGTAAACTTTACTAAGTATTTTCCCGCTGGCTCCCCATGTGGTTCCACTTAGTTTTCTCAGGATGGCTAACTTCCTCCTGGCCTTTGTTGCTGCCTTGTTGATGTGCTGCTTCCATGTCAGCCTATCATCGAATGTAACTCCGAGATAGGTTGGCTGTTTATCTTCTTTCAGGAGCTCTTCGTTTATCTTGATGACACCAGCTTTTTGTTTGGGAGAGAGGGTGAAGAGCATAGTGCTGCACTTGTCTGTGTTGAATGCTGACACACCATCTATTTGTCCATGAGGTTAAGGCATCTATAGCTCTTTGTAGCAGTTTGGTGGCCACTGTTGCATGCTCATCTGTGCACCATATTACCAGATCATCAGCATACATTGCCACTTTCATTCCATGGGGTAGTTCAGCAACCAGGTCGTTGATGTAGACTAGGAAAAGTGTGTGGGACAGAACCCCTCACTGAGGGACGCCATGACGCAGTAGAATTTTCTTACTCTTGAGGCCATAACGTTTTGTAGATATATGTATATTTCCATTGTGCGTGTGCTTGGCATCCTGATTGCTGTGGTGCGCCTCTTGGCTGGTTGCCTCCATCTTCAGCACCTTGACTTGCTTGAGTGTAGGAGGGCCTGGCCAGTCTTGGTTTTTCGGCCACTGATGGCTGTACTTGAGCCCCATCTCCACGTCAAGGAGCTGGCCTCGATGGGGATAAAGTTATCTAATTTTTGTAGTTTTTTTTATAATGGTGAAAAGTTTTTTAAGATAGCCTGTCTTGAGCTATTAATATTTCAGGAACTGAAAATACTTAACATAGGTTCAGTTTGGTGATGATGCTTTACAAATATATTCAACCTTGCTGAATATCCTGTCTGTCTTTACTGTAATATCCAGATTTGAAAGTGGTCGATGGTATTTTGTTGAAATCACCTGGCATCCTGACGCAGGCCTCGAGCTATACATCGACAATGAATTACGTGGTAAATCAGGCAAGGAGTACATCACCTCACGTGGCCAGGGAAACTTCTATATTGGTCGTCCCAACCAAGGAGATGTCCCTGCTGGAAGATATTCAACAGGAAATTTTGATGTTGATGAGATGGAAATCTGGTATGGAAAAAGAGAAGACCTCTTGGCCTTTGGATATATCAACAGAGGTATGTGAGATTGTAGCATTTTATTTTCTTTATTTTACTGCTGTGTTTTTTTTTTCCATCCAAAGAAGTCATGTTTCTATAATATAGGTAAACTAAAGTGAATTTTAATCCAGATACACCAAAAGATAAGAAAGATACAATTTCAAAGCAATATCAAAGCAGTATGAGGTAACAGGATTGATTAACTAATTTCACTGCTGAGATGAATATTCATTAGTGAAACTCCTATTATTTACTGCATTACTAATAATAAAGCTACTGTCATGAGTTTTTATGTTTATGTACAACTAAAACTTTAAAATCCAAGAAAAACTCAGTTTTACTCATCTAGTGATGCAACATTAAGTGACGTGAACTAAGTTGTTTTGATGTTTATCACACTTCATAACTCCTTGATGATTAGATACAGAATGTTTATCACGCATTACTGTTCTAAGAATGCAACTAGGTTTTGTTTCTCTTGTGTGCGAGTGTATATAGACTGTTTTGTCTGTCTGCATATGAATTTTTGCCAGCATTGAATGTAGTGTTCCATGGCCCAGTTTGGTTTTACTGAATTATAGGGCCAGATAAATATTTAGTGCTTCAGATCCATGCCTGTGGGTAATTAGTGGCATGGTGTTGTTTTAAGTCTTGCAAATTATAGTAATAAATATATCATATTCTCTTGTACTGCATTGGCATCAAAGGTCAACCATATTTCACACATATATTTAAAACTAATTTCTATTTACTTCATGTGTTTCTGGGTTTTTTTTTTTTTTTTGAGGCGAGATGGTGAAATAATCGGACCAGGCTTGTTGTACAATTTGGCAAGCTTGATGTTGCACATGGCGTTGGTAATCTCATGATGTCAAATAAATTGCTACAAGTCACCACTGCCAGAGTTTATGAAGCACTTTTGTGCACGTTTCCTGCAAGGAACCAACTGTAGTGGCAGCACATGTTCCTTAAGTAACAAAATAGGATAAAGAAGAAGAATGTGTTCCACTTATATTATATTTTCATAACTGTCACCTACTTAGTCGTTCCCCTTCTACCGTGAGGTGTAGAGGTTAACTGTCACCTACTTAGTATAATTAGTAGACAATTTGTAATAAAATTATTTTTTCTTGCCCTTTATGCCTCAGAAGAAGAATGATATTCTGTGGTGAAATTCCATTTTAGTTTTTGAATAGTTGTGTGAAGGTATCTTTCTTCAAATCTTTTGGTTGAATACTATCTACAACCAAGAAATGCTTACTTGAAGTGATCAAGAAGATATGCACACCTTGATAGTGGGTGAATGCTGAAATTGGATTGGCCATGTCTTCAGAAGAGATCCCAACACCATCAAAAGAACTGCCATTCTATGGACATGAGACTTAAGGTGAAAGAGAGGCAGATTAAATACAACTTAGAAGAACTGTAGAGGCTGAGATGCAAAGCACAAACCAGATTTGAGGCCCTACACCAAGGATGGTCACCAATTGAGCAATGTTGAGAAAGTTTGTTGCTGCCCTACAAGATTCCATTAAGCGTGAGGGTCACTGATTGCTTTGTCAGTTGGCGGCCTACAATCCAAGAAAAAAAAAGGAGTCACATGGTAATGATGTAAGTCTTCCCATTAGCAGAGATTTACTTGATGCAGAAAGGAAAATTAAAGAGGAAAATACTATACCCTTTTAAAATATTCTAGGTATGGTGTTTAACTGTGTATTTACTGTTTTAATTTAGAAACTGATTGCAGCTGTTATAATGGCTGGATTGTTATATCCATTCATTTTAATTGTAATTATGAAATTATTCCATAATTATCAAAAGCTCATTTTTATTTAGTGGCAGTTTAAAAAGTAACATATTTTAGTACATCTCTTCATTTAATAAATGGGATTATGAATTTATGTGTTGTGACATTAATAATTATAATAACAATCGCTGATCTTTCTTTCCTGTCTTTTATCTCATTCCCTCATACTGGTCATCATATTGCAGACGATTACAATTATTCATCAACAAGTAAGATTTGTTCACTACTTTTATTTATTTCCTAGCTTCTTCATTCCCTAGTGTGCATTTCACTCATCACAGCATGTCAAACAGTTTGTGATTCAGTGGCCATGTGCAGAGTGTGGAAAGAGGAATGTGTGTATATGTGAGAGAATAGAAAGATAAAGAGAGAGAGAGAGGGCTACTAAATAGTTTTAGAATTGTTTACTTCTAATTTGCCCAGTGTACTTATCGGGCATGGATGATGTCATCAAAGCATGAAGGAAAGGACCAAAAAGTATTCATTGGGGCACTTGAAGATGGGACAAGTCTGTATTTCAGAGCTGCCATTTGCCAACGATGTTGCCCTCATTGCTAAATCAGAGGCTCATTTTCAATCCAACCTGCAAGTCTGAAAGGAAGAACTGGAGAAGAGAGGGATGGTTATCAGCAGCTTCAAAACAAAAACCACGGTGATCTCAAGAGATGGAAAAAGACATCATATTATGCTGGGAGAACAGATCCTGGAGCAGGCCAACCATTTAAAATACATTGGAGCTATCATAGACTGGAAGGGAGGCATCAAAGGACAGTTGGTTAATTAAAGAGCAGCAGCTGGGAGACTTTTTCCGACAATAAATCAAGGATTCCTCAGCAAAAGAGAGATTGACAAGAGGACAAAGACTGGTGTATACCGCTCCACCTATGTCCCAGTCTTGACATATGAATGTGAGCCATGGGCAATGAACACAACTCACAAAAGCCAGCTCCAAACCTCAGAAATGGGGTATCTGAGGAAGGTGGTTGAAGTAACAAGAAGAGACATGGTCTGTAACCAGACGATTTGGCAAGGCCTCAAAACCCAGCCCCTGCAGAACCAAGTAGAACAGTCCCAACTACGATGGTTTGACCATGTCTGCTGAATGGAAGAAGATTAGATACCATGACAAATATGGAAAACCAAGAGTCAGGGATCCAGACCTCCAGGACAACCCAGAGTTTGCTGGGAGGACAACATTAGACAATCCCAGAAGGACCCAGGACTAGATTGGAACCAGGCCAGGAGGAAGACCACTAATAGGGCAGTATGGCATTCTCTCTGGCAAGCCACTACGCCCCAGGAATGACTAAGTAAGTACTTACCAGGGATCTCAGAGACATGACTAATATGAGTCTGTGCATGGGACTGTTAACGTTGCAACGTGAAACAAGTTGCTACAGAAACCACTGTTCCAGGAGCACATAAATGCATTGATGCAGGGTTTCTGCAAGGAGGCCAGCTGCAGAAGTGGTTCAGTACTCCCCACAGGGAGTAAAAAGGGAAATGAATTAATAATTACTTCTAAAACATCTGAACTTCTGCACTTTACTAAACTGACAGGCATGAGAACTACCATTAATTGTACTAATTTTTATTGATTGTTAACACATTTTTTTTCACCATGCTGATGCTTTTCTCAGGTTTCCCTTTTTTCTTTTGTTATTCATCATCTTTTGTTTCTTTGCTCTCTTTAAAATAAAAATTAAATGATATGGCTGTATTTGTATTTTTAATGCGAAATACACACACCTCTTGCAAAATTAAATTATTTTTATCATAAGAATGTATGTAAATGGTATAGATTAGAGTAAAAGTCATGTAACTGTCTACATCTCAAAACAAATAGTTCATTTCCGACTGCCATTATTCATTTACCTTACTTGTTAAAAAATAAAAAAACAATGAATAAAGACAAAACAACAACAGTAAAGACATCTTAAATAAACATTATTTATTTGTTGTTATTTCTTGTTGTTTAACTAGGGCTGCTGAGCTTTTCATTCTTTTGCAGCCAATACCAAGTTGAACAGTCCTTGGCATTATCTACACTGTAGATCTAGGTTTTTCCTGTGTCTTTTCTGCCACTGAGCTGAAGTCATGAGCTCCAGTTTCTCAAGCTTGGCTTGCATTTAATGGATAATCACATCTGGTCTTAAGCTAAGAGGAAGAAGCCTGTAGCGTACTGTGCATTCCCCACCATGCAAGGGGGCTCTCCAGAAATGCAGAGCTAAAATACTTTGCCCTAGTTCTGGGCTCACCCAAGGAATTGTCATGTCCTACACAAAGCCACTTCTCAGCTACCCCTGCCTATCATGGGGTCCATAGTGAGATCCTCCTGCACGCATGCAACAAGGTAAAAGCCAGAGTTGCGTCTGTGCCTCAAATGACTCCTCCAAGCTTAGTGCGCAATGCTGGGTTCTCAACATGTTTCACCACAGGAGGAATCCCTGGAAGTGTGTGGATGATTTCAACAGTCAATGAGAGTGTAATTAGCCTCACAGACAGAGGTTCACATACAAATCTACATACCATAGCATTGAGCATAGCTGGTGGTCATATAAGGATGACTCCAGATATGTCTCTATGAATACATTATTTATTTAAAATATCTTTTTATTTGTAAATGCTAACATTTACATTGATCTTTTGCAATTTCTACTTACCCAAGATGACATATGTAGCATCTTTGATGGCTGCTGTATGAATATCTCAACTGTTATACACAGGAGCTCACCGGGCATTGCACATGAACAGATGGGAGCATGCTGAAAGTTTAACTGTTGCATTAAACAAATTTACAAGTGTCAATTAAGTTTTAGTATTAATTAAACAAGTATGTTCTTTAAAAAAAAACCCATCTAAATTAAACGTGTCACGCAAGAGTTGGGTTTACTAGGAAATCATATTTAACAACAATTTAAAGATATACATTAATTTTTTTTTAAACTTGATCAGAGTGTCAAACTGTTAGTACCTGCTGTGCTGTTTAAAGGAATCTTTTGCATTACATATTTTTTTAACCCTCTGTTAATCTTTTTTTTTGAGCAATATATTTCTAGGAAGCTCAATGAATTTAATACATACATTGCAAACAGCGATTGAGTACCAGCCACCTACAAGTTTCTACTTAGCGTTTTCTTTCCTTTCTAAATTTAATTTATGGTTCACGTCTGTGACCTCTTATCAGAAATCCTCTGGGACAGCTGTTTTGGGAACCAGATTTTTTTCAGATGGCGCCCAAATTTTGTTCGAAAAGTAGCCAAAATTCACCAAAGTGGTGTTCAACAAGAGCCCTAAATAGGAAGAAATTTTCCAAATTGTGATTAAAAAAGTAGTCCAAAGTCGGCCAAAGAAACATTAAATTTTTAGAATTTTTTTGTTTTCGGATAAAAGGTTATAGACCTAAAATTCATTTCTCTGTTCATTTTCTACTTTAATGGTATTCTGTGTTAATTTCCTGAATTATGGTTCTTTTTTTGTTCCTGCAATTATTGCACGCATGACAATATATTTTGCAGTTTTTGTTTCATTGTGTATGACTTCATGTTTAATTTATTTTGCATTTCATTTTATTTGCTGCCACTAATTATAGACATTCAAAGTAAGTATATTTCTTTTCTTATGTAAAAACAATTTTCTGCTGTTTTCTCTGTGCCCTCTGTCTTTTGCATTATTTCTGTACTATTGTATGTATTTTCAGATGGTGACTGCATTAAAGCATGTTGCAAGTAATGAAGAGATAAAGCATGTTGCAACTAATAACTACAAAGCATGATGCAAGTAATAAAACAACAGCAAAGCATGCTGCAGGTAATCAGACAACCATGAAGCATATTGCAAATACTGAAGAGGACAGTAAAGCATGTTGCAAATAATGAAAGCATGTTGCAAGTAATGAAAGCAAGTTGCAAGAAATAACAACAATAAAGAATGGTGCAAGTAGTAAACCAAAAGCAAAGCACATTGCAGGTAATCAGCCAAAAGGGAAGTATATTGCAAATAGAACAATGAAGTTAACACAGACACACATCCCAAGAATGAACTCAAATAATGAAGCATATTGCAATTAATGGGGTAGTACTAAGTAATGAACAAAGCATGCTGCAAATAATTAACAATGAAACATGTTGCTTGTCATGAAGACGAAAGTGAAACAAGCTGTAAGTAATTAAGAAAATAGTAAGTAATGTGGAAGTGAATGTAAATGTTGACTTGACAATGAATGTAAATTAATACTTATTTATGCAGATTAAATTATAATTTATCCTATTTTTATATACAATTTTTTCATCATCATTTCCCTTTTTTGCTCCTTGTGTAGCATGGAGCCACCACTGCAGACGGTCCTTCCATGAAAATGAAATCAACAAAGCATTCATTTGCTGTTGCTGTGTTGATTTCATTTTCATTTATTACGCGTAACATCATATTAGTTGTCACTTGTAATATGTCTCTTAGCCGTGGTATCATAGTGGTTAGTGCACTGGCTTCCTAGCTCAGTGGTCTATGGTTTGATCCCCATATAAGGTGGGATTTTTTTAAGGCCGCAAACGGCTCCTGGGTCGACCCAGCCCCAACGGGGTACCAGAGCAACTTCTGGGAAGGTTAAGGCGGTCGGCGTGATGCTGACCACATCACCCCTAGTGTGCCGATGGTCAAGAAAATATGGGCCTAACACCATATTGCCAATATGCCTCAATGGGCGAGTAACGGGATCCTTTTTTTCTTTTTTTTGTAATATGCTTGCTGAGGGAATAGTAGACCAATTCTTTCTTTGTCTCCTCAGAGACGTACACTGGCGTATAATAAATTTGTTATGCATTGTTTTGTTTCTTCTTTCATCAACTCTTTTTTTCTTTGTGTCAATTTACCACCAAGCTGCGTGATCTCTTGTTATTATACCTACATTCATAACCCTCCACTCCTAAAGGAGCATAGGCCTTCAACAAACACATGCCAATTCCTCCTGTCACGTGCCATCATCTCAAGTTCTTTCCACGTTCTCCTTATCATTTTCACCTATTTAAAATTATACCTACAGTTAATGAACAATTCTATCCTCCTCATCTTCTTTCATTGTAATGACAATAGATATAACACACAATGAGTGAATATGAGAGTTTGTAATATTTTTATCAAATGAATATCAAATACGACCTTTAAAATCAACTGTCTTTTTAATGCATGAATCCTCCTTTGTTCTTTATATTAAATTTGATTAGCCACATGAAACAAACCAGTGTGAAAACTTGCCAGGTTAGGGACCACATGAA
The DNA here is from genome assembly GCA_024509875.1 of Oreohelix idahoensis. NCBI lineage: Eukaryota > Metazoa > Mollusca > Gastropoda > Stylommatophora > Oreohelicidae > Oreohelix > Oreohelix idahoensis. The sequence continues at coordinate 98,034 of JAMPIV010001207.1, forward strand.
GATGAATTTAAATCCTAAAATAGCTTGACAAAGGTTAACGAATATAAACATAATATAAGAAGAAGAATACATAAAAATGATATACAAAATAAAATAAAATTTTCTACCTGCATATGTTATGTTGCAAGGCATTGGTTACTTTTCTGTCCAGTGCAACAATAGCATACGAATTTCGCAAACCCTGTTAAATGGTTTAGAATGGCAGTAATGTTATTTGTATTAAAGTCAAATTTTGTTTTTTCTTTGAAAAATTAAAAAGTAAAGAGTACAATTATTTTTAATCTGAGACATTCCAATGTCGTTGAAATAAGTCATTACCAAGCATTTTGGGAAAGAAACTTTCTTCCAGTAGTACAGTGCCTTTATATAATTTTCTGTGGCATGAAGTATGTTCTTATGTAATTTTAGTTGAAAAATGTTATTTAACATGAAAAAGATGTGCATTTTTGTGCATAAAAATGTGGCCATATCTACGGATGTAACTTTAACCTCTACAGATAATCTTGGCTATGAAGCATTTTCTTTGGACTCAGCTGATGGACGTCAGGTCGCTCATACTAAGTATATTGTTCTGCTTATCAATGGTGCCAGCATTGTTCCTGGTCGATTTAATAATGCTGTCATGCTCAATGGCCAGGGTCAGTATGTTGACTTTGGCACCCACTTCAACAGGTGCTTAGGTAACCTTGAACTTTGTGCTCATGGCATGACCTTGTCGATCTGGCTTAATCCACAACAGCTTCAAAATGGACAAACATTTCTTTCAACACCTTCATACAACATCTTTTACAATGATGGACGCTTGCAGTCAAAGTTCCAAGGTCAACAGAAGATGTGGACAACTTCAACATCACGTTTGCGTCAAGATGAGTGGCAGAGATTAACCATGGCTTGGCATCCCAAGAAAGGCCTCACCATGTATATCAATGATGAGTTAGTAGATCAAGACAGAAAAGGTGTGGATGGACCTCAGAGAGATCAACCAATATCAGAACATGTTTACATAGGTCGCAGTTTAGATTCTGACAGGGTCACTGCCAACCTTCTGGCAGATGAGTTCCAAGTGTGGTATGATGACCTTGATCAGTTGCGTGCTACTGGGCAATATAGGGGTAAGTAATAACTAATAGCTTTGAAAATTCAGCCATTCTTCAGAACTCTACATATGAAAACAGAAAGTTATATATATTCAGATTTGTATTTATAGAAAATTTTACAGACCATTATTGTCTCACTGTGGCCTTAGAGGTATAGTTATGATATATCACCAGGGTCCTGTTTGTATTTTGAGATATTAAGTTAATTAAGATCATTATATGTTTATGAAATCATATACATGTTTTATGAGACTATATTTTATGCAACAAATGTTTGTCAATGGAAGTTGGAAATAGAGCTCTTTATTGTTACATAGTGCCATTTGTGATATAAGGAAATGAGTCATGGACTATTAGTAAACAAGCAGGAAAATCCCTGGCGGCACAGACACGTGGTTTTACAGAAGAATGAAATGAAAACCATGAAAATCTAAAAAGTGTAATGAGGATGTCCCGAAAGAAGATTATTACTCATAAACGAGGAAATAATGCACTTTCTTAGGGCAGGTTATGAGAAAAGGAATGCTGGAATCTACTGTGACAACAGGTTAGACTGAAGGAAAAAAGAGACGATTTGAGATCATGGCATGGAAAGAAGTCAACAACAGAAATGATAAAGTACTGGAGACAGGAAGTTGTGGAGAGACATGATCTTAGATTAGCTTGTATGGTACTTGGAGAAGAATAAGAAGAATGTCTAATTCTGATAAAACCAGGCATGATTTTTAAATTAAATGCTTAATACATGTAAGCTTTATTCTTACACTTGTAATCTATGTCATTTATAAGCAAAAATTTAGATCTATGGTAGCATCAGGATTTAAAACTATTTTTTTTCAACCAAAATATTTTGCATGATTTTCTCAAAAAGAGAAAATCTAAACCTTTACTTATGGTGACTGATAATATTTGTTTAAATTGCATTCATTCATTTTTAAAAAAATATTATACACTCTGCTTTCTTTGCCAAAAGGAGTCATAATATGTGTGCCAGGTTGGCTTATATATGTTTAACACTTGATATGTGCCCATAATATGTAGTGCTATGATGGTCGTGTTTCAGCTGTTATCAACAGCATAGTGTAAACCTGGATGTTGTCCTCAGCAGAATGCAGATAAGCAGTAAATAATATATTAACCAACATAATAATTAATACTAATAATATAATTAATTAATACAATAAATATTCACAACCATAATTCATTATTTATTTTGTAAATAACACTCCATTTTATGTACAGAATCACAGCCATGCTTTCAATGAGTTAGATCTTCTTTACATGTAATTCATCAACTGATAATTTTATCTGTGCATCTGTATGTTCTAAATTTTTTTTTTCCATCCTAAAACGTTACAAGATATGAGAAAATGCTTCATGAAAGTAAAATGATGCTTTCATTATGTGAGAAACATATGGACAATGATTTCATGTATAAAACAGGATGGAACATAAGTGCCTGTGCTGGAATAAATGAATACAAGACTAAAATTAATATGATCTACAAACTTGACTAAGATTAAAAATAGTTCACTCCAGGTGTGCAAGGCCAGAAAACTTTGACATGAACATATAGACTGAACACAATTGGTTTTTCTTATAGTATCTTCTTTTTCAAGTACCATGCCAGCTGGTGTAAGTGATCATGTCTCTTCATAACCCATCAGTCGTCAGTGTTGCCGATGAGTTCTGTTGTTGACTTTCTTTCATACAAAAATGTCTAGTATTTTATCTCTTTTTCCTCTTCTATCTCTGTTGCCTTCAACCTTTCTTATTATCCCAATATATTCCAGCTTTTCTCATCTCATAACATATCCAAAGACAGTGGACTGCTTCTTTCTAAAAAGTAATAAGCTTTCTTTCTGCACTGGCTTCTTTGGGGACATTCTCATCGCTCTTATTAGCTATATCATCAATACCCTTTAGCTCCCCAAGGAGCATAGGCCTTCAACAAACACATGCCAAGTCTTCCTGTCCTGTGCCATCCGCTAAAGTTCTTTCCATGTTTTCCTCATCATTTTCACCTCTGTTTCCAGTTCTCTTCTCCATATATTTCCCAATGCAATGAAAGCTCCTCTTGCTTTTTCTATTCTTATTTTGATATCACTGTCTGTCCCTCCAACTTTGTCTATATTACTTCCAAGATATGTGTACGATTTATTAGCTATATACAGTATTCTTAAGTTTCAATAAATCTGCAGGCCTGCGGGGATTTTCCTGCTTCTTTACTAATTACCCACAACTCCCTTCCATATATAAGCTGTTGCGTTATATAACAGGGAAGAGCTTTCTTTCTTACTTCCACTGAAAATATTAAGATTTGTTGCATACAATAATTTTCATTTTATTGGATGCTGATTCGGCCTGGGCTATTTTGCTCTTCACCTATGAGATGCATCTTTCATCTGATGCAACACCACAGTAAATGGGACATTTTTGAAACATGTCAATAGACTCAAATACTTAGACATGTTCTCAACATCAGGTGGACATTTAATTTTAAGAAAATCTAAGGGGAAATTGGTGTTTGAAAAAAAAGCCATTTGATATGGAGATACTGTACAGACAAACATTTATGGTATTTTTTTTTGAATGAAGAAGAAATCCTGTTTATCCACTAATGGGCTATAATTAGGATATATAGTATCTCTAATTCCAGATAATACTTTAAGTTGCCCTTTGCCTGATCATGGTATTATTTCTCCTTTCCAATTATTTTAAGTTGAGTAAATTAAAGTGTCAAATTGTGTATGTGTGTATTTATGGTAAATAGAATATCCTTTGACACCTAGAGATCATGACCTCTGTTATTTACAAATTCTGAAATAGCATTTGTGTATTTGTTGTGCAGTTCAAGTGGTGCCCCAGACAATTATTTTTGATGACTTCCAAAACAATGTCCTGCGAATTCGTGATCGAGAAATTCGTGGATATGGAGATATCCGACTAGGTCAAGGTAAAGGTCAAAACACAAGAGCCATTTACCTGTATGGCACAACAGGATATTTAGATCTTGGAGCTAACTTTACCTGTGGAGGTATGTTATCAGTAATGATCACCTAAAATACAACTAATAAGAATATTTTTCTTGTAAAATATTCTTCTCAGAGCTGAATTATACAATATATCCTTTTTATCGTTGTTTCGTTTAAAAAGGTCTTTTAACTCTTAGTATACGAGCTAATTTCATGACTACCGTTACAGATTTTGCAATAAATAATTTTTTTATAAAGATAACATAAGTGTTATTTATCAAAATGTGAAGAAATGAAACCCCTATATTATGCACGTAACTAAATTGTTCAGTGGTGTTAAATATGCATTCACCTATACATTTTCGCTATTGATGGGGATCGATCATCGGCCTTTCTAGAAGGCCGCTCGTATACTAAGAGTTAATAAGAACCTATTAAACCAATATATAAATATTATCACATTGAAGAATTGAAAACAAAAACTACCTGACTCTGCTCTTCAGTTAAGGAAGGCAAAGGTAGTGAGGAAGGGAACTGGTCACCCAACCTCATAAGAAAGCTAGATCTGGTATGGTGTAGTCTCTAATGCTCCACTCACTTCAACAATGGTCTGTAACATCTATTATATTTATTTCAAATGTCCATTAAATTGCTTCTGTTATCAAGGTGACCTTGAGTCTTGCCGACAAGGAGCAACACTGCGATTAGGCCTTCACCCAACCACTCTGCGAGATGACATGGTGTTTTTTGACTCATTTCCTATTAAACTTTACTACAAAGATGGCCGCTTGTACGGCCAGCTTCAGACAGCTACACAAGTATGGACAGTAAACACACCAGAATTTAGACCTGGATACTGGCAGAGGGTAACTGATAGTTTTATTTTGTTGTAGAATCTTATTATAATGAATCTCCATTAAAGTCTGTCGAACAACCAATGTCTAAGTGTGTAGATAAAAAGAGTTTGCGTTTTTATGTCAGTCACTTTGCAGTTCCTGGAGGTCTTTGAGAAGACTAAGAAAGAATAGGACTACTGGTCCCTCAGGCATGTTGTAAGAGGGGACTAATATGAGGTTGTGCATCAGACTGGCAACCTCATCATGTACAAAATGTTGCGACAGAAACCACTATTCCAAAAAGCACATTAGTGCTTTGATGCAGGCTTGCTGTAAGGAGACCAGCTACAGTGGTGGCTCCATGTTCTATACGAAGCAAAATTAGAAATAATGATGTTGTCACTGATTTCAATGTGAACCTTTTTTTAAAATGTGTAACTCCATTTTCCAGGTGGAACTGACATGGCATCCTCGGGAAGGTCTGATCATGTATATAGATGGACAGAGGGTAGACTACCAAACTTATCCAAGAGAACAAACCTCTCAGATACCTTCAGACTGGAGGACTTACTTTGGCCGAGCTCTTCATGTAAGTCGTCTATTTAAAAAAGTGGGTTTTTGTTGTTTTATTAGTGCTGCTTAGCTCATGGGTAGTTAAGCAATGTTTCTCACATTAGCACATATGCATTTTGAGTAATAATACTGCTCCCTCAGGTATGTCATAAAACAAGACTAATATGAGGTTGTGCACAGGGCAGGCAACCTCATCATGTAAAACAAATAGCTATAGAAATCACCATTGCAAGAGTTTGTGTTTAAGTGTAGGCTTCCTCAAGGGAGTTCACCTAGAGCAAATGCCCTATGCTACATAAAGAGTTAAAAAAATGAGATGATGATGATAATGAATGGAGTGTAGAGTAACTAAAATCCTGACATGGAAAAATAAGCCACTGCAAAGTTCTGTATTTAACTGCTGTTTACCTTTGTTCCTTATGAAGCATAGTCCTTCATTTATTTCATGCCCAGCCCATCTTTTCTACACCACCCATACAATTTTTTTCTCGCCTTCTTTACTTACTAGTGTAAAAGCTCCTCATAAGACGGGAATTAAATTCAAAAGCACCAATACCTAACGGCAATTTTACTTATTCAAAAGTATTTTTAAAAACCACTGTGCATCACCACAGTTCTATAAATATTGTTGTGCACACCGTCATTTGCGCACTTTTCTTTGTCAAGTGTTACTATTTTCAGGAAAGTACATATAAGGGAAACAATACAATTAATGTCTAACTTTCAACCAAAGTTGCATCTCTTAGCGTTAGTGACAGAAAAAGCTGGGATTTTATATATATTGATAACTAGTGTAAAAGCCCGTCATAAGATGAAAATTAATTCAAAAGCACCAATACCTAACGGCAATTTTACTTATTCAAAAGTATTTTTTTAAAACCACTGTGCATCACCACAGTACACGAACTACGTAGCAGCAGCGAGGATCCCAATGTGTGTATACGGGATCACACATTCTATAAATATATTTGTATGCACACCGTCATTTGCGCATTGTTCTTTGGTAAGTGTTACTATTATCGGGAGAGTACATATAACGGAAACAAAACAGTTAATGTCTAACTTTCAACCAAAGTTGCATCCCTTAGCATTACTGACAGAAAAAAAACTGGGATTTTATATATATTGATGTTTGTCTCAAATTCATTTGCTCGCTCCCCCCCCCCCCCCCCCCCCCGCCCCCCGGTTTTTGGGTCTCATTTACTGTAACCTTTTTTTTTTGGAAGGAAAAACATTGTGTTCAGCCTCTGATAGGTTATAATTAATATATATAGTGTAGCTAATTCAAGATAATAATTTTGATTTCCGATATCCAAATATGGGCATCATTTAACCCCTCTTTTCTTCTTCTTCCGTCCTTAGCCAACGACCGTCAAAGCAGTCAGTGGCCATTACGCCTAGTGGCGTCTTAAGGGCAACAACGAATAGATTTTCTTAGCCGTTGTTCCCATCACGCCTAATGGCGTCTTTAGGGCAATGACAAATCAATCCGTTTGTTGTTGTTTCCGTAATCAAAGTGACTGGCAAACGGGTGATCAGCCCGTTGTTAATTTAACCCCTCCACTCAGTTCAAATAGAGTAAATCAAAAGTGTAAAATTGTTTACTGCAACTATACTTGCAAATGGCATGGAAGCTACTACGCTAGTATGTGCTTTCTCAAAAAGTTTGTTCTGAAAGTTTTCTGAGCATTAACACTGTTACTAAATATGATGTTATATTTCAAGTCTAAGAAATCTTTGTAGTTAGGAAATGGTATGCTGTTATGATAATTGACATAAGACAAGAGAAGCTTTCACTGAAATCTAAGGAAATCTAAAGAAATCAAGTTCAACACAAAAATAAGAATGTTCAACTCAAATGTCAAGGTTATCTACTGTACGGCTTTAAAACATTGAGTACTTCAAGATTGAAAACCAAGAAATTACAAACTTTCATAAATGGGTGCTTGCTTAGAACAGAAGGATGGTAATGGTATGACAGGTTCAGAATTATGGATCTGATGAAAAATCTCAGACAAATACCAATGGAATAAGAGGTGAAGAAAAATCATTGGCATAGGATTGGGCTCATTTTGAGACAACGTGACAGCACTACAAGATTGTCCTTGATCTGGAATTCATAGAGTAAGAGAAACCAAAAAAACCGCACTGAAAAGAGATATACAGTACTTTGCAAAAAAAATGGCAGTCATATTGCTCAGCTAAATAAGCTGAAATCTAATTAAATATGCATGTTCTGCCCCAAATTTGCACTCCACTTAAGTGAGCAAACACTACCAAAAGTAAAAAAAAAAATTAGCGTAGAGTAACGTCCCTTGATAATAGAGCAGACGACAATTTCTAATGTTAGTGGCAGAAAATGGATACAAAGTCAAAGTGTATGTTAATTTCACAGCTTTGGAATGAAGGAAATCAAACATGTTCCAACATTTCTAAAACCTTGAACATTCCTGAGCGGACTGTCTACAGAGTTGTGAGTAAATTAAAAGCAGGTAATGGAATCGAGCGAAAAGAAGGTAGTGGGAGGCCAAGAATTTTGGTCACAAAGGACCATCGGTGTCTCGCCCAAATCGTTCGGGCTGGGCCAATGAAGAGTGTAGAAAACATACGGCAGCGCATGATCGAGTTGGGAAGCCCAGAGGTATCTAATGCTACTGTCAACCGGGAGCTACACAGGATGAATTACACAAAAAAGCGGGTAATTTCGTCACCATTGCTCACAGAGACTCACAAACAGATGCGCTTGAACTGGTGCCACGAACACCAAAATTTGTCATGGGACAATGTGATTTTTTTCAGATGAATGTTCTCTTTGGTCTTATCCTGCTCAAATAAATATTTGGACGAAAGGCTCTGTAACGCCTGTGTACCAGCGACCGAAACATACCTAGAAATTCCATCTTTGGGGAGGGGTGTCAGCAAGAGGTGCCACCCCACTGTGTGTTTTCACAGGAATTCTCACGAAAGAAAGGTACATCGACATACTAGAGGGACACCTTCTGCCATTTATGCAGGTCATGTACCCCGATGGGTGCACATTTCAACATAACAATGACCCAAATCATACAGCTCATACCCCCAAAGTATGGCTGCAAGAGAAGAATGTGATAGTGCTGAAGTCGCCCAGCAACAGTCCCGATCAAAACCCAATTGAAAACGTTTGGGCACTACTCAAGAATCATTTAAAAAAGAGTGGAGTCAGAGACGTTGAACAATTGAAGAAGGTAGCTGAAAAATACTGGGACAGTCTGACTCTCAATTACCTACAAACATTTGTGGGAAGTATGCCTCGCCGCATCCAGGCTTGCCTTGCTGGAGAAGGCAACATTATATTGTACTGAAACCACTGTTAATAGATAGGGGAGATACCAATCTTCCTCTGGACATACAGTTTTTATTATTATTTGCTTCTATGAGTGTGCTGCGTTGCGAAATTATGACTGCCATTTTTTTTGCAAAGTACTGTAGATACATAAGGCAGACATAAAATGGATTCATAAGACATGGAAAGACCTTGAATGGATGACAAGGGCCAGGAAGGCTTGGCATAAATTTGTTGAAGACCTACGCTACAGAGGGAGCGGAAGGGGAATAAATGAGTGATGGTAAATTAAAAATTGTAACTGCAAAAAGAATGATAAATGTAACTCTATTGTTATCTTTGACCAGGGTTGGCCCATCCATTAGGCAAACCTAGGCCATTGCCTAGGGTGCAAAGATCCTAGGGGCGCATTCGAACAAAATGTATCTTTCTTTTTAGTGTTAAAAAAAATTATTATTGTTTACATTAAATAAGCTAATAATTATTTCTAAATAAAGAAATAACATTATCTAAATAAGATTGATTTACAACATAATCCTCATTATGGTTTTATGACATTCAGAGTCACATTTTTGAGGGAAACAATTACAGTAAGTAAATTCACCAACCAAATTTATTTTACAAAAATTCTTCTTCCTTCTTCTTCCTCGTTCGTCCTGAAAAGGACGTTGGTTGCGTTGTCCGTTTACAGCGGAGCTGTGATATTTGCGTCTTTCGGCCGACACATCCGACTTCAGCACAGCATTTTTTGGGACCAGGTTAGCCTTCCCTCTTCGATCCCTACTCTCTCAGCCAGACTGCAGTGATGCAGCCTGTTTCCAAGACCACCACTTGGAGGTGGAGTAGGGTCTTGGTCAGCTCTGGTTCACTGACGCAAGCAGTCAAGCTATGAGTCACTGACTGCATTCATCTCATTTGCCGTGTCTTCGGTCCCACAAAAATTCTATTCCTTTGTGTTGTTGTAATCCCTATTAGCTATTTCTTTCAGCGTAGTAAATAGAACATTGTAACTCCTTCCGTGTCAGTGAACTTGATTAATAGAGGAAGAGGAGGAATGGAGGTCAATAAAAGTTTATTTTGTGATAATGTTCCATGTTGTATTCATGCACTGTATTGTTGTTATCACATCATACAATAAATCATAATAATATACAGCAAGCAGATAAATATTATAGATGAATGTATGGACAGATGAATGGGTGGGAATAGGTAAGCTTGTTGGTAGGCAGGGTGATGGATAGATAGGTGGATGGATGGTACAGAATACAACCGAGGTGCAAATTTTAAGTCCTACCTTGGGCACATGAAACTCTTACTCCGGCCCCTGTCTTTAACCCATTTCAAGAAACGAGGGATAACAATTCTCCAGACCTGAAGGTCTTTTATATTTGGACATGCGCCCTAATATAACCAGCTAGGTTGAACGGGAAGCACCTCGCCAAAACGAGGCAAAATTTTATTTTTAAAAAAAAAGAAACGAGATATTTCTCAGATATGGAATGCTCAGTTCATCCCCATATGGGTTATAATTTGGAAATATAGTGTTCTTTGTTCTATATAGCATATTCTGTTTGTCTTTCTGTTTTGTTTTCTTCCAGACTGCAATTTCTTGCATTTGTTATTATGCTGTTTCATAATTTCTATAGTGCAAATGGAGTACCCTTGTCCATTCTTTTAATACATCTCTCTTACACTGTAGTATTTGGAGGCACTAGTGGGCTTTAGTTACTTGCTTTAGTGTGGTTTACTGTATCTTTAGCACTGTTGTATGTGAAGATGTACAAATCCTTTATTTTTTTTACGTATATAGGACTGTATTTTACGCCGCAGGCGACCTTTGTCTTTGCTGACTGTGTGTGGTACACCACTCTGAGTGGAGACCTCCCAGTGCCAGGGACTGCTGTGCCTGTCTTCAGATTTGCTCCTTTCCTCAGACCTGCGGGTCTTGAGAGTTCCTCTATAAATGCCTTTGTGCAGATGAGGAAGGACATCCCTCGAAACCTTCGGGTGTATGAGGCTCTGTCCATTTTGGCTGGAATGACGTCTCGATGGTTCGAGGGTTTTATAGCGAATATGAGTGCACATGAGGGCAAGTTCGGGCACAATGGGCTAATCACCTGTTTGCCAAGTCACTTCGATTACATGTCCGCCCATGGGCCTTGTGCACTTGGGTACCCTCTACACCTCGTTTCACGGGGTAGAAGAGGTTCCGATTATGAGATGAGATATAGGACTGTATTCAAGTTATGGTAAAGGGCTAAATTTTAGATAAGCTGTATGCACAATTCTCATAGCTCTTAAAATAAAGTCCAAACACTCAGTTGTTCCTTAGCTTCCCTCACATGGTTAAAAATATTTCATGATTGCTGCATTGACTGTTCTTAAAATCCAGGGTGGGCAAACTTATGCCAACACTGCAGTGGATAATATTGAGTTCTGGACAGCCTACAGGGATTATCTACCAGAGGATGGTTACCTAAAAATTGAACCTTATGTCCCACCTAGACCATCTACACCTCAACCACCTACGCTTCGTCCACCATATGTCACCACAGATGGTAAGTCTTTGTCTTCAAGATACATTTTTTTCCTCAGTGGCTCAGCTGTACTTATAAGACAGTGGCAGGCAGCCCAGGAGTTGTAGGTTACAACTTTAGAAACACAGAACTCTCTAAAGATCTACCTTGATTAAATCACATCAGTTTTTAGGTTTTAGAATGTTTGGAATTTGGAATAACTGCAGCATATATATATAACATTTGTAGTTCCATTGATGGAATGGTGGAAAATTCTAACTAAATTATATTTTACTGAATAGTAACTCCACTTCTAAGAAAAGATTATGTTCCTATCTCATGTAGTTGGCGATTAAAGTTAATTTTTGTAAGCTAGCTCACTTCTTTGAAGATGCAGAAAAATTACTTTTAATCCTGGGTATACAGCACTTTTTATTGTCCCCCACATCTTCTATATTATTATACAAATTTAATGAATGCCGGGTGTATGCGGCTAGCACAGAATTTCTGTAGCTTAAAAATTCTTTTTTTTTATTCCCCTTCATTACGTAGAAGTCTACCAAATTATTCCTGTGATCTATCGGAACATCAGGATCTACCTTCTGCCAACCCCTGTTATAAGACATACCTAGAATACACTTCATCACATCACATTCATATAATACTGATCTCCTTACTGACCGCTATACCTCATTGTAGAAGAGGGATGACTAAGTAAGTAAGTATCTCCTAACTTCAACCACTGATATTTGTATAATTATGCAGTAAGCAGTAAGTGCAATGGGAGACAATTTTATGAATTAAGCTGCAATAATAATAATGCTGAGGAAATAAAAGGAAACCGCAGCGCTTGTCATTTAAAATATTAAATTAAATGCTGCAGTTTTGCATGTTTTATGTTAATCTACAACTGCCAAGTACTGGTACTTTTCTGCCCCCGTTTGAATCACCACAAAGTTCTTGGCTATATTCCTTACATCCACAAGGTTTTTTATTATTTTAAAAGCATGCATCCATAATTTCAAATCAAATGGATACTATTCTGGATTTTATATTTAATTTAATGCTCTGTTGCATTCCTTTATTGTCATCTTTGATCATTTTCATCTGTCTCTTTGTAAATCTTGTTTCCACAAATAATTGTATTCTGATAAATTTTTTGTTAAATTGTGTGCACCTAAAGATTTCATCTTCCTTTTTTTTCGTTAGTTGTCATACTTTTGTTTTTGTGAATGTATTTCTATTTGTGTTCCTCTACTCATTATGGCAACCATAGCCAACAGCAGTTTTAGATATAAACGTTAGTGTTTGTGTTTAGTTAAGTTTTTAGTGATCTTTGTGAGTCAGGCATTAAACTCATTTTAATCTATAAATTTCTCTAGCTAGACAATGTAAAGCAATTTTATACTATCTCCAGGTTTTTTATGTGATGTATTTTATCATTTGATAATCAGAACTTCATTAATAAAGTTATGATTCTCACTGTGATACTTGAACTAGGCATCTCAACTGTTAAGGCTGCTAAATTTGATATGATGGTGATACATCATTCACAGGAACATACATACAATTATGTTAAATATATGAACAGAAAGCAAATAAATAGTGAACTAATAGAAAAGTTCACATGGCTGTACTTTTATTACAACAAAGAATTGTACTTAACAAGTATAGAACATAAAAAGCAAGAGGAGCTTTTTGCATTGGGAAATATATGGAGATCAAGAGAAATCGGATCCAACATAAAAATAAGAATCTTCAACTCAAATGTGAAGTCAGTCCTATTGTATGGCTCTGAGACATGGAGAACAACAAAGACAACAACCAAAAAGCTACAGACTTTCATAAATGGGTGCTTGCGTAGAATAGAGGGATTAAAATGGTATGACAAGGTTACCAACGTGGAACTTATGACAAGAACTAGACAAGTGCCAGTGGAACAAGAGATGAGAAGAAGACGATGGCGATGGATAGGACACACACTGAAGAAACCTGTTGATAGCATTACAAGGCAGTCCTTGTTCTGGAACCCCCAGGGCAAGAAGCACATGGAGAAGAGAGCTGGAAATAGAGATGAAAATGATAAGGAGAACGTGGAAAGAACTTGAGATGATGGCACGTGACAGGAGGACTTGGCATGTGTTTGTTGAAGGCCTCTGCTCCTTTGGGAGTGGAGGGTTATGAATGAATGAATGAAGTATAGAACATGTGCACTGAAACAAAACAGCACTTAAACACAGATTTACAATGCAAGCACTCTGCACTCAAGTATTCCATTATTTCAGTGCGTATTGTATGTATAGCACGCAGCATATGACCTTCATCATGTGTTTTTATCTTAAGACATGAACAATCAGCCCTGTCAAACTAGGTAACAGGATGCAAGACACTCATCCATTCATTTGTTATTCACTCAGAGAGGGGATACTGGGAAGACTTAAGTCTAAGATTACCTGATTGGTTACTGTACTTTTACCTTAAGATGTGAACAGTTGGCCAGGTCACACTGTGTTACAGACAGGATGCAAGACATTCATTCAGAGAGGAGATACTGGAAGACTAAGTCATTTAAGATCAGTTGATTGGTTACCCTGCTTTTACCTTAAGATGTGAACAGTCGGCCAGGTCAAAGTGTTACAGACAGAATGCAAGACATTCATTCAGAGAGAAGGCAGTAGGAAAGCTAAGTCATTTAAGATCAGCTGATTGGTTACAGTGCTTTTATCTTAAGATACGAATGGTCAGCCCAGTCAAACTAGGTCATGAACAGAATCATCATCATCAGTTGCCATCTTCACATCCAAGGTTGGCTGCAATGGATCTGCAACATCTTTATCTCTTGTCTTGATGGTGCACTCTGATAGACTCTTTCCTGTCCATCTCTTGATATTATTTTCTTACTTATAGCGCTGTCTTCCTCTTACTTACTTAGTCGTTCCCCTTCTACCGTGAGGAGATTTGTAAGAGAGAGCACCATACTATTCTATCGGCTGTCTTCCTCCTTGCTTGGTTCCATTCTAGTCCTCGGTCCTTCAAAGATTGTCTAATGTTGTCCTCCAAGCGGGCTTTGGGTCCTGGAGGTCTGGATTCCTGGCTCTTAGTTTCCCATGCTTGTCGTGGTAGCTGATCGTCTCCTATTCTGCAGACATGGCCAAACCATCTTAGTTTGGGACTGTTCTCCTTGGGTCTGCAGAGGTTGGGTTTTTAGGCCTTGACGTATTGTCTGGTTGCGGACCATGTCTCTTCTTGTTACTTCAACCACCTTCCTCAGATACCTCATTTCTGAGGTTTGGATCTGGCTTTTGTGGGTTGTAGTCATTGCCCATGACTCGCATCCATACGTCAAGACTGGGACATAGGTAGAGCAGTATACAGCCATCTTCGTCTTCTTACCAACTTCTCTTTTGCTGAGGAATCCTCGATTTATGGCTTGAAAAAGTCTCCCAGCCGCTGCTCTTCGGGTAGCCAACTCTTCTTTGATGCCTCCCTTCTGGTCTATGACAGCTCCAAGGTATTTAAAGTGGTCAACCTGCCCCAGGACCTGTTCTCCAGCTTAATCTGATGTTTTTTTCCTCTCGTGATATCACCATGGTTTTTGTTTTTGAGCTGCTTATGATCATCCCTCTCTTCTCCAGCTCTTCCTTTCAGACTGCTGTCTTGATCATGCACGTTTACCATCAACTATGCCTTTTATTATGGTCTTCAGTAAGGTGTTGTCTTTTTACATAGCCTAAATATTTTAGCGTTCTTTTTATTCTCCGTACACTATCAGACGTCTACTTGAATGTTTTCAAAGAAAGCAGTAGTCAGTTTGAGGCTATTTGAATCTCCTTAGAACTGTTCCACGAATGGTACTGCTTACATTTTAATGACATCGTCATCATGTGGCATACACTGCACTGTTTCATTAGGCATCCAATTTCAACGGGCATTTATGTCGGGTTGCCTTCCTTAGCCTTAGACTGTCCCCAGCCTACCTGTAAGGCAGCAGTGTAGTCTCTCTGTTTGACTGGTTTATAAAAAAATATGTAGAAAATCGCTACCGTTTTTAGCTATCTAATTTTGATCTGCATCATTAATTCTCTTTTCATTGCTAGGTTTTCAAGGATCTCTTTATTTGTTTTATTTTATAGACTGTATTCAAGATATTGATTCAGCATTCATTCAGAGAGGAGATAGAGGAAGGGCTGATTCATTTAAGATTGCCTTATTAATTATCCAGCGTTTATCTTAAGTCATTAACTGTAACTTATACTGGTCAATTTAGGTTATAGATAAAATGCAAGACATTCATTCAGAGAGGAGATGGGGAAATCAAAACCCAACTAAGATGACCTGATTGGTTACTCAGTTATTATCTTAAGACACGAATGGTCAGGTTGGTCAGGCTAGGTAAAAGGCAGGATGCAAGACATTTACTCAGAGAGAAGATAGTGGGAAGGCTCAGTCATGTGAGATTACCTGATTGAATACCCTAATTACAAAGAGAACTAGTCGAAGCAGTTGCTGTTAGCTACTAACAAGAATTATCACAACTGCTCAACATCAGTAACTGCAAATATTCTTCACAGATTGCTACAACTAATTTGATACTAATATATATTAAGGGTAGTGGTTATGTAACATTTATAATTTTAGATTAGAATTACTGTTAGGAGTTTCTTAGTTTAGATGAATGACTGTATCTGTCTTATGAATGAATGACATATCACACTTAATTCATTGAATGAATTAATAGAAAAGACTGTGCTGCTTGCATATGTCTAATGTGCTTTGCTCCTTGTCAGCCAGTCCTATGTAACCCCATCTTGTATTTATTGTTTAGTACTGACAATATTATTAGTTCAATGTAATCTTCTTTAAGTAAATAATTTCACCATCATCATTTTCATTTCCACTCATTATGGAGACACCATTGCAGCTGGGCCCCTTGCAGGAAGCCTGCTTCAAAATATTCATCTGCTCCTGCAGTGGTTATGTCTGAAACAATCTGTTTTACGTGATATGGTTGCCAACCTCATGTACATCCTTATGTTAGCCACCTTTTGCAATATGCCTGAGACAGAAGTAGTTCTAATATTTCAATGTCTTCTAAGTCACCCCTGGGAAATACATGGAGCCGAACGCCAACCATGTGAAAAAGTTTGAAAGGAGATTGAATATAAATTTGAAATAAATAGATACAAAATATTGTACAAAAATTAAAGGAGATAGGATATAAATAAGAAATAAACAAATACAAAATATTGTTGTTATTGTTCAGAATCGACATCATTGCACTACGGGCAAACCCATAGGTGCTCAGTCTCCCCCAGCAAATGTCAAAGGGTATGAATTCTAACAGTTCCTGTTGCGCACTGATTGTACATACTGTTACGGGACTGACATCAGATATTACGGGTCGTACTGTATTCTGATATTATGGGAATCTGTTGTTAGTTATCCTTACCAGATATAGCCCCGTTGGACGTGAGTTATTGGGTTGCTCTTCAATAATTCTTTAGGTATTATATTCATCTCTACCATTTCGGCTTATAGTTCAATTGCAGATTTAGAGCCGTTATTGTGTGATTCAATTATTATTATTTAATTCAGTGTCGTTCATTACTTCATATTAATTCTCCAGCAGTGTGTATTAGTTTTATGATTAATCTTGTAGATAAATGTGATAGTCTGGACTGACCTTGCAAGGGTTACATCAACAGTCACATCACATGGTTGAACTTGAATAATTCAGGCAATTAAGACAAGTTCCATTGACGACTGAATATTTAATACATGTCCTTTTTCCCAAATGAATACAGAACGTTTCACACAATTAATACTTGGCATTAAACATAGTTCTAGGATCTACTCAATGTTCATCCTACAGACATTGCACGTCTGAGTTAACCGTTAATTCTATAGCGTTTTAGAGTCTGCAACCAACTCTTTCCAATCCGTCTCTTGGAATTATTATCACTTATTAATACTCGTGATATCCTTATTTAATATCCATATATTCCGTCTATGTCTCCTTATTCAATACTTTGGCTTTCCTCGCCAGGCTTTAACTGCCATATATATAATATCCATATCCTTATTCAGTGGCCATGCCACATTTTATACATAATCCATAAGTGGCTTTACCACACATTGAAACACTGCTGGACGGCGCTACGGCCGCATATAGACTTACCCAGTCTTTATACACATATCCTTATATTGGCTTAAAAGCCAGAACACAAACGGTTCTACACTTGAGTAAGTGGCTATGCCACACATTTGAAACACTTTCCATAAGTGGCTATGCCACACATTTGAAACACGGCCATCAGGCCCGCAGGCCACACGAGGACTGCGGTTACTAGGCTTGACGCGTCATACATCGATTTGCGCGATTTTCCAGTACTCATTCAGCTGAGGTGGTTCGTGGTGCAACCATGCGAATGTGGCCACAATTCACATGCTTGCAAACCCCGAAACAATCCTCAACATCATCATCTGGTGAAGGGACCAGAATTTCTGTAGTGTTTTATCTGTGCCCACATGTGTCACAAAGGCTTCCCAAACTTTATCCTTGGCCTCTTTCGCAAAGATTTTAAATCTATTGATGGCTTGTTTTTTTTAATTCACTCTTCTCTTCAACCAGTGTCACGGATTGCCTCCCCTGCTTTGCAGTAGTGGTCCAACAGTGACCAAAACTCAAGAGTATCTAATATTGGTTTCCAAGGTATCTACCTGCATGCAAGATTACTCTTGGCAGAGATGTAGATGGAAGGTTAATGACACTTCTACCTTAAGGGAGGGTTCACAAGATATTTCCAGAAGTCACAAACAATGTTGCATTGGGCTGAACAATTGTTAACGCATTACATCTAGTCCATCGCCTTTTGTGAAGGATTTAAGCAATGGTTTAGCCCGTTCAAGCTCCCAGTTGGTGTAATCCAACGAAATCCCTCTAATACAGCATAGCTCTGTTTAGAGGTAAACATATGTCTAGGTATTTATATATATATATATTAAATATTCTGGCTCCAATGTTTGCTTTCATACCTATAAGAAACTGAATCGACTACGGTTGTTTAGTTTTAAAACAACAGGTAACAAATTTAATAATCAATTAGTATTAACAGTTTAAAATAAATAAAATGCTGGTGATTTTATATTGGAATCAAATTTTCTCTTCACTGAGATTTAGGGTGAGGATATATCAAAAGTCTCTTCTTTTATACTAGACTGCAGTATATAGATAAAATAAAAAGAAGAGACATCACAAATTTGATGGGTGACATGAATGCAAAGATAGGTACAGTCAACACCAGCTTTGAAGAAGTCATGGGAAAAC
Source organism: Oreohelix idahoensis (assembly GCA_024509875.1). Taxonomy (NCBI): domain Eukaryota; kingdom Metazoa; phylum Mollusca; class Gastropoda; order Stylommatophora; family Oreohelicidae; genus Oreohelix; species Oreohelix idahoensis. The sequence goes on from JAMPIV010001207.1 coordinate 116,680, forward strand.
AGGGGCTAGGAATAATAAATGAAAATGGGGAAATATTCTCAAACTTCTGTGCTTCAAATCAACTGGCTATAGGAGGAAGCATGTTTCCACATAAGAGAATACACAAGGCAACATGGATATCACCAGACCATAGAACAGAAAATCAGATTGATCATATATGCATAAACAAAAAGCTTAGATCATCATTGCAGGATGTAAAGGTATATAGAGGAGCAGATGTGGCATCAGATCACCACCTTCTGATAGCCAAAGTAAAAATGAAACTCAAGAGATATGCAACAATGCAAAATTATAGACAACAATTTAATGCAGGACATCTAAGAAACAAGAGACAAATTTGCGGTCACAATATCCAACAAATTCCAAGTGCTCCAACAGCTGGAAGATGTAGAGAATACAGAAGACTGTTGGCAGCAAATCAAAACGGTATGGAATGAGACATGTGAAGAAATACTGGGGAAAAGAGAACGACAACAAAAAGCATGGATAACAACAGAAACCATCAATAAGATAAAAGACAGGAAAAACAAGAAAGCAGATTTAAACACAAGCAAAACCAGAAGTTTCAAAGCCAAGGCTCAAGAAGTGTACACAGAAGCAAACAAAGAAGTTAAAAGAAGTATCAAAAGAGACAAGAGGAAGTATATTGAGGAGTTGGCAAGACAGGCAGAAGATGCTGCAGCCAAAGGAAATATGAGAGAACTGTATAACAACACAAAGAAGCTGACAGGGAAATACAAGCAAACAAGTTGCCTCATAAAAGACAAGAATGGAAAACTGCTCAGCAATATACAAGAGCAAATGAAGAGGTGGACAGAATATTTTGAGAACCTTCTCAATAGACCAGCTCCACAAAACCCCCCGGACATCCAGCCAGCAGAAGAAGAGCTACAAATTAATGGTGAAAGACCAACGAAGGAAGAAATAAAGAAAGCCATAAAGCTTCTAAGAGATGGAAAAGCGTCTGGACCTGATGGCATTCCAGCAGAGGCCATCAAAGCAGATATCGACACGGCTACAGAGATGTTATATAAATTACTTGGTAAAGTCTGGGAAAAGGAAGAGATACCAGCAGAATGGAAGGAAGGATATCTGGTTAAGTTGCCTAAGAAAGGAAATTTACAAGAGCGCACAAACTATAGAGGAATAATGTTACTATCAGTGCCAGGAAAAGTATTAAATAGGATTATCCTTGAGAGATTAAAAGAGTCCATAGACAAGAAACTGAGAGATGAACAAGCAGGTTTTCAACAAAACAGATCCTGTAAAGACCAGATAGCCACTTTGAGAATAATAGTTGAACAAAGTCTGGAATGGAATTCACCATTATACATCAGATTTGTGGACTACGAAAAGGCATTTGACAGTGTAGACAGAGAATCACTTTGGAAATTGATGAGGCATTTTGGAGTTCCCCTGAAGATAATCAATTTAATAAAGAAAACATATGAAGACATGACATGCAGAGTTCTTCATGAAGGACAGCTTACAGAACCATTTGGATAAGAACAGGAGTGCGACAGGGATGCCTCTTGTCTCCATTTCTTTTCTTACTAGCAATAGACTGGGTTATGAGAACATCAGCAATACACAACAGAAATGGAATCCAGTGGACTCTGACTAAGCAGTTGGATGATTTGGATTTTGCTGATGACTTAGCTCTTCTGTCCCTTAACAGTAATCAGATGCAGGACAAATTGAAAACACTCGATGAGAGGTCACAGCAATTGGGTCTGAAAATACACAGGGAAAAGACAAAGATAATGAGAATAAATGCAGGTAATAAAAACAGGGTTGAACTTGAAGAAGCACCAATACAAGATGTAGAATCGTACACATATCTTGGCAGCAATATAGACAAAGGAAATATGAAAGACAGACAGTGATATCAAAATAAGAATACAAAAAGCAAGAGGAGCTTTCATTGCATTGGAAAATATATGAAGATCAAGAAAAATCGGATCCAACGCGAAAATAAGAATCTTCAACTCAAATGTGAAGTCAGTCCTATTGTATGGCTCTGAGACATGGAGAACAACAAAGACAACAACCAAAAAGCTATAGACTTTCATAAATGGGTGCTTGCATAGAATAGAGGGATCAAAATGGTATGACAAGGTTACCAACGTGGAACTGATGACAAGAACTAGACAAGTGCCAGTGGAACAAGAGATGTGAAGAAGACGATGGCGATGGATAGGACACACACTGAGGAAACCTGTTGATAGCATTACAAGGCAGTCCTTGTTCTGGAACCCCCAGGGCAAGAGAGGCAGAGGTAGACCAAGAAGCACATGTAGAAGAGAACTGGAAACAGAGATGAAAATGATAAGGAGAACGTGGAAGGAACTTGAGATGATGGCACATGACAGGAGGACTTGGCCTGTGTTTGTTGAAGGCCTATGCTCCTTTGGGAGTGGAGGGTAATGATGATGATATATCAAAAGTCCGTTTTGCTGGTGCCTTTTTACAAGCACTTAACTTTTATAAGGGAGTCCTGCAGCTGTGGTTCATCAATTCTGTGATGACGAAAGCCTTCTCCACACTCTCTTCCACTGTAGGCGGTTAGGGTGGATGCTTTTCTCTCACACTAGCGGCGTTAGTACCACAAATCATCTGATGGCTTGTAACCATGAACTTTAGACAAATAGAAAGAAACAAATGCCTGCTAAGTACATTTGTTCGCCACAAACTAACAGGCCCATTGTCATGCGCTCCACCCACCAATGTTAACCTCTCAGAAGAATTAAATTCGAGCACACAGTGTAACTCAGGAAATATGATGAAAATTCACCAATATCCTTCTGGGTGTTAACTAGGAAATTGCGTCTGGAGTGCATGAATAATGATTTGCCTGAATTACAATTAAAAAGGGTACATAAATCTCACAAGATAATATGTTACACCATAGGCACATGTGATGTAATCATCACTCATTACTCATCACTACTCCCGTCGGAATCTGGGGTCGCTCTGCTGTCGGGTTTCCCGCACAACTAGTCAGAAACAATCAACAGCTCATGCAGTAGTGGTCCATGCATATACTATTCTCATATGTTGAGGGTGCCAGCCTTGTATATAACCACTTAGCAAGAAACCTGTAGAATTTACATTAGTAAATAAATTGTTTACACTTACCCCAAAATTTTGGAAACACACAATCTCCTTGCACAAATTTAGACAGGACACAGCTCTGTATTAGAAGCTTCGAAATCACTTAGGTCTGGAAATTAGAGTTAATTCCTCTGACGGCGGGTGTTTTGCAAAATCCTTGGCCTGGGAAAACTTTTGTTTAATTCCTCTATGACTTGGTCTGGGAAATTAGAGTTAATTCCTCTGACAGCGGGTGTTCTGCGAAGGCCTGGGAAAACTTTTGTTAAATTCCTCTATGACTTGTGATCAAATTCCTAGGATTCCAGTCTTGTTAATTAAAGTCCTGGCCCCTTTAAGTTTCCAGTCTTGTATTAAAAATGCAGGTTTACTTGTGAAGTCCAAAGTTGCCCAATACTCGATCTGTTACTTATAGTTGTGGAATTTCTAAGTCCAGTGTCTCCTTTTTCTTTCTGGCTTTTAGGAGTCGCTGATATGACTTGTGCGCTGCAGTCTCTCTGTGTGATCTGTGTCTGTGTTTTCATCACACTATATTCTCAGTTCTTAGTGCAAATCACTAGTGTGCCAATAAAATACATTGTATATTTCAGCTCCTCACACTGAACCAATCAAATCTTTCTAGCACTGGGTTGGGTGTTTCATTTAAAATATCCCCTTGCGTGTTTCAAAATATTAAATTTAATATCCACACGTGACCTCTTACAGTGATGTCATATCGTTGCGTAAGACTTCCGGCTGCACCTATCTGCCTCTCACCATATTGTGACCATGTGTTCCTGGCGTAACGTCTACAAATCTTGAGTTTCCAGACAGATTATCTGAGATAATTACACACAGGGGTGGTCTAAGCGGAAAAAACTTAAGCATTACCACCTGTGTTTCGCTAGACGGATCTCCGCCAGATTAGCCACACAACATGGGGTTCTATTCCTAGACCGTGCACAATGCAAGCTTGAATAAACAGGCACAGTCGCTTTGAAAAGATGGTCAGCCTGATAATACGTGATAAAATAATATCGCTGCCCGGGTCAATAAACCTGGCGTAACACAAACAGTTGAGGAGTGAAGTGTTAGAGACTTAACTCTACTGATCCAACGTAGAGAGTAAATAATGGTGCTTAAAATATGCCATATAATAATCACAGGGGAGAGAAAAATAAGAAAATATTACTCGCACAGGAATGTAATGCAATCCTGCCAGAGTGGACTTGAGATCGCACAACCGAATCAGCACAACCAGTACATAATTTCTCAAATGTCTTTTCCGTATTTTCCAAAATATTGTACACAAATTATACACAAGAAAACAGGAAGTTCTGTTGCTTGTGCATATTTTACTAAAATGTGTTTGTTAGTCCAACACCACCAAAAAAAAAATGTAGCAATTTCAACAAGGCATTACTGAAGAGGCATTTAAGGTAAGGTTGTACATAGGGATATGCTGATAGCATTACAAGGCAGGCCTTGGTCTGGAAACCCCCAGGATAATAGAGATAGAGGGAGACTGAACAACTCATGGGGAAGAGATCTGAAGACATAAATAAGGGGGATGGGGAAGACCTTCAGGGATCTTGAGTGGATGGCACAGGACAGGAGGATGTGGCACAAAATGTATTAAGGGCCTATGCTCCTTAATGAACAGAAAGGTAATGAAAGAAAGAATGAATGTACATGGAGATAGCATATTAATTATGTCAAACAAATTGTTACAAAAACCCCTGTAAGAAAGAACGGAGGAAACAGTTTACTGCAAGATTCTTGCATGGAAGTCCCATATTCACTAAGAATTGAAAAAGGACGTTCATTTTTCATTCAAATTAAACACTTTTTTTGGTCAAACAATAATACACGGAGTCGGCAAATAAAGAATAGGACTAATGATCCGTTAGGCATGTCGTAGGCAGACGAGTACTATGAGATTGTGCATGGGGTTCTAAAACATCATCATGTAAAACATCATCACGTAAAACAACATCATCATGTAAAACATCATCATGTAAAACAAATTGCTCTAGAACCAACCACTGCAAGGGCTCATGAATGCTTGGTGCAGACTTCCTGCAAGGAAATCAGCAACGGTGGTAGCCCCATGCCACAAGGAGAAACAAGGGGAAATGACTATTCTAAAGTATACTGACTGATTCAGTAAGCCTCCCCTGACCTATATTTGGCTGCTTAATTTTTTAAAAGTTGAGTACCGATGATTTTCCACAGAAATTCTTGACACACTTATTGAAAACATTGAGCCAGATTTTATTTATGTTAAACTATGGTAAGTTACCAAGATATAAGTTCATTCAACAACATTAATGGAGGATGCATATATTATGACATGTCTTAGTTTTAGAAACATATCATCACGCCTTGGTTTGCACTCAGTATAGAGCCCTATGTTGTTATTTTGGTTGTGCCCACAGATAAAAAGAACATCTCACTCATAGGTGGTAAGCTGTTTTATATTCACTCACAGAACACACTGGATTTCTTTCCCTGACACATTTTTTTACCGTTTGATCTGTGCATCTTGGAGATTTTAGAAGTACTTAAATGATCTTTATAAATGACGGTTTTTCTTGAACTAACAGTATTACCATAACGTAGCATGACAATACAAAACATTGTTGTCTTATTTTAACAATATAATTTTATAAGTCTTAGCAGGGTCGCCCTTAAAGTACTTGGCAGCAGGGGTAGATCGTACCTTTAGCAGCCTTCACCCCCTTCAAGGAAACACACTTGCAAGTTTATCGTGAACAATAAATATTATCATAGTAGTGTTCAATGTCACCCCTCCTCTTCTGGCTGTCACCAGGGTGGGCCCCCCGCAGTATGCCACTGAGTCTTAGTATTTTGTTTATTGTTTATCACCATTACTCTTCACCTGCCTAAAGTGTAAGCCTTCACAAGCTATCTTGACCTGTGCCATCCATAAAGTGTACAGAACAAGGAGTGCCTTATAGTATAAATATTTATAACACATAAAGAAGGGAAACCCGAGGCCTGTAAACAGTAAATAAATATTAGACAAACATAAAGGTATGTTTTCAGGCACTCGTAAGAAATAAAGAAGTAGAAAACTAGACAACAGAAAAACATCACCATTAGGTGATGCCTAGATGGCAGGGAGGATAGTGTGATTCGCTTGCATGGCTAGGCGGGGTTGTCGCACGGAAGGTCCTGGGTTCGAGTCCTGGGTAAGCTACTCATGTCTGTTGTTTTTCTGTTGTCTAGTTTATTTCAAACTCCTCCACCGTGCTCCAAATTTAAAAAAAGCAACACCAAAAAAAAAGTAGCCACGTAGGCCGTTTTTCCCCCTTCCCACCGCGGTCCAACTTTTCTTGAGTATTTATAATCATTATCACGCCCTTAGAAGAGCTATCTCTTACAAAAGTTTGTTTACATTACAAAGGAAAAAGGCACAGGTGTTATATAGTCTACTGCAGTTATCTTTTAATTGTTATAGTCATCATCACATCTTGATTACTCTTCAGCTCCCCAAGGAACACAAGGCCTTCAACAAACTCATGCCAGCCCTTCCTGTACTGTGCCAGCCCTTCCTGTACTGTGCCAGCTCTTCCTGTACTGTGCCATCTGTTCAAGATCTTTCCATGTTTTCTTCATCCCTTTCATGTATGTCTCCATGCTCGCTTCTCCGTGAAGGTGACTAAGGAGGGTTGGGCATCAGACTAGCGACCCAACCTGTCTGTAGAAACATTTTAGCAAAAAATAAAAAATAAAAACTTCAGCAGCAATATGGCAAGTCTATTGTAATGTTTAAATTTTTTTTCTTTTGCGTTTGATCATGCCACAGGGGCGCTTCTCCAGTCCTTCCATTCTACTCTTTCCGAAGTTCAGATGTGTTTTTCTCAATTTGAGTTAGCAGTCGATTACTAAATTTCATGGTCTGAGATGACAGACAGCTTTCTTATTGGTTGAAACACAAATAGGGGGACACATGCACATTTCTGTCAAATGGCTCCCTACGTCGGCTGATTAAGTCGCCTTAGTCAGTAGGTCATTAGATAAGCATAAGAAACGTAGTAATAAGGGGGGGTTGTTGTTGTTGTTTAACTAGGGCTGCTGAGCTTTTCGCTCTTTTGCAGCCAATACGAAGTTGAAGAGTCCTTGATATTATCTGCACTGTAGATCTAGGCTTTTCCTGTAGCCTTTCTGCCATTCTGAAACGTGCTGTGTTGAAGTCATGAGCTCCAGTTTTTCCAGCTTGACTTGCATTTAAAGGATCACAATATCTAGTCCCAAGCTAGGAGTAACAAGCGTGTGGCATACTGTTCATTTCCTGCCATCCAAGGGGGCTCTCCAACTATGCAGAGCTAACATACTGTGCACTGGTTCTGGGCTCTACTGAGGAATTGTCACGTCCTGCACAGAGACACTGCTCAACTCCCCTTGCCCATCATGGACCCATAGTGATATCCTCCTACATGCAGCCAACCAGGTAAAAGCCAGAGTTACGTCTGAGGCTCAAGTGACTTCTCCAAGCTTAGCCGGGGAAATGCTGGGTTCACAACATGTCTCACCACAGGGAGAATCCCTGAAAGTGTGTGGATGCTTTCAAGAGTCAATGAGGGTGTAATTAGCCTCACAGACAGAGGTTCACTTCCACATATGTATATTGTAGCATTGTGGATAGCTGGTGTTCATAAAAAGATGACCAGATATGCCTCCATGCATCCAAAAAAGCGGGGTTAGATGATAGGCCCTGTTTTGTTGTTGAAGATGTGTGTTTTTGTATTTTTATTCGTTATGCTTACGGCTTCAATCGTCGTCGTACGGCTTCAATCTCTGTCGCATATTAATATGTTTAAAAAAAAAAAAGAGCTCGAAACAGGGTTTGGGTTAAGGTTAGCATTCGAGAGTTTTTATTTGTTGTCTCTCCATCCTAAGCCTAAGCCTAACCCTGAATCCTAATGCTAAACCGCCAACAGAAACATTGTGTCTAGCATTTTCTCCCTTCTCTTCTTTTCTGTCTTTTTTTCATTTTTGCAAATAATAAGTGGCTGCACATCTCACACCAATGAGGGCTAACATTATTCTGAACCCTAATCCTTACCCTCTGTCGAGCTTTCTTCAAAAATTATTATTGTCACACACAAAAAGTAAAAAAAGATTTAGGTAGTAAGGACTTCGGAGTTCGTTCGACATACCGATACACACATAACCCAAATCCAGCCTGTATCCCCATATTCCGTGATTCAGACGTACTATTTCTGATCAATGCCTGAACACATGCAGAATAGGCCCACTGTCCTTTTTTTGTAAATTTAAAATTAATTTTGCATGTGCGTTCTAGCATGTTTTTTTAATATATGTATGCATGCGTGTACATGCATGTGTCTGCGTGCATGTGTTTGTATGCATGCATGCAAAGTGTTTGCGGTCATGCATTTATGAGTGCTTGTCTGTATCATCATTAAGAACACACATAAAAGGTGCATTGGACATGGATAAGGAAGAACTACTGAGGCCAATTCATGTTCGTCTATTAGAGAATGACACTGCAATCGATGAATCATCAAGGCTAAGACTGCCGGAATTTGGCATCAAACCTAAGGCCAGCAGGGATGGATGTATGAGAGGACACATCCACCGTGTATACAACCAGTGCGCAACAGGAACAATTAGCATTCATACCCTTTGACATTTGCTGAGGGAGACTGAGCACCTTTGCTGATTAACATTCATCGTCATCACTATCACCATACATCATCATCACCATACATCATCATCATCATCATCACACTAAGGAACATAGGCTTCAACAAACGTCTGCCAAGTCTTCCCGCCAGTGCCATCAGCTCAAGGCCTTTTCACGTCTGCATCTCATTCATGTCTGTCTCCAGTTCTCTTCTTCATGTGTTTTTTTTTTTTTGGTCTCCCTCTACCTGTCTTACTCTGGGGTTTCCAGGGTAAGGATTGTCTGGTAATTCTATCAACAGGGTTTCTAATGTGTGCCCTGTCCATATCCTGCATCTTCTTCTCATCTCTTGTTCCATTGGCGCGTGTCTGGTTCTTGTCATATATTCCACGTTAGGGATTGTAGCAAATGTAATTTTGCTGGGGAGGTTAAGATGTTATACCTAACAAGAAAGATAGTTGTGTCTGTGGTAACAGTGTGAGGTCAAGCACATGTAGGTCCCTGACTATAAAAGAATGATGATGATGATGATGATATATTGATCAGGGAACCTAACGCTACCTCCCTAGATCTCACACCGTCCTTATTTTGATTCTAGTGGCTGGTGTATGATGTCTCTAGTGTCTAGGGGTGAAATGAAGATGATGGTACATCAACACAATACACTTTAACTCACTATAATAAAATGAATAAGACGGTGGTTAAAGTTTCTTTTAAAATTTGAATGTTTTTTTTCTTTATACAATTTAATCTGCCTGTCCCGCCAACTTCTTTTGGACAGGTCTTTGAAAATTAGGAAATATATTTACTTATAATGATTTAACTAAAATATGGACTCTTTGTCCTATGAATATATGTTAATATAGAGTTCCTGTAGGTGTATTCACAGACTAATACTTTAATAGTTGCTAGTGATTGTCATTTGTTATGAGGAGCTGTTGTTTTCATCCTACCCCATATAATTCAATATTATTTTGATAGGAACTAGTTTCTTAGGATGAAATGTCAGAGGTCCCAGCTGATAACTTGTCACCTGGGATTCTTGGTCGGTCGAATATATGTCAGTATATCAATGTAGAGACAATGTAGATCAGCACCCACACGTAAGCTCCTTCAGGCTATCAGCAGACAGCTTAAACTTTATAATGGAGACTTTACACCCACTCATCAGGTTTCCTGTCACCGGATGGTAACAGGAAATAAAAACTCTGCAATAAAAAGACACCCTGGCCTTTTCAACCTGATCACAAATTCTTATCCCTATATATACATGACAGTATGGGGTCAGCCTCTTGTGCATTCATGTGCATCAGCCCCTAATTTATGACTCACACCCTTCTGTGACCACACCACAGGCCCCTATGGCAGATACGCCACTGTACTTTTACATAGTTTGCTTCAATGCAATAACGTGGAGTAACCACATCTCCTTTTATATGATTTTTTCTTTTCTTTTCTAACTTATAAATGCTCTAGGCATGTTGAAAAGTGTTCATAGAACACAGAGGCTTCCTAACATTTCCAATACAAAATATTAATACAAAATCATAATAATATGCAACAGTCAAATACAGTTCAATGTGAGGACTCAATAATGTTTGCTTCCGGCATGTCTGTCGCAGATATATTTGATGGTGCACTCCAATTGACGTTGAATGAGAATCCAATTGTCGCATAAAGAGTTTTGTATAGTAAGGAAGATGTGTAGAAAGCACATAGACCTTTAGACACTAGTTTTCACAGAGGTGAGCTAGTGTTGAGGGAAAGAGTTAACAGAAGGGCACAGGTTGGTGTCAGTGATTCTCTCACCTTTTAGACTACCAACTCTTGTATTTTTCTGGCGACGACTAACTCTTTCTTACTCAAATCTTTTTGAAGATGAACTAGTAGTAACAAGTAATACAAAGAGGGTTGAGAATGTTTTTCTGAACAGAACATACAATCTACTAAGTCAAACTCAAAATGATGGTGAGTTACAGAATGTACATAATTACTTTAATTACAGTAGAAATATAAAATCAATGTTGACATGTACTTTGAAGAAAAAAAAAAGAAATACTAGGAAATTTAGAACTGTCAGTGTCTTTGGTTCAGATAAGAAGTAAGAGGCTATTTTCCTCACTGACGAAAGTTTATTCCTACGGCTATTTCTTGGAAAAGTGAATTCTGATTTTGGTCTGGGTTTTACGTAGACTTATCTGCTTGGACTTCTCCTGGGTGTCACAGTAGGTAGGGATTACCAACTGGAGAATTTGATTCAGTAGGACTACAGTCCAAGAGATGACTAGGCTGTTCGTTCACCTGGTTGTGAAGTTGAATTATGATGTTCAGGTGCTGACGAGGTGTTGACTGCTTAAATGCTGTAGACTGCTCAGAGTTGCTGACTTGTGAACACCGCTAGGTTTTGAGACGTAAGCACTAGTTCTCTCTGTAGCATAGAGCAACTAGGCGGTTTACTCGCAACAATTTACAGCAATCAAAATCCAGAAACTGGCTAGGATTCTGCAACTGGGCTGTGGAAGATAATATTATACAGGCAATCAATCTTCTGTTTGTTTTACAGATATATTGACTACAGCCACTCTGGACATTTCGTCTCAGAATGGTGCCTAATAATATATTTACCTGAAACCATAACGTCAGTCTTCCTTAAAGGCGACTGTCCGTTTGTTTACAAATTCCTGTCTAGCGGTAGTCTCACACTGGTCAGGTCAGTAAGGTCAGCCTTTGTTATAAGCAGACGCCTTGTCGTGTGCGTCCATGCGTGACTGCATTGGAGGAATGCTATTTCATTCACTCGTTCCTTGAACAACATGGTTCTTCTCTCGTTCACAACAGCTTTCTTCATCACTTTCCTAATACAATTAGCTTGTAGTATTTTCCCATATCAGCCAGTACTCTTACATCATTATAATGCATCAATAACATTCAAAATACATAAATGCAAAATAGCTATCAATCTAATGTAAATAAATAAAACCACAATATTTAGTATTTCACACTTTACATCCATTAACTAATCCCTTGATATTAGAGTTAGCTAATTAAGCGAATACTGAGAGTTTGCTTACCGCTCAGGACTTTATCACAGCTTAAGAAATAGAACTTTAGTAGCGTTTACTCTCAATCACAATATACTTGTAGATATGAGGTAAGTTGAGGTTTCTATTCTATAACTTCTAAGCGTGCGTTGTCTTCCCACGGTTAATCAGCAAGTGATCTTAAAACTCAGCGTTCGTTCGCATGAAGTTAAAATATTTCCTGATTCCCACGCCAAGAGTTAATTATGTCCCGTATCATGCTAAGACACGTAAAAGATTTATCGTGCCGGTCTCCAGTTGACCACTGCACACTGAAATTAGATACTCTGGGAACCACTGTCGTTTCGACTAAGCGAATAAATCGTATAGACGTCCTTAAAGAAATGCTTTTAAGAGCCTTGATAGAATTTGGGTCGAATGACAGGACCACTAGCAAAGACCCGAAAAACAGCTGAAGAAACGATCACAGGTGCAAATATTTCCGTAGAGAAGACAGACAAAATGTGAAGGAAAAGAAAAGTAAGGAATTTTAACATAATCCAGACAAAACCTTCGAGCACTCTGTGACAATGTCCTTCACTTTTCCACAGCAGTATCTGACTTTTTCAGTTTTAATCAAGCATGTAAATACATAAAGCATTCTTACCACTAGTTCAAAGAAATATGTCACAAATAACGTTGACTGGCAAAGAATATGGCCTAAGTTTTGCTCTGCCTTGTCCAGATAGTGAATTAGTATTTAATTTTACAAGTTATCACATCTGATCTCAACGTAGTTGTTTGAATAAAATTTTCTAGTCAAATGGCCACGAGACCACTATGCCTCTTGCCAATATCTATTAGAGCCGACCAATGAAAGCAGGCACTACTAAATAATTTTGAATTTAGTTTGAAAAAACAAAACAATTCCAAACAAACTATGTGCCTCGTAGTCCATTGGCCAGTCTGCGTTAGTTATGCCAATAGAAAAAGATGTTTCGTTTTAGTTACATTTCTCCTATCTCTCCCCTTTTACTCCTATACTCTTATACCAACTAATAGAATTTGAATTACTACAATGCCTCTTTTTTTTTAAACTAGCGTCCCCACTAACGTTATGTGTAACGAGCAAGAACAACAGTCTGTCCGGTCAAGCGTTCGTAGACATTTAGTATTTTCTCAATAACTTCGCTAATACTTGGACTACCATATTTTTTAAAACATATTTGTGCTCAGGGGACTCTAAGCTATACTACCATATGATTTTTATGGTCAGTTTCAGTATGGTTTAGATTTTCAATTTTGTCACTGTCAATCGTCAAATATAAATTTTTACACAAGTCGGCCATCTTCTCTCTCCACCCCCCCCCCCCCCCCCCCCCCCCCCCCCCCCCCTTGTCTCTAACATTTTCCTCACTATTCAAATAAACCAACTAGTTTGAGTGACGTCAGAATATTACCGCTAGGAGGAAATGAAAATTTGTCTGTGTGTTTGCCTCTGCTGGCTTTGTCCACAGCGTGTATATATTAAAGAGACCGCTTGCAAAGCGAAGAGGGGTTTTTCAAAACTTTGGTAGTGCTTTGCGTTAATTATTACAATCGTCTCGTTCTTACTACTGAGAACTGTCCGAATTATTACAAATGTTAGTGTTAAAGTTACCATATTACGTTAATTCAAACGCCAGTTTGGTCTCACAGTTCTGGCAAGTCGTTAATTACAAGCTTTTCCCCCGTTTCGTGCAGCAGATCGGCGAGATGTTAAAAGGTTTATTGTACGTTTTCGAAACCGAAACTAAAGCGTGTTAGATTTTATTCGGCGGGTCATTTCTTAGCATTCCCACTGCACAAAAGGCATCGCCCTACTGGCGTTGAAGATGAAACCAGTCAGACACCTGAGGGCTGGGGTATTTATTCATCATATGACTAAAATCTTACGGAAATAAGCCATTATCTCACAGATTTTACTACAGGGATCTTCTCATACTTGTCTGTATATAAGATCTAATATAACTTCACATGCTAACACCATGTCCTCTTTTCAAAATGAAAGAGGACTGCAGTAAAACATAATAGAAATTTGCAGTGTTGTCGACTTGAGTCAGTCGACTCAGACTCGAGTCGGACTTACGTTGCCACAGCAACTCGAGACGGCTTGAGATTTAGACATTAGTGACTAGACTCGAGACTTGCCAGTAGTATGTTGGGGGGGGGGGGGGGGGGGGGGGGGGGGGAGGAGGTTGCCAGTATGCTTGAAGATAATATTTCTAAAATGTAATACTAAAAAATAACTTTGGTTGAATAAAAAGTCATGAAAGTACAAAAATGTATATTAATATTTTTCATTATTATTTGTTGTGATCGATGTGATTTTTGGATAAAGCGCGATTGTGGCTATAAACAGTGTTAGATCTCAAATGAGGATCGACTTGCAACTCGACTTGAAGCCAGTGTTAGGGACTTGGGACTCGACTTGAGATTCGACTTCTGATTGTTTAGAAGAGACTTAACGACATCTCTGGAAATGTGCATACATGCCACGTAGTACGGGTTACCCGTAATCTGTACCGTACAGATGTTTCTCGTTTTCAGATTTGCATGGCCGTACATACTTTCCGTACATGTTTTAGTCTAATTATTAACCCTTTACGATTTGATTCGACCAATAGCGCCAGTGCGAAAATACTACCGTCCAAAATTGAGAGTGGGAATGTTGTTTAGCAAGACCATATTTAATATTATTCTTGTTCAGAGTTTCTTCTTGATTATGTTTGTTTGTTTGTTTTTTGTGTTTGTTTGTTTTTTTTAATTAATTAATTAATTTATGTATAAGCACAATTGTGATTGTCCCTATTTACAATGATTTGACAAATGTGATGCCACTTTCTCATATCGGCAGTTTTTCATATTATTTGGAATTGAAAACAATATATATCCTAATTATAACCCATCAGAGGTTGAACGGGATATTTTTCTTCATTAGTTTAAACAAAAATACATCTTTTACTTTGTATTTTTTCTGTAAATGTATTGAGCATTTTATGTGAAAAGAAGGAGAGGAGAGAGAGAGAGAGAGAGAGAGAGAGAGAGAGAGAGAGAGAGAGAGAGAGAGATGGACTGAGTTATGCATTTTTGAAGGTGTTCAGTTTTTTTTTAAATCCCCCTGTACTTCGAGTTGCTGATTTTCGATATTTATTTTTAGAACCACTGTTGCCCCTCCCACCACCGCAATGCCAAGACAGGTATATCATAAGCACTCAAACACTCAGGCAGCAGATGAAAAACAAAATTAGCGTAGTATTTCAAGGACTTAAACCGGAAAACTAATCACCGACACCTGCTCGCCTTTAGATAGAAGTACGACGTTCTAACTAAAACTCGGGTTCTTAACCTGTGATTCATGGACCTCTTGGGGGTCTATGAATGAACTCTAAGGGCCTATGTACAAAAACTTACATTTAAAATGATAAGTCTTTTCCCCCAAGAATGTGCCCATAGTCTTAATCGAACAATAAAAGGGACCTAGTCCCTTCACCGTACGATGAAAGAGGCCTCTCACTCACTCTGTCTCTCCTTCTTTGTCTCTCTCTCACTCTGTCTCTCCTTCTTTGTCTCTCTCTCTCACTCTGTCTCTCCTTCTTTGTCTCTCTCTCTCACTTACTCTGTCTCTCCTTCTTTGTCTCCCTCCCACTCACCCTGTCTCTCCTTCTTTGTCTCTCTCCCACTCACTCTGTCTCTCCTTCTTTGTCTCTCTCTCTCACTCACTCTGTCTCTTCTTCTTTGTCTCTCTCTCTCACTCACTCTGTCTCTCCTTCTTTGTCTCTCTCTCACTCTGTCTCTCCTTCTTTGTCTCTCTCTCACTCACTCTGTCTCTCCTTCTTTGTCTCTCTCTCACTCACTCTGTCTCTCCTTCTTTGTCTCTCTCTCTCACTCTGTCTCTCCTTCTTTGTCTCTCTCTCTTACTCTGTCTCTCCTTCTTTGTCTCTCTCTCACTCACTCTGTCTCTCCTTCTTTGTCTCTCTCTCACTCACTCTGTCTCTCCTTCTTTGTCTCTCTCTCACTCACTCTGTCTCTCTTTCTTTGTCTCTCTTTCTCTCACTCTGTCTCTCCTTCTTTGTCTCTCTCTCACTCAGTCTCTCCTTCTTTGTCTCTCTCACTCACTCTGTCTCTCCTTCTTTGTCTCTCTCACTCACTCTGTCTCTCTTTCTTTGTCTCTCTTTCTCTCACTCTGTCTCTCCTTCTTTGTCTCTCTCTCACTCACTCTGTCTCTCCTTCTTTGTCTCTCTCTCACTCACTCTGTCTCTCCTTCTTTGTCTCTCTCTCACTCACTCTGTCTCTCCTTCTTTGTCTCTCTCTCACTCACTCTGTCTCTCCTTCTTTGTCTCTCTCTCTCTCACTCACTCTGTCTCTCCTTCTTTGTCTCTCTCACTCACTCTGTCTCTCCTTTGTCTCTCTCACTCACTCTGTCTCTCCTTTTTTGTCTCTCTCACTCACTCTGTCTCTCCTTCTTTGTCTCTCTCTCTTACTCACTCTGTCTCTCCTTCTTTGTCTCTCTCTCACTCACTCTGTCTCTTCTTCTTTGTCTCTCTCACTCTCTCTATCTCTCGTTCTTTGTCTCTCTCTCACTCACTCTGTCTCTCCTTCTTTGTCTCTCTCTCTCTCACTCTGTCTCTCCTTCTTTGTGTCTCTCTCACTCTGTCTCTTCTTCTTTGTCTCTCTCTCACTCTGTCTCTCCTTCTTTGTCTCTCTCTCACTCACTCTGTCTCTCCTTCTTTGTCTCTCTCTCTCTCTAACTCTGTCTCTCCTTCTTTGTCTCTCACTCACTCTGTCTCTCCTTCTTTGTCTCTCTCTCACTCACTCTGTCTCTCCTTCTTTGTCTCTCTCTCTCTAACTCTGTCTCTCCGTCTTTGTCTCTCTCACTCTCTCTGTCTCTCCTTCTTTGTCTCTCTCTCACTCACTCTGTCTCTCCTTCTTTGTCTCTCTCTCACTCTGTCTCTCCTTCTTTGTCTCTCTCTCACTCACTCTGTCTCTCCTTCTTTGTCTCTCTCTCTCTCTAACTCTGTCTCTCCTTCTTTGTCTCTCACTCACTCACTCTGTCTCTCCTTCTTTGTCTCTCACTCACTCTGTCTCTCCTTCTTTGTCTCTCTCACTCTCTCTGTCTCTCCTTCTTTGTCTCTCTCTCACTCACTCTGTCTCTCCTTCTTTGTCTCTCTCACTCTCTCTGTCTCTCCTTCTTTGTCTCTCTCTCACTCACTCTGTCTCTCCTTCTTTGTCCCTCTCTCACTCTGTCTCTCCTTCTTTGTCTCTCTCACTCACTCTGTCTCTCCTTCTTTGTCTCTCTCACTCTGTCTCTCCTTCTTTGTCTCTCTCTCACTCACTCTGTCTCTCCTTCTTTGTCCCTCTCTCACTCTGTCTCTCCTTCTTTGTCTCTCTCACTCACTCACTCTGTCTCTCTATCTATCTATCTATCTATCTATCTATCTATCTATCTATCTATCTATCTATCTATCTATCTATCTATCTATCTATGTATTAATGTTTATTTTTATTTTTATTTATTTTATTTTTACATTCATTATTATTATTATTATTATTCTTTTTTAATGTTAAAAACGTACTTTAATTATGATGATTATTGCAAATGTAATATTACTTTTATAATGATAAATGCCTTAATTATGCTTAAAGTAAATGTGAGGATGAAAGGATATAGTATACATGATGAGAGAGAGAGGAAGGGCAGAATGTCAGACGGGCTTGCGTGCCCAATTCTTAACCCTTTGAAAATAAAGTTCGTTCGTTCATCGGACAATAAAAGATGTCCATAGCCTTCATTGGATAATCATAAGTGTGCATAGCCTTCATTGGACAATCATAAGTGTACATAGCCTTCATTGGACAAATAGAGGGGTCCATGACACAAAAAGGTTAAGAAACCCCGTTCCAGATCACTCGACCATTCATCATCATCACCTTCCAGCTCCATGCGGAGCAAAGATCTTCAACGAATTCACTCCAAACCTTCCTGTCCAGTACCATTCGTTGAAGCTCTTTCCATGTCTACGTTATCCCTTTACGTTAGTTTCTGTTCCTCTTAACTGTTCCTCTGGTGTCAGTCCCGAACGTGTAAGTTAAACTTTGTTTCTAGTTAAGTTTCCAGCAGCTGATTATCGGCTGATATTTTAGTCATGTGCTCAGTGCCAGTTTTTGGGAGGTGGAGGCCGTACCGCGCGGCATTTTCAGAGAGGGGCGTCGAAATGTTTTTAAAATTATTGTTTTTCCTGTTACTATTTTAAAAGAACAATTGAAACTGGATGGATTAGGAGGAGTTTAAAGTACGAACTATTTTTATATTTACATTTGTTTCATTTCTTAAATATCCGTTTTTCATTTGCTCCATGCCTGTTTTATTCCTTATCTCAAAAACAACACACTGAGCGCTCATGTGTACTTCAACATTAAATGTTTGGTTAAAACTACCTCCTTCTTCTTTCTTTCGTTCGTTTCTTCCTTCCTTCTTTCTTTCTTTAACTCTTTCTTTTGTCCTTCCTTATGTCTTCTTCCTTCTTCTTTCTTTTCACCTTTCAACTCTCAAAGAAGCATAAGTCTTCAAGAAACTTATGCCAAGTCTTCCTTGCCCGTGCCATCAGCTCAAGATCTCGCCATGTTTTCTTCATTCCCTTCATATCTGTCTCCAGTTCTCTTCTCCATGTGTTCTTTGGTCTTCCTCTACATTTCTTACCCTGGGGATTCCAGGACAAGGACTGCTTGGTAATGCTATCAACAGGTTTTCTCAATGTGTGTCCTATTCATCTCCTGCGCCTTCTTCTCATTCCTTCTCCCACTAGCACTTATCTAGCTTTTGTCGTTAGTTCCACATGACAAGACCTTGTACCACCCTGAAACATCCTTAGGGCCTGCTCGGCATCTGCTATGCCCAACTGTTTTATTTTTTCGTCGCTTTTTTTGTGTGTGTGCTTACTCCCGAATCCTGGCGAGGAAGGGAATGTTGGATACATGTGCTACGAAGGCGGTATGTTTAGTTTGTGATATCTGACCTTTTAAACTTCTCCTTTCCCCCACACCCCCACCCCTTTTTTGGTTGTTGTTGAGTGCTATGGCACTGGAAATGGAGAGAGAACTAAAAGATACGGAAAAAGGAATTGGACACAGACATAGAATGGGTTGACAAGACTTTTGTATGACGTTGATACCTGACATGTCAGTCAATACCCTTTAGCTCCCCAAGGAGCATAGGCCTTCAACAAACACATGTCAAGTCCTCCTGTCACGTGCCGTCAGCTCAAATTATTTCCATGTTTTCCTCATTATCACCTCTGTCTCCAGCTCTCTTCTCCGTGTGTTGTTTGGTCAGCCCCTGCCCTCTCTTTCCCTGGACATACAAGAACAAGGACTGCCTGGTAATGCTATCAGCAGGTTTCCTCAATGTGTGTCCTATCCATCACCAGCGTCTTCTTCTCATCTCTTGTTCCACTGGCACTTATCTGGTTCTTGCCATCAGTCATTCTATTTTACGCAAGCACCCATTTATGAATGTTTGTAACTTCATTGTTGTTGTTTTTGCTGTTCTCCATGTTTCAGAGCCATACAATAGGATTGACAGTTGTTGAAGAGTCTTATTGTTGTGTTAGATGTGATTTGTCTTGATCTCCATATGTTTCCCAATGCAATGACATATCCTCTTGCTTTTTGTATTCTTATTTTGATATTGTTTGTGTTCAAGTTTTTGTGGTAAAACGTTATGGGATGGGGTAACCAGCCCCATGCTCAACCTTCCTTAGTTGCTTTCTACAACATGCCTGGTAGGGTACAGAGTTACTACTCTTTTTTCTCCTTTCGGGCCCCGGTAACACACGGGTGATATCTTGAGTTATCCTTCTATGACCACGAGCTAAGCACAATGCTATGGTATACAGAAGTGGAATTGAACCTCTGTCTGGCTTATTACACCCTCATTGACTCTTGAAATCATCCACACACTTTCAGGGATTCCTCCTGTGATGAAACATGTCGAGAACCCAGCATTGCACACTAATCTATGAGGAGTCACTTGAGCCCCAGACTTTACCTGGTTGACTGCATGCAGGAAGATCTCACTATGGATCACATGATAAGCACAGGGAGCTGAGAAGTGTCTCTGCGTAGGACGTGACGATTCCATGGGAGAGCACAGCATTTTAGCTCTGCATATTTGAGGAGCCCCCATGAATAGCGGGGAATGCGCAGTATGCCACGCGCTTCTTCCTCCTAGCTTGGGACCAGATGTGACGATCCTTTAAATGCAAGCCAAGATGGATAAACTGGTGCTTATGACTTCAGCTTAACGCGTTTCGGAATGGCAGAAAAGCTAAAGGAAAAGCCTAGATCTACAGTGTAGATACGAGGGACGGTCAAAAAGTAATGCCTCGTAATTTTTAATTTCATTCAATAGGCAAGAAAACAGATAAAATTCACATTGAAATGTAGCCCCAAGTCTGAACTTCAAAAATTTATTTCTCAATGTAGTCTCCATTATTTGTTACAGTTTTTGTCCATCTTCTGACAAGGGCACGTATCCCCGCACGGTAAAAATGTGTGTCCTTTTTCCTAAACCACTGGCGTACGGCGCGTTTAAGGGTCTCGGTGTCCTCAAAGTGATGTCCGCGAAGATCTTCTTTCAGTGGTCCAAACAGATGGAAGTCAGAAGGTGCAAGATCGGGACTGTAAGGGGGATGTGGTAATAATGTCCAGCCAAATTCTGCAATCGCATCAATGGTGTGTTTAGCGGTGTGTGGCGTGGCATTATCGTGCAACAGTAGTGCAGTTCTCTGATCTTTTAATGGGTAAAGTCGCCGAAGACGACCTCTAAGCTTCTTCAAAGTTTCAATGTAACGGTCTGCATTCACCGTGTTTCCCTGTTCCATGAAGTCGAGAAGAATCACACCCTTCTCATCCCAAAACACGGAGGCCATAACTTTCCCTACAGATGGTGAACTTTTGAACTTCTTTCTTGTCGGCGATGTTGTGTGATGCCATTCTATTGACTGCCTCTTGGATTCTGGTTCAAAAAAATTAACCCAAGTCTCATCACCTGTCACAATATTCGATAAAAACTCTTCTCCTTCAGTTTCGTAACGGTGCATGATGTTGATGGCTATGGTTTTCCTTCAGCATTGAGGAATTCTATGACATAACGTTGTTTTAACCGAACGTCTTTGGCGGCCATTTTTAAACTGTTACAGTGGTGCCACCTGTTACTGAAACAGGTTGGTTATGCTATACAGTGCAGAAGAGTGTTTGAGGAATCCTAATAAATTTACAAATTGCACACCGATGCAGTATTTACATACATAAAAAATAGGAGGCATTACTTTTTGACCTTCCCTCGTAATACCCAGGAGTCTTCAGCTTGGTATTGGCTGCAAAAGAGCGAGAAGCTCAGCAGCTCTAGTTAAACAACAACAACAACGTTATCAACTGAAATTTGTCAAATTTCATGTACGGTAAATATAGAAATTTGTATAAATAAAATGTAATTTTCTTCATTTGAAGGATCAGTAGGCCGATTCTTTCTTTGTCTCTTCAGAGACAGCCGGCTACCTCTAAATCGTGAAGCGCTGTTCCTTCTCCTGTAAATCAGGGCTTCTTAACCTTGTGTGTGTGCGCGCGCGCGCGTGCGTGCGTGCCATAAACGCACTTTGACTGGTCTGTGAAGGCTACGAACCCCTTCTTAGAAATAATGTACGTAAACGCATAATTGAAAATGTTACATTTAGGATATGTACACGGAT
The DNA here is from genome assembly GCA_024509875.1 of Oreohelix idahoensis. NCBI lineage: Eukaryota > Metazoa > Mollusca > Gastropoda > Stylommatophora > Oreohelicidae > Oreohelix > Oreohelix idahoensis. The sequence goes on from JAMPIV010001207.1 coordinate 138,255, forward strand.
CTCCCTTGAATCTATTCACGGATCCCAGTTCGTGGACCACAGGTTCAGAAGCCCTGGTGTATCTAATATATGTTATTCCTCCCCTCTATATCGTGCATTGCTGCTATCTCTTCCACCGAAATCGTGTTGCAAATCTTTCCCTATGTATCGTGTATTCTTTTTCCTTCCCTCTATATCGTGTATTACTAACATTCTTACCTCCATTTTGTGTAATACTATACGCCTTCCCTCCATATCGTGTATTCCTATTTCTTCCATCTGTATGGTATGTTCCTATTCCTTAGCTCTAAATCGTGTTGCTAATCTTTCCCTCGTATCGTGTATTCTTATTCCTTCCCTCTATATCGTGTATTGCTAAAATTCTTACCTCCTTTTTGTGTATTACTATACGCCTTCCCTCCATATCGCGTATTCCTAATCTAAATCGTGTTGCTAATCTTTCCCTCGTATCGTGTATTCTTATTCCTTCCCTCTATATCGTGTATTGCTAAAATTCTTACCTCCTTTTTGTGTATTACTATACGCCTTCCCTCCATATCGCGTATTCCTATTCCTTCCCTTCTATATCGTATGTTGCTATTCATTAGCTCTATACATGTATCGCGTATTATACTATTCCTTCCCTGTGTATCGTGTATTACAATTCCTTATCCCTATATCATGTATTGCTGTTCCTTCCCTCCGTTTCGTGTATTACTATTCCTTATCTCTATACAACATGTATTACTGCTTATACTCTGTCACTGTCTCATCCTCCCCCCCCCTTTTTTTTTTCTCTTCTTCCGATCCCTTTCTTCCATCTTCTTCTTCGTCATCCATCTCTTAGCACACATCTAGCGGGCAATCCTTCACTGATAAAACATAAAATTAGTGGCAAGACCAAAGTGCATAATTCTTGTGAGTCAACGTCGAAGCTACGTAGGACTACATTTACCTTGCTCATTTACACACCTTCCTGTTCATGCAGGAGTGTATAAGCTAATCGATTCCATTGATTTCACATTGTTGTGCCAATATTCATTCAGCTATTTATAAAATAGTAAACTCGAGCTTCCCCAAAATCCTGGCAGAATTAATGTTATCTTCTCTCTTAAGCAGAACATTGATCATTTATTTGCCAGGAAAACTGTTAAACAAGTTTGAACCATTCCTTCGTTGTTGCTGCTTTTGCTCACACTGACTCTTAGCGCCCACATTCCTGATGTGCTACTAAATTTGGAACACCACCTTTTTTTGGTAAGGTGTCGAGAAAAGGGGCATTCACATATGACACAGGAGTGCCAGATTTTTCGTGTCTTGGCTTCTAGTGGCCGGTTATTTCGTTGTTAAGATGCTTTCTCTGTTGTTTTGTAAGTTAAGGAAGCAGAAGATTTTAGCAGGGCTTGTCCTTGTGCATGTAACCCCCTTGATGACGTTTTCATTTTACGGCCCCTTTCTCTTCCATTTAACCAATTACCTCTCCCTTGGTTTTTTTATTGTTTTTTTTATAGTGAGTAAAAAAAAAATCCTATTTAACCTCTGATGGGTTATAATTAGAATAAATTGTGTCTCTAATTTCAGATAATAATTGTTATTGCGGGAAAACCTGAATATAGTATCATTTCGCCTTTCCAATTATTGTAAATAGAGTAAATTCAAACTGTCAAATCAAACTGGGTGGATATGCATGCGTGGTATTTTCCCTTGTCCCAAAATGGCATTCTCTCATACCTGTTATGTTGTCGGGGGGGGGGAAGCCTGGGGTATTTTGGATGACACCCAATTCACTATTCATCTGGTATCATCAGTATGCACTTTCTAGATCTGTCTAGAAATGTGAATGTGAATGTCTGATGCTGTTCTTACAATGCATATGACTTTTAACAGATGAGTCAATTAATTATCTGTTAAAGTCAGTTATATAACTGGAACCACCAGGCCTTTACACCCCTCCACTTTAATATTATTCTTGTTCAGAGTTTCTTCTTGATTTTGTTCGTTTGTTTTTTTGTTTTTTTTTAATTTTTTTATTTAACATATGAGCACAATTGTGATTGTCCCAATTTACAATGATTTGACAAATGTGATGCCACTTTCTCATATTATATGGAATTGAAAACAATATATATTCTAATTATAACCCATCAGAGGTTGAGCGGGATATTTTTCTTCATTAATTTAAAAAAAAAAAAAAAGATCTGTCTGTTCTCTAGGTCAGTATTCTCTAGGTCTGTCTCTCTAGGTGTGTCCTCTAGGTCTCTCTAGTTCTGTCAGAATTATCTAGATCTGCCAGTATTCTTTAGGTCTGTCTCTCTAGGTGTGTCAGAATTATCTAGATCTGCCAGTATTCTTTAGGTCTGTTTAGAACTTTATGTTCTATAGGTTCTGTCAGTATTCTTTATGTCTATTCCGTTCTTTTCCAATATGTGACAGTTCTGATTTCAAAATTCGACGCACTGGCAATAATTGTGTGGGGTTGTTGTGTTTGGATATATTGTGTTAATGATTGCTGTATTATTAATATTTATGTGCGTGATAAAAGGGGGAATGGGAATTACCAAAATGTGTTCTTTGTTACATCATTATAGTTTCCATTTAAAAGTAGCATCACTACTACAGACACCACCACTGCGTGAGAAAATGAATGCTTTTGTGCAAGCTTCATGCCATGGGACCCGCTGGAGTGGTGGCCCCAGAAATGGAAATAATGATGTTGATATTTGCAAGACCCACGTCTTTTCTTTCTCCCCTCTTGGTCCACTATTGTTTGTCTAGTTCATCCCATCAGATCCATATTGATGATCCTGTAATACCATTTTAATATTTCTTTTCTACGCAAGCACCCATTTAACATGTTGACGTTGGATTAGACACACACTGACAAAAAAACAAAAAACTAGCTAATTCCATTACAAAGTAGTCCTTGTTTTGGGACGACGAGGGTCAGAGATATTGAGGCCTACATAACATCATACGAAAAATGGAACTGGAGAGAAACTTAAAGTGGATACAGAAGATATGGAAAGAACGTGAACTGACGTCACAGGGAGTAAAGGAATAGTGTGAACTTATTGAAAGCCTCTATTCTACTAGGAGTAGAAGTGCGGTGGTGATATTCTTTGCACATCAGTACCCATATGCCAGTTTGCACTTAAAAACCCGATTTTATGTAGGAAGCATTTCACAATCTTGTTGCGTGTGAGTTCCAGCTGAGGAGGCGAAGACAGAATAGAACCATCTCTCCGCCAGGCAAGTCGTTTGAGGCTATTAATGTGAGAGTGCTTATTATGTTAGCAACCTCATTTGTAAAATTAATTGCTGCAGAAACCCTGTAGCAGAACACTCAGTGGTCAATGAGTCGCCATTACAGCTGGCCCCCTGGCAGTAAAAGCCCCCGTGCTATTGTAGCGGTAATTTATGCAGCAGTTTGTTGAATGCGATGAGGTTGCCTGCCTCATGCACATCCTCATATTACTCCACTCTTACGATTTGTCTGAGGGAGTAGTATTACTATTTATCTTTCTCTTATCAAAGACCCCGGAAACTACACATGGCATGATAAAATAAATATAAACAAGATCGGCCTTAGTAATTGCGGGGCCCGATTCGGGCCATTCTGGTGGGGGCCTCATGGACTTATGATTATCATTTTGTTGTTAAACGTTTTGTGTCAACATATAGCCAATAAATATAGACATTGTGTTATTTTTAATACAGTTTAATCTGATTTGAAATAATCGTTATTCCTTATTTTTGTCAAAGCTGGAGGTGGGAACTTGAGTAAGGGTCCCATGTGAGCGCGGGGCCCAGTTTGATCCTATAGGTTAAATCGGCCTTAGGACGGCCCTGAGCATCATCGTTTCCTTTGTGCTCTATACGGAGCATGCAGACGGACCCCTTACAGGAAGCCTGCACCAAACAGTCACGTGTTCTTGTAGCGGTGGTTTCCATGGCAATCTGATTACATGATGAGGTTGGCAGCCTCATGTACAACCTCATATTATTGTACGACATTCCTGAGGGCGTAGTTCTATTATTTCTTTTTCTCATCAGAGCCCCCCTTCCCCCCCCCCCCCGGGACCTACGTGGGGCAGGCCGTAAATGTAAATATGTAATAATGCGTCTAAGATTTCATGTGTTAGGAAGGGCACGTGGTTGTCATAGTTATGATTAATTTGTGTGCCGTTGAGAAAGCCCCTTACGTTTTTTTACTATCACAAGGAGAGATAACTAGGATAAGAAAAATATTTTAACTCGCGCTTCTGCCTGGCCTGAAGTAAGCATTCTGACGTTATCTGGGTGTGCGGATGAATGTGTGAGTCATGAGGTCTACCACCGTTTGTGCTCACCTACGGTTTGGTTAACAGGCGCATTTTCATTGCTCAGCGTAACAAGAACTTCCCATCCACGTAGAAAGTATTAATTTTGTGCGAGTTTTCAAAACTTTAGTTTTAAATAACGACTTTGCTAAATTCACATGCTTTGTCAGTGCATTACTTTTAGTTAAATTTGCCTACTTCTTTTATTTTAATTTTGCTATTTGTAAATATAATCGGATGCTTCCATACATGTCTACACACTTTCGTTCGTATTCATTCATTGCATTTAACATTATCGAGTACAACAGAAAATCATGCTATCGTTTGATTTATATTTTATAAGATTGGATGAACTAGAGAAAGAATTGGAATCTTGTTACTTTTACATTTTCGCTTATAGAACTTTTATGAAATTAATATACCACGTGCTAAAAATTTAACTTCAGTATTTAATTACGGATAGGACCTACACTGAAGAAACATGTTGATAGCATCACACAACAGTCCTTATCGTGGAATTCACAGAGCAAGAGGGGTAGATGGTGAACGAAAGAAATAGAGAGAAGAAAATATAGACTGACAAGATAGCCACGAAGACGATAAGGAAAGATATGTAAAGGATAGCACAGGACAGAATGGCTTGGTATGAATTAGTTGAAGGCCTATATTCCTTAGGGAGCTGAAAGGTATTGATGATCATTTTAGTTACGAACGCCAAGGTTCTCCTAAAATCGAAATGAACAGAAATAAAGTAGCCTAGTCTGATAAGGAAAGACAGTGCTCGGATGACACAGGACAGGAGAGATCGGCATGTGTTTGTTGAGGAATTGTGATCCAGTGGAGTGCTTAAAGGTACTGATGATGATAATAGCGTTTAATTCCAAAGAAAAAGGAGAGAACTACAAAGAGACATTTGAATACAACAACAATATACAACTCATGGTAAATTGACCACATGGCATGGGCGGAAAGGGGGGGGGGGAAGAGAAATAAACATACAACTGATTCAAGTCACCAAAGGTCATAGGCGATTGAAAGAAGTGATCTCCGACACGATTCTGCACGGCACTGGATAATGTGTAGGTGTGGGCGTGTTTACACACGGCAGACGACGCCCGTATTAGAAGCTGTCAGCAGTTTTATTACCGCGGAACACTTATACATCATATCAAATAAAAACAAAAGTGTTTAATTTGGCGGGCCTTGTTTTCTGTAACATACGCGCATGTATTCAGCATCAGCCAGATGGTTCCCCATTATTGTCATTTTCTGTACGGAATTAAGAACCTCAGCTGCAGCGCGAATTTGAGAAGTGAGCGATGAATCGCGAAGTGCTAGGCTTAGTGAGTACTCTCTTTCACCCTGGCCAGCTGGAAATGGGGTCATACCTGTTAATGGAAGTGTTTCTTGTTGTGGAAGTGTTCTGAAGATTCAAAAACATTGTATTTTAGTGTGGGCTTTTTCTAGGTTGGTAACTTATAAAAAGTTGAGCTTATTTGTAAGGGACGAACATGTTTGCTAGATCTTAAATATTTGTTTACGAATTGTTCAAGACGTGCACATCCCGGACAATGAGTACAAGTGGCTAAGTAGACCAATCATATGCCGTAACAATCTTCACGCGTGAAAACTACAACATTTTAATGTAGCATTATATTAGTAGGTTCGATATTTATTACATTAATTGTACATTAAAAAAAAACAAAACAGACACGACGAGAAGACTTTCATTGTATTTGCTTAGTAGAAAGACATCAAAAGAAATAAAATCGAGAAAAAAAAAATAATCTTCAACTCATATGTCAAAGCAATCGTATTGTGTGGCTCTGAAACATAGAGAATAACAAAAACGACAACCAAGAGATTACAGACTTTTATAAATGTGTGCCTGCGCAGAATACAAGGATTGGAATGGCATGACAAGATCACCAATGTGGAGCTAAGCATACCACCAGCGTAACACGTGATGAGAAAATGGTGTTGGAGTTGGATATGACAAACAATGGGGAAACCTGCTGATAGCATTGCATGGCAGTCCTTGATCTTGAACCCCCGAGCAAGAGAAATAGAGGGAAATATAAAACAGACTGAGAATGGAATTGGAGATAGATTTTAAAACGATAAATAAGACACGGAAATACCTTGAACAGATGGCACACGTCAGGAAGGTTTGGTCTGGATGTTCTGAAGGCCTATGCTTTTCGGGATGCTGAATAGTCATAATGACGAAAATAATTTAATCGGGATGCTGAATAGTCATAATGACGAAAATAATTTTATTAATTACAATATTAATTATACTGTCGATCTTGTTTTACGTGACATATTTAGTTCAATTCGTGCATGCTAATTTGTTTCCCGTTTGATACCGAACAGCTTTTATAACAAACTGATTCAATATACGATGACCTAATCATCTATTAGTGTTTGCAGCTGTGGAGACTTCTAGTTGTTAGACATCGTAAAATATTATTTGTACTTTGAGACTATATTACTTGATTCAATGTTGAGTATTTCATATCTGGCTTCACCATGAGAGGATATATAGGATTTGTTAAACCCAGCGTTCGCTTGATTCTTGTGGTGGTGCTGTTTTGTGGTAAGTATGGTTGCTGAATTGACATGCTGTGGTACTAGTAGTGACAGTAATGGTTAATCATCATCTTTATCGTCATCTTTATAATCACACATCCATCCTTTTCATTCCCCGTGGAGCATAAGGCCGCGATTGTTGCTCGCTCCGATGCATATTTTAAGCTATCTTCTTGAGCTGTGTCTGCAATATTTCGGTTGCTGTAACTTGTTCTTCTAAAATGGTTATGTTCATGGAATGTGAATTCTGCATTGTTATGAATCTTGTTATAGCTTCCTCGATGCTAGACTATGAAGGCCTTGTCCCTAAGATTTTGGTTGCTATAACTTTCTCTTCTAACGCGGTTATGTTCACGGAACGTGAGTGAGGTATTGTTATGATGAATCTTGTTGTAGCTTCCTCGATGCTAGACTATGAAGGCCTTGTCCCTAAGATTTTGGTTGCTATAACTTTCTCTTCTAACGCGGTTATGTCCATGGAACGTGAGTGAGGTATTGTTATGATGAATCTTGTTGTAGCTTCCTCGATGCTAGACTATGAAGGCCTTGTCCCTAAGATTATGGTTGCTATAACTTTTTCTTCTAACGCGGTTATGTTCACGGAACGTGAGTGAGGTATTGTTATGATGAATCTTGTTGTAGCTTCCTCGATGCTAGACTATGAAGGCTGCCCCTAAAATTTCCGTTGCCGTAACTTACGAAGATGGACCGAGAATGATGAGTTGTTGTAGTGAATCTTGTTGTGGCTTCAAGATTGGTGTTAGACTATGAAGGATTTTCCAGCAAGATTTCGATTGTTGTAACTTCCTCTTCTAAAATGATTATGATGATAAAACGAGAAAGATATGTTGTTACGATCAGTGACTTACTAAGGTGGGTGCGGTGTGCCCCGGGTGACAGCCAGAAAGGGGATGTCATATGACATATTATGACAATACTGTATATACTGTTTTAAAATGTACTTGGAAGCATAATGTATTTTTCTGTGTTTCATGTGTGTGTGTGGGGGGGGATGGGGGGGGGGGGTGTTTACCACAGAAAGACTCCACCCCAGGTGCCAAAGACTTAAAGTACGCCCCTTCTTCTTCTTCTTCCGTCCTTAGCCACCGACCGTCAAAGCAGTCAGTGGCCATTACGCCTAGTGGCGTCTTAGGGCAACAGCAGATAGGTTTTCTTTGCCATTGTTTCCCATCACGCCTATTGGCGTCTTTAGGGCAACGGCAAATCAATCCATTTGCTGTTGTTTCCGTAATCGAAGTGACTGGCAAACGGGTGATCAGCCCGTTGGTAAAGTACGCCCCTGGTTACGCCGAATCTTGTTGTAGCTTCGGGATTGGTTCTAGAATATGAAGGCTTTGCTCGTAAAATTTCGGTTGATGTAACTTCCTCTTCTACAAGGCTATATTCACGGAGCGAGAATGCTGCATTGTTATGGTGACTCTTGTAGCTTCGGGATTGGTGCTAGAATACTAAAGGCTACCACGATGACTCAAACCTGTGAAAAGAATTAGGTTCTACTGTTGCTGCCACGTCTGATTTCATTCACTCTTTACTCATCATCTCCATGCGGAAGCACATACCTACAAAACATGTATGCCAAGCCCTCCTTCCTGTACTTTTCTTTCAAGGTCTGTGGCGAAAGGTTTTTATGAGTATAGTTGTCAGTAGAAGTACTGATAGAATAGAAACAGAATTCTGTCTGAAAAGAATATATCCCAGTGTCAGAGAAGAGCAATGGCATCACAGGATAGTCACGGCTGTGAAGGTCTCTACTTCAGATAGTAATCAGACAAAAGTTAGAGCCTAAGATGCCACCTTCGCTAGTAACTACCTATGATAATCAACAATTCGGTAAAACTCAAAATGCAACAATATAAAATTTATAAGTCAGAGGATTACAATTACTGAATAATTTATTATGTACATCTATCTTTTGTTTTCTTCTTGTGCAAATGTCCATGGTAAAAATTGATGAAATTGGATGAATAAAAGATTAATTACAAAATTATTCAATATTTGAGTTGCAATTATTAATTAAACAAAAGTCCTTTCTGGAATCTTCAAATGAAACAGAATGTTCTTTCAAATTTCCTTTACTCCAAGATGTTTAATGAGGGATCTGATCTAGCGAGGGACATAAACTCGATAAAACAAAATGAATAAACAATCCTGACCTTTGCCTTTCACATTCTGGAGTGGTGTATAATAAACTTGTAATTGCATCAAATGAATTCCTTTACACATTCACAACTTAATTTTAGTTCAGTCCTCTGGTCTGATCCTGATATAATTCTATTAAAATGAGCTGCAATAAAACAATTAATTAGTCATAAATTTACATACCCCCTTCGGATAGATGCAAAGTACAGAACAGACTCAATTTGGTGAGGTAGAGTTAGCACGGCATGTATATGCTAAAGGTTTTATCCCCTGCAAGCGTCTCTTTCAGCCTATCTGTCTTCTGCTGTGTGTGTGTGTAAAGTTTGAATAGTCCGCTGCTGGTCTTTTTATAGCGAGGGAGCGGGTGTATCGAAGAACAATACCCCGTCACATTTTCTCAGACTGTGTATTTTTGTGTTTTGGAGGAGTCTCAAGCGAATTGTGTTAGTCTGGTCCAGAAATCTTCTTCATGCTTCTAAACCCTGTTATCCATGACTTTCATCTATATCTCCTTTCACTTTACTGAACTTCTGCTTTCTTTCTATATGAAGTTTTCCATAATTGGTTCTGATTTCGATTTATACCAAATTTTGAAAGACGATTGACACTGCAGTTTTCATCATGCTGGCGCCTTTACCTTCAGTTTTCTCCAAAAGTAATGCACACAGCAACTATTCCTTTGGAATGACTATAGCTGTTCTTCTTCCTCGTTCGTCCTGAAAAGGACGTTTATAGATGGTCTTATCCCTCAAAAAACGAAATCACTGTCATTACTTTCTGTTGCTCCATTCAATTGTACGACACACGAATCCATTGTATACTAACACACTTTACCTTCCTCTGCAGCTCGCCATCGTAAAAACCAGTTCGTCAACAAGCGAGCTTCGCGGCGTTTGATTGGTTTGCCAATTTTTCCCTTCTTTCTATCATAACAAGGCATTTGTATTTACATCACGCTACAAGGTCTTTCCATATCTTCTTTATATCGTTCATGTCAGTCTTACTTCCATTCTCCATGAGTGTGTATGTCTCCTTCTATTTCTCGTACTCTTGTGTTTTCTCCAGCAAAGACTGCCTTATAATGCTGTCAGCTGGTTTCCCCAATGTGTGCTGTAATCAACGCTAAGTCTTCCTGATGTCTTTTTCCACTGGCACTTACCTGACTGTTGTCATAACTTCCACACTTATGATCGTGTCATATTATTTCAGTCCGTCTACGCAAGAACAACGTTATTAAGTCCATAACGTCTTGATTCTCTTGTTTTCTTCATTGTTTCAGAACCATACAATAGTTCTTGACAGTTTAGATGAATTTTTACATTTTATATTTTGACATTGATTGCTTTCGATTTCCTTATATTTCCTAGTGCGGTTAAGTTTCTTTTTGTTTATTTTAATGTCACAGTCTGTTCCTCCAAATGTGTCTATAGCTATGCTAAGATATGTGCATGAGTCTAAATCTTCCTCAAGTGTAATCTGGCCATTGTTTTCTGCATGTATTCTCATAATTTGTGTATGTTCAGACCCAATTGCTGCGACCTTTCATCACATATTCTCATTTAGTCTTACATATGGTGGCACATGGTATATGACAGAGCCACGTTATGGGCAAATTATAGATCGTCAAGTTATTTTGTCAGAGTTCCGTGAATTCCATCTCTGTTTATCTGATGCTGATATTTTCATGATCCAATCATTAGCCCATAAGAAGAGACATGGCGACAAGAGACATCCCTGTCCCACTCCAGTTCTTATCTCACAGGATTTTATAAGGTGCTACTTCTGTTGTTTTTCATTTTCTATTGCATCTGATTATGGTTATGGGACAGAAGAGCCAAGTCATCTGCAAAATCTAGATCATCAAGCTGTTTAGTCAGATTCCACTGGATTCCATTTCTGTTGTGTGATGTCGATGTTTTCATAACCCAATCTAATGCTAGTAAGAAACGAAATGGAGACAAGAGGCATCCCTGTCTCACTCCCGTTCTAATCCTAAATGGTTCTGTAAGTTGTCCTTCATGAAGAACTCCGCATGTCATGTCTTCATAGTGACATAGCTGTTAAAAGAACAATCGTAAAACTTAAAGTTGTGAATCGGGGATGAAATGAATGAATTATGAGTTTCTGACCATATTCACTGCTTAATCAGCACCGGCCCAAAGCTGTAGGTGGACCCCATGCCTGAAGCCCCCACCAAAATACTTCATGAACTGTTGAAGTGGTAGTTTCTGTGGCCATTTTTAACATGAGTTTGCTAGCCCCGTGTACAACATCGCCTTAGTCTCATCTTGCGACATGTCTGACGAAGTTGTGTTAATGCGTAAACATTTTTTTGTAAACACACTGACAAACACACAGTTGCCCGCGAATCAATCCGTTATTGCCGTTTAGCTCCGCGCGGAGCACAGGCTGTTTAACAAATACACACCAAGACTTCCTGTCTAGAACTAACCGTTCAACGTATTTCCGTGTCTTCTTTATCACTTTCGTGTCTAATTCCCTCCCCTATATGTGAAAAAATTTACCTCTCTATATCTCTTATATCCACTTTCTTTGGGCATGTTATGAGAAGAAGTAGAAGAAAGATGGAATATATGTCTGACAAAGATGGAATATATGTCTGACAAAGATGGAATATATGTCTGACAAAGATGGAATATATGTCTGACAGCAGGAAAGATTTATGGGAAAAGAGACAGAGAACAACAAAGATTGAAGATGCAGGACAGTCTAACACCATGGCATGGGCAGAAGTCAACAACAGAATCTATAAATATTACTGGACACCGGAAGTTGTGGGGACTCATGGTCGCCTACGCCACCAGGCATGGTACTTGAAGAAGATTTCTCTTATCAAGGGGATTCCAAGACATGAGCTGCCTTGTAATGTTGTCAGCTGATCTCATCAGTGTGCTCTCTATCAACCGTTACTGTATGGAGGCTCTGATGATCTAGTTTTCATTACAATATACTTATTCTTAATATTATATTCTTAATAACTTATATTCTTAATTTTATGATCAGGTACTGTTAATGTATGCTGTTATACTTCCTTGTAATGTTGCACTGCCCTTACATTAATACTTTCAGTACGCTGGAGAATGTTTGAGTAACAGTAATAAAAGATGAGCAAGAGGAAGGAAGAATGCAAGAGGGGACTGTGCCCGATTTTCAACCCTTGGCAAATTAATTGCTTTCGTATATGTCTATCTAACTATCTACCTAGTCTGATTCTGGTCTTGAGTTTGGGACGCAAAGACAGCGAGGAAAGTAACTGTTTACCCCACCTCATCTTGATGAACCTAAAAAAAGTCCCTGAGTCATTCAGTTGCACACCGTTTGAAAATTTCACGAGTTCTTATAACATACTTCTGAATATGTCTCAAATAACTAATTTACTGTACGAAGAATTAGATTTTTATGTCTTGTTGTTGTTTTTTTTAAATGTTTATTTTTATTTATTTTATTTTTAAATTCATTATTATTATTATTATTTTATATTTTAAAAACGTATTTTAATTATGATGATTATTGCAAATGTAATATTACTTTTATAATGATAAATGCACCAACGGGCTGATCACCCGTTTGCCAGTCACTTCGATTACGGAAACAACAGCAAATGGATTGATTTGCCGTTGCCCTAAAGACGCCAATAGGCGTGATGGGAAACAATGGCAAAGAAAACCTATCTGCTGTTGCCCTAAGACGCCACTGGGCGTAGTGGCCGCTGACTGCTTTGACGGTCGGTGGCTAAGGACGGAAGAAGAAGAAGAATGATAAATGCCTTAATTATGCTTAAAGTAAATGTGAGGATGAAAGGATATAGTATACATGATGAGAGAGAGAGAGGAAGGGCAGAATGTCAGACGGGCTTGCGTGCCCAGTTCTTAACCCTTTGAAAATAAAGTTCGTTCGTTCATTCAATGTGTTCTCCTAGTTCCGCTGGTATTTGCCTCACGCCACCAGTTCTACATAAATGATCTTGTCATACCATTTCAAAGATACACAACAGTAAATCAGTGATAGAGTATTATGTTATCTTTCATTAACACATATTCTGTTTTCTAACACTGTTATCTTTCGTTCTACTGCCAGTTTCAGCACAGAGGTGAATCATGCATGTTTAAAAATGGCCACACGATACTGGCGCTTCAGTCGTCTTGTTTCTTTCACCACGCTCTCGGACAAAAATAACTGCTTGTTGAGTGCTGAAGTATGCATATAAAAATACGAGGCTTTACTGCTTCTTTCTTTCATTTAATGTTCGTGGGTTGACTCACCAAGCCTGGTTGTATGTTAGGAGGTGAATTCAGTCTGGCTCTGCAAAAATGTCCATTCACAGTTGTAAAATCTGGCAAGTGGTGATCTAGAAAGAGTAAATTAGGCGAGACATAGTTGCCACAATCTGGCATAGGGACGATATATGGTTGCACTGGCAGTGGCGGCTTTCTTTAATGAGCTGTTGAGCTGCAGCACTCCCTAAGAAAAGGACTGCATACTGCTGTCTCTACTACATTATAATACATAATACGGACAGACCAAAAAATTGAGGTTACACCGGAAGGGTTAAATAAGAAAAAAAAAAGTATCTAACACCGTATTGTGGAAAAGTGCTGCAAACGATTTCAGCTCAAGTGACCTTGACCTCTTATAAGCGAATGCTTGTCATACACACAGCTAGAGGCGAACTACGATTGGTTTGAATTTTTTATCTGGAGCTGTAGCCGAAAACAGCTCAAGTGCTATGAGCAAATTAAAGGGAAGTTACAATGACAATTTTAAACACGAGAAATAGTAGCATACATGTCCGTGTAATCGGTTTGAGACTCGGGAAGCTGCTACGACTGACAATGATTACTCCTAGTTGCAGTAAACTTTTAAAATAACTTTTCAGAACTTCTTGACAGATTTTAGATGAGATAAGACACTAATCATTTGTGTCTGGGTTGATATTTCACATGGTGGTTACAATTTGTGAGTGTTATGTATAGTATTTTAAATGAATGAACAGTGCAGCACCCCCAATGACAACCCCCTGGAACCGCCACTGGGTTGCAGTCAATAGACCTTTTTTCCATTCATCCATAGGTTCATCATCATCATCAGTTGCCATCTCCACAACGAAGGTTGGCTGTAATGGATCTCCAACATCTTCTGTCTCTTGTCTTGGTGGTGCACTCTGATAGACTCTTTCCTGTCCATCTCTTGATGTTATCTTCCCACTTATAGCGCTGTCTTCCCCTTGCACGTTTGCCTTCAACTCTCCCTTCTGTTATGGTCTTCTGCAAGGTGTTATGCCTTTTTATGTGGCCAAAGTATTTTAGCTGCCGAACTTTGATCTCCCTCATTAGTTCTCTTTTCATACCTAGATTTTCTAGGACCTCCTTATTTGTTTTCATCTCTTTCCATGAGATACGCCCCATTCTTCTATATATCCACATTTCAAGAGCCTCAATTCTTTGTTCCAAATGCTTATTCATCGTCCATGTTTCTGCACCATACAGAAATGCAGAATATATATAACACTTTATGATTCTCAGTTTTAATTTGTGAGATAACTGTTTGGATGTCAGTATATGTTTCATGTTGTTGAATGTAGCTTTGGCCATTCCTATTCTCTTCTTGATTTCTGTTTCACATCTGCCATCTTCTGTTATTATATGACCAAGATATACGTAGCTCTTGACTTGTTCCAGGATTTTCCCATTTACGCATATCTTTAATGTGGGTTTATCGTCTGTTTTGCTAATTATCATAGTTTTTGTTTTCTCAATATTAATGTCCAATCCATATTCATGACTTATACTGTTCACTTGCTTCACTAGTTCTTGTAACTCCTGTTCGCTTTCAGCTAACAACACGGTATCATCTGCATATCTAAGGTTGTTTATTGACCTTCCACTGATGTTCAGTCCTGGTATTTCCTGTATCTGTTTGACAATTTTTTCGGTGTATAAATTAAAAAGGCAGGGAGACAGCACACAACCTTGTCTGACACCTCTTTTTATGTCTATGTATGGTGAATAATTCCTTCCCGATCTTACTGTGGCAGTTTGCTCCCAATAAAGGTTACTGAGTATTCTTATATCTTTTCCATCAATACCTATGTCTTTGAGGCATTCAATTATTTTCTCATAATGGACTCTGTCAAAAGCCTTCTTATAGTCAATGAAGCACATATACATACTTTTTTGGACCTCTGTATATTTTTCTGCTAATATTCTTAGGCAAAATATTGCCTCTCTTGTTCCACTGTTCCGTCTAAAACCAAACTGTTCTTCTTCCATAGGTTCACCGCTCCCCAAATTTACCATCAGTAACATAATAAAGCTTTGAAACAACAATATTAATAAAGTTCCCTCAATGAATACGTTAAAAAAAAAACCATATCAAGAAAAACCTAGGCTGAATCACAGCATACGGGGGACACGCACCTTGTCGCCCAACTCGAGATTCGCAAGTCGCAAAACCCGTTTGTGCACACGTGCGGTTTCTCGTCTGCAGTCATTTTTTGGGGGGACGAAAACGTTGACACAATGGTTCGGGCTTTTTAGCGTGCGGTCTGGAAATACAGTAAATTGATATTTTGTTGTTCTACGTCGTCAAGGTTGTTGCATCGTATTAATGTTTTAAAAAAAGGGAAAAAGCTCAAAACAGGGTTAAGGTTAACGTCAGCCGTAGCGTAAATCCAAAAGAACTGACCTGTAAGGTTAGTGAAGTTCTAAAAGGACATTCTCACTTCTGGCAGACTCTTATGGTCACTGTTCTACATCTTACATTCCTTGGTTTGGTTTGGACGACTATCTTCGTTGCACACGGATAACTCCATCAGTGCTCCGATCTCCTCCCTTAGATCACACAAGGAGGATCTCAGCACAGTATAAGAACTCCGTAGCACCGGCGAGAATCCCAATGTGTGTGTATATAGGAATCACACATTCTATACATACTTTTGTGGTGGGTAGGTTTCTAATTTTTAAATTTTGCCAGGGCAGCGGCCTGGTAGGCCTACTCTTTGCCTGTGGGATTTTTAACGTGCACAGCTTGCACACAGGACCTCCTTTTTTTTTTCTCCCTTATTCGAGAAGGATTCTTTCTCTACTGCCTTACATTTTGTAACCTAACAGTCTTATATTCTCTGTCTGGTGTTTTGCAATCTGTCTCCTGTCTTATACATTCTCCCATAGTCTTACATTTTCTGTCCTCTGCCTTACATTCCGTCTCCTGACTGTGTCTTGCATTCTCTGTCCTGTGTCTTACATACTTTCTCCAGTGTCTTACATTCTCCTGTGTTTAAAATGTTTTCTTCCTTTTCATAGACATGGATTATCTCTTCCATGTTTTACATTCTGTCTCTTGCAATGTTACAAACATGGATTATCTCTTCCATGTCTTATATTCATTCTGTCTCTTTCATCGTAACATTCTTATTGTAAATTACATTCTCTATTTTTACTGTGTATTACATTTTATCTTTTAACCGTGAATTACATTATCTTCCTCCCACAGCAGTGTATTACATTATTATTTTTCTCAATGACTGTTACATTCTTTCACTTGTGGTTTTCATTCTCTCTCCTGACTGATGTTATATTCTATCTCCTAACAGTATTTTACAATCTCTTTCATGTTTATTACATTTTTGTGTGGTTTTTTGTATCTTTGTATTTCATAGTCTCTTCTAGGTGCATCTGATATTCTGTCTTTACACTGTTAGTTTGTGCTAACTTGGAAGATCTTACAATCATTCACCTCCCTGTCTTACATTCAATCTTCTGACACCTCCCTGTCTTACATTCAATTTTCTGGCTGTGTCTTACAGTCTGTCCTCTTATACTGTCTAATGTTCTCTCTTCTAATTGTATATTACTTTCTCTTTTCATTGTTGCCGACATCAGTTTTATATTGACATAAATTCTAATTTCTTTTATTACATTCTGTCATCTCACTGCATTACATGTGTCTTTGATATTACATTCTGTTCTCTTACTGTGTATTACATTCTCTCTCCTAACTGTGCCTAATACTCCCTTTTCACTGTATATTACATTTTGTCTTGTCATCATGTATAAGACTGTCAAGTTACAGCCTTACATTCTGTCTGCTCACTAGGTCTTAAATTTTTTTGTCATATTGCCTTACATTCGTTCTGAAAATCATGTTTTAAATCCTGTATTCTGACAGTCTTACATTCTGTATTCTGACAGCTTCACATTCTGTATTCTGACAGTCTTACATTCTGTATTCTGACAGTCTTACATTCTGTATTCTGACAGTCTTACATTCTGTATTCTGACAATCTTACATTCTGTATTCTGACAGTTTTACATTCTGTATTCTGACAGTCTTACATTCTGTATTCTGACAATCTTACATTCTGTATTCTGACAGTTTTACATTCTGTATTCTGACAGTCTTACATTCTGTATTCTGACAGTCTTACATCCTGTATTCTGACAATCTTACACTCTGTATTCTGACAGTCTTACATCCTGTATTCTGGCAGTCTTACATTCTGTACTGTGACAGTCTTACATTCTTTCTTTTCATTGTGTGTTATTTATGTCTTTTCACAATTGTGCCGTTTATTTGTTTCACCATCTAATACTGTCTTCCCACTGTCTTACTTTCTGTCTGTTCACTGTATCTTATGTATTGTTTTCTCATTGTCTTATATTTCATCTTCTCATTGTGTCTCATATTCTACCTTATGTTACTGACATCTGATCTGAGATCGGAGATTATGTATGTTTTTCCTTTCTTGTATGTCCTTAAGGAGTTTGTTGTTAATAACCAAGGCTTATGAAGATTTCATTTGCTGTTTATCATGTTTATCACTGAGACTGTGTGTGTACTTTTATACAGCATCTTACTGTTTAGTTGCTGTTAATTTTATTATTGTTCAGGTCACTGCCTCAAACATGAGGCTGAGCAGAGCACCAAGTCTGGTTTTTATTTGTGTGGGTCTGTTTTCAGGTCAAGATATGCAAACTGTTGTTTTTATTTGTATAAAAATGTGTGAAGAGCACTATATCCTACCATTATTTCTGGGCATTTTATTACCTTGTTTTTTTAAAAATACCCTGTACAGGTCAGTACATCAGAAGTGTGATTTTTATTTGTATCCCATGTTGCAACACTATACACATGGTTGGTGAAGATACCTTCTCCTGCACTTCCCCTTTTTCTTGTCTTAGTTTTGGTATGTTCACTTATGCTGTGTACACAGTAACTCCCTTGTTTGTCCTCTCTTTATTGCATTTTGCAATTTAAATTTTGGTTTAAAAGAGGCATAGAACATTGTGTTTGCCAGCAATAGCCACTTCAACGAGCTCCCTTATTTCCAGCAACTGACTAGCCAATCTGTAGGATATACACTAAGATCAATTTTTTTAGATATAGTACAAGCAATAAAAATATTCCATTTGGTATAGAAAGGATGTGGACCACTGGTGTAAATATAGTGAACAACGAAGATGAAGAACTGGTGTAAATATGAGAATTAGCATGCTGAAAACAGTAATTAAAATAAAGTGCCCAAAAATATTTCTGGATCACATGTTCAGAGAACAGTTAGATAGTTTTTTTTAAAAGGTTGGTCTTTTGATAGAACATTTGATGGCCTAAATACTTTTTTTGTTTCATTGAGAAGAGCATAAATAAATTGATGACCTGTACTCCAAAGGGAGCAGAAAGGAATAGAAAAAAAACATCTTGTTATTTATATCACAGTAAGCTAAATATACGTTATGGATTGAATAAAGAATATTGAACATGTTTACGGCTTTGGGGTGGAAAAAGAGTATAAATTTTATTAAAATTATTTTGTTTAGCAAGTTGTTTACTGGTGACTCCACATTGATTCAGATACAGACACCATGTGTTATCCTGTTGTCATGAACACTCTTCTATTTAATCCTCAGAATTTGGGAGAATCACAACACAGTATCCATTTTACCCAGAAACACCTCGTGTAAACGATGATCCCCATACTACAAAAGTTAAAATTATCCAGTTCAATGGTCTGTCATATGTCCAGTTCAACTTCAGCCGTTTGCCATCTGAATACCTTCGGCCTGCTGAAATTGAAGACTTCCAGTTTAGTTTTCTGTCCAATCAACCGGATGGTCTCATCTGGCTTCATGAAGACCAGTATCGTAAGATGTACCTGGCGATGAAGGTAAGACCTTTGAGATCCAAGCTATAATCTTCACTAGTGAATTGACTTTTTATTTTTTTATTTGTCTACTGCTTATGATGTGACATGTCACAGGTGGTATTGATTATTTTGGTTTTTTAAAAAGGCGATGGGAGGAGAGCAGACAAGCATCTGCTGATCTTCATTGCCTCCGTTCATCCACCATCTTGGTCTACCCTGTTCAACCTAATTGTCAGTTATAATTAGGGTATTTGATGTCATTTTTATTTTCAGTTTTATGTCAATTGATATTAGAATTTGTTGTCTTCAAAGTTTATTACTAATATTTCATGTTGTTATGGGTATGTGGAGAGGGCCTTTGGTATCCTCAACCAGTGTACATGGGATAGGGTGCCACCAGGATAGGAGGATTTCAGGCAAATCAAATCCTGTGTATTGGAGGTTGGGGACATCCAGATGCTGGGATTTATTGCCACCCAGCACCTGATGTATGACCAGGGAGACAGCTGGTTGTACTGAAACTTGACTCTTGTGTCAGTCCCAGACCCCTGCACGGTGCTTGCAGTGTCGACCCTTTCAACACTAATTGACTGTCATTGGCTTTAATCTTCCACATTTTTACCATTCCTTGTAGTTTTTGGATTGATTTGGGCTATCAGTCTTTTCCTTCATCACTGTGCCAATTTTTCTCAATTTCTATCCTCATCCGTGGGATTCTTGAGTGAGTGCATAAGCACTGTAAACTTTTATGTTTTTATCTCTTTTTTTGTCTTTGCCTTTTTCTTGTTTTCTTCACTTTCCCTGTCTACCCATAGCTTTAGCCTTTTAGTGGAGCTTGCTGCAGTGCAACAAAATGGTAGGCAAATTATTGGGCCTGCAAAGCTCTGGGACCAACCCCATAATTTCTTGTGAAGAGTTATATGTTTAGCTTTATATGTTTTTCTTTGTTTTGTGTATATACAGTTTTAATATCAATTGAGCTTCCCCTGGAGTATTGATTATTGATGTCTAATCCAGTTAATACGGGGCTGGCAACCTGATCATGTAAAACAAATTGTCTTTGAAATCACCTCTGCAAGAGCATGTGAATGCTTGGTGCAGGTTTTTTCTAAGGGGACCAGCTGCAGTGGTGGCTGCATGCTCTGTAAGGAGCACAAAGAAAAGTGATGATGGATCCAGTTAACATATTATGCAGTCCTGCTCAGGGACTTGCATGTATTTTTGTTTGAAACTTCAGTGTGTGAAATTTGTAATGTCATACAGTGTTCTCTCTTGTTTGTTGTCCTTCTGTTTGTTGAAACATACTTGTTTTGAATGTGAGTAACAATACCACCTTTGATTACCTTCCCCCCATACTTTCCTCTTTGAACTATTTCAGCACTAGGCAGAAATATGGGTTAGATCCCAAGCAAAAATGGTCACCCTGGTGTATTAATAGTCTTCTTTGATCCTTAGCTGCTGACTGTCAGAGCAGTCAGTGGCCATCATGCCTGATGGCGTCTTGTAGGGCAGCAGCAAACTGCTTTCACTTTGCTTGGTCGGCGACCATCCTTTGTCCGATGCCCAGCTGTGGTTCATTCTTTGCATCTCAACATCCATAGTTCACCACCAAGTTGTTTTTGGTTGGCCTCTCTTTTATTTCCTTCAGGGGTCCATAGCATAGCTGTTCTTGTGATGGCATCGAGGTCTCTTCTGAGGACGGGGCCAACCCAACTGCAGCGTCTGCTAGCTATGATGGATGTGCATGTTCTCTTGGTTTCTCCGAGTAAGCAATTCTTGGTTGGTGATGGTATTTGGCCAAAAAAAATGTGGAGTTCCTTAGGCAGATTTTGTGTAAAGAGGACATTTTCGACATTTCCTTCTCTGTTACTCTCCAGCATTCTGCACCAAGCACAGAAAATACACAAATCACATAAATTCTTAATTTGGTGTTTGTGCTCTACTGAGAGGACTTCCAGATGTTGTTTAGACTAGCAGAGGCTGTTCTCACTTTATTCATTCTGTTGTTGATGTCTTTGCTTGTTCCGCTGCCTGGTGTTATTATGCATCCTACGTATGTAAATATAGTGTTATGAACAGTCTTTAGTATGGCTACAAAAGTATTTATGTACTTGAATATCCCAAAAATTTATTTACTAAACTGTTAATAATGGTCTTTAGTAAATACATTTTTGGGATATTCAAGTACATAAATACTTTTGTAGCCATAGTGAAGGTGCTTGTAGATTACTGATGTGCATAATGTATAAATGTTTTCTTGAAAAAATTTGTAAAGGTAAAATGGAGGTTGAAAGAAGAAGAGGATGAAGCAGTAATGCAAAATACTGTACTTACTGGCTAACAGCACTGCCCTCCAAAGAAAAATCATCTAACTGTCACATACAGAAATATTTCTAATTGTATATAAGGCTTGTTGTGATATCATTAGGAAATAATTGTTGTCAGAGAATACAAAAAAACAGGTTGCTGTCCTATGAAAACATGATATTTAAAAACACACCAGTGAGAGGGAGAAGAAAATATTATTTACACAGTGTTAGTGTTAGTAAATCTTGGTTTGCAACATGATCATCCCTGGTAAATGTTTTAAACTTTCTTCATGGTTTAGACACAGTACATTTGTTGAAATTGATTATGCTGTCCTGTTCTCATAACTTTCTTTTCAACATCAGGCCTGTCACTATCGTCTGTAGCATCATATGACTACATTAGACTGCTGTTGATATTCAGATTTATCATTAATGTCATCTGAGTATTTATTATAATCTGAATTGGTTTCTTCATCCAGAATTTCTTCAGATAGTTTCCTCACTTGGTCTGGAGTCAATCTACAAGGCCTGTGAGATGTATAGGTGTGATCATAACAGAACTTTAAAAATATGCACTAAAAAACTGTCAATAAACAATCAAAAACACATCTTTGTTTTATCAGTAATTCACAAACAAGAAATGCTTTCCATAGGAAATGATCTTATTTGAGCATAGAAATTGCAGAACAGTGCTATAACAAATTAAAGCCTAGAAGCTGAAATATTTTTCTTTCCCGCCAATGAATAACCATAGTTCGCTGATTTAACTTTCACAGGGATTTAAAGAGTTAAAAAAATTTTTTTTTTAAAAGTCCAAATGTGCACATAATACTCATTTTTATTAACATGTTTGGTTTCATATGCATTTACTGTAAGTTAATCTTTCTTATACCTACAGGATGGTCAGCTGATATTTGTCAATGATGACAGAACAAGATCTCCAGATGAAATTGTCATTGGTAGACGTGACGGAGTACGTTTTGATGACAGGAGATGGCATTTGTTCAGAATCAGCCGTAGAGGACGAAGAGTAGGTTTTAAGAACTTGAAGATTTATCAAATTTTGTTTAATCTGATGTCGGAGAAAGTCTGAATGGGATAAAACTGAAAAAAGTCTAGAAATAAAAGGATCAAATTTCATTTATTCGTGTATTAAAATCATACCCCCTAAAAATATAAGAAATTAACTACAACAATGCTGCTGATGGAAGGAACCAGACAAATGCCCCTGGAACAAGATATGAGGAGGGGATGCTGGGTAAAACTTGTTGACAGCATTACAAGAAAGTTCTTATTCTAGAACTCCCTGGCTAAGAGAAATAGAGGGAGACCAAATCTATTCTCCAAATTTTCTGGCCGAACACCAACACCAACCAATAACTACTAAATCAGAGCTACCAAGAAGACATGCGCTCCATCAGGGTGGGTAGATGCTGGAATTGGGCTAGTCACATCCTCAGAATAGACCCTGACACCATCACCAGAACTCCCATGCTATGGACTACAGAAGGAAAACAAAAAAGCAAGGCTGGCCAAAAGCTACCTGGAGGAGAACTGTGGAGGCAGAGATGCAAAGCATGAACAAGAGCTGGTTCATCACACAAAGGATGACTGCCGACCAAGCAAAGTGGAGACAGTTTGTTGCTGCCCTACAAGACACCACTAGGCGTGGTTGTCATCAATTGCTTTATCAGTCAGTGGCCAAGGACCAAAGAAAGAAGAAAAAGGAAAAAGAAGTAAACTCATGGAGAAGGGAACTAGAAATAGACATGAAGGGGATAAAAAAAGACATGGAAAGACTTTGAACGGATAGTACATGACAAGAAATCTTGATGTTGAACGGATAGTACATGACAAGAAATCTTGACATTGAACGGATAGTACATGACTGTCACGAAGTGGATTTACATTTATAGAGTTTGCCTGAGTGTAAGCAAGACCCTAGTATGAGAAAGTCTGAGAAGATAGAATTTAGATGAAAAATGACAGTGTCTGTGGACAGATGAGACTATTGGCTCAAGGTTGAGAGTCAGGATTGACTCTCCCTTGCCACTTGTGACTAAAATTTGCTATAACCTCACCCCCCTCTAACTACCTTTAGACACAAGGAGATAAGGTGTAAATAACGACCACAGACACCACTATACCGACAACATATAGGTAAGTATAAGCAATAAATAATTTGTGTCATCTCTCGGTTAAAATAGGTCTCCAAATAAATGCCTCTAAAACTAAAGCTATGAACTTTTCTAACGAGACCTTTGATATCATCTTGAACGGGGAAAAACTACAGAAAGTTGAAAGTTTCAATTATTTAGGCAGTAAAATGACTCAGGATGGTGACACAACAAGAGAAATCCATACTAGAATTGCTTTGGCAGCTAGCGCCTTCAATAGATTATCTAACATTTGGAAATTACGATCATTGAATATACATACCAAGCTTCGTCTGTTTAATTCAAATGTTATCTCAGTGTTAACATACGGCTGTGAGAGTTGGAAAATAACAAAATCATTGGAGAACAAGCTGAATACATTCGAGAACAAATGTCTTAGAAAACTCATGAACATCAGTTGGAAAGAATTCAAGACTAATCGACAAACAAGAGAAGACTCTAGGCAGAAATATGTCTCCGACTATATAAGGAAAAGACGATGGTCATATATCGGTCATGTTCTACGAATGCAAAACAACAGAATACCACTACAGGCGCTCACTTGGGTTCCTGAGGGTAAGAGGAAAAAAGGAAGACCAAAAGAAACACTCAGAAGAACAATAATAAGAGAAGGAAGAACGTTGGGCCTAAATAATGTGCAAGAGCTAAGAGGAGTGGCGTCACAACGAACAACCTGGAGAGCACTGGTTTCTGCCTTATGCGCCGTGTTTGGTGCTTAAAGAATTTATTATTATTATTATATATATATATATATATTTATTTTTATTTTTTTATTTACACAATAAAACAAAAATGTCATCATACAGCAAAGAAATAAATATTGTGCACTGTTGCACAGACCTGAAAAAAACCAAAGAACCAATTAAATAGATAGACACTAGGAAAACCAAATCACATACAATCTTTCAGTCACCCTGCTGGGGAAAAATTGAATGATTAGGGATTTAAACAAGATCTAATTGGTGGGGCATCAGTTTAGCCTCCACTCTCTGCTACAAATAAGATTTCTACTGTCATGGTCCTGTTGACTCTGCCTAAATGAATGTTTACACAGCTTCCAACTCGTTAAGTGATAAGCGCCGCTAACTAACACACTGGACTGCTACACTAGTAGACTTTTATAACATCTAGTACTCAAAGGCTATCCTCTGAGGATATATCATCAGACCCTACTGGTCTCGGCTATCTCCTCTCTCTCTCTCTTTCTTCAGTGTCTCCCTGACACTCTCGACATCTGTTGAGGTGGCGTCTCCGTCACGTCTTCTCTCGTTTACTTTTTCAGAACCAGGTATGGTAACCCTGTCTCCTGGTTTCTGACTGCTGCACTGATGACTGGATTTTCAAGCACGAGGCACTTGACGAAATTGTAGAAGCTTCTCTGCTACTGAACCCTTCCTTGACTTTCCCCCGATAACCCGCTCAGGGTTTAGAGGAACACAGCATTTATTTCTGGCTGTATAAATTAGACCAATCTCCCGGCCACATGCCGTTGTCGGAGTGGTATGAATAGCGATGAGCTCTGGGCTTTATGGTAGATAAACCCGTTCCCGCTGAAGCATGGGGCTTCACTGCAAGAGAACTGTTTTGGTCCCGCTGAAGATTTGTACTTCAATGCAAAGGGACCGTAGGTTATTTTCTTTCGCTTCTGGCGATGCCAACTTTGCCGTTGGTAATTTGTATGTGACAAACTACACTCTGCTACTGTACCATGACCCGCTGTGGACACAAGGATACAACTTATGTACACCAACTTCAACATAACTTATCACTAACACATATCTCCCATAAATAAATACAACTCCCCTCACTCAATACATCACCCCTTCACCCGCTATGCACAACGATACATAAAATATTTTTACCCATGTGTCACTCTCTCTCACCCTTCCACTCCCCTCTTCCCTTCAACTTAAAATCTTTCTGGTAACCAGCCAAACCCACACACTGTCTGAGTTTAATCTGTTGTTACGTCAATCTCGCCACGTGTCCAACAATCAAACCTGGGATATCCCTCTACGACATACCTGGCCTACTTCTAGACATTGCCTCGTAGGTTTTTCTCACTTAACCCAAAATTTAAATGAAACCTTTCGCTATGCATAATATACTCCTCTAAGCAATAATATTCACTTATAAAGTACATCTGTACCCTCCGAATGCGTTACCCACATTTAAGGCATAATAAAATCCCGTACACACAATAAATTGCCCATGGTATTACACTTGTAAGTATACAGAATTAAATGGTGGTTTTCACAACACTTTTTCACTGAGCTTGGGGGGAATCACTTGGGCACCAGACTTAATACTGGCTCTTGACTGGATGGCCGCATGCAGGAGATTTCTACAATGGGGGGTTGGCAGGTGGTGGGTATCTGGAAGTGGCTCTGTGCAGGACGTGAGGATTCCTTGGGTGAGCCCAGAACCAGAGCACAGCATTGTGCAAGCTCTGCATAGTTGGAGAGCCCCCTGGATGACGGGGAATGCACAGTGTGCTACCCCACCTGTCCCCAACTGCTAATTTAGAACCAGAAGTGGGGTCCTCTGTATGCGTGCCAGGCCAGGATAAAATGCCTGGGAAAGAGACTGGAGCTCAGAACTCCCTAACTCAAAGTTGCAGGATGGCAGGAAAGACAGGGCTATTTTGAAGATAATGCAACCATATTTTCACCATACGAGCTCGGACGCCGCCTCGGTAAACAAGGTCCGCGCAGAGCAGTGACACCCCCAGGCTGCTTGCGAATAGTCTACTACTGGGAACATAAACAGATTAGGGATGAGCCCACTCTCCCATTGAACAGGTGCTAAAGTCATAGATACTGGGCCAGAAGGCGCACCGGAAACCACAGTATCACGCAACTCGCTTTTTTTTTTTTTGTTCTATGGAGAGTACACCGTCACAACACTTTACATACTATCAAGCACACTGCCAACAATCCTAGAAAGAATTATGCACACTTTACATTTACATAACTTCTACAAGGATAGTAATGGATGGCACTACGTTTATACTTTAAGTTACTTCCCCGAAAAAAACTTTAACTTAAACAGGCTATGGCTCTATTAAAGAAACCCACTAATATTACGGCTCTAATAAAAAATATTCACATACCAATTCATTGCGTTTCTTCCGCATAGAGCAGACAATGAATGCTGGATTCACGGTAGTAAATTTCATCAGGCATAGGGACAAATGGAAAATTCCTGGGGGACCTGGATTTCGCAGATGATGTAGCATTCTTAAGTTCAACACCAAGACAATCCCAAGAAGCAATAAATAATTTGTGTCATCTCTCGGTTAAAATAGGTCTCCAAATAAATGCCTCTAAAACTAAAGCTATGAACTTTTCTAACGAGACCTTTGATATCATCTTGAACGGGGAAAAAACTACAGAAAGTTGAAAGTTTCAATTATTTAGGCAGTAAAATGACTCAGGATGGTGACACAACAAGAGAAATCCATACTAGAATTGCTTTGGCAGCTAGCGCCTTCAATAGATTATCTAACATTTGGAAATTACGATCATTGAATATACATACCAAGCTTCGTCTGTTTAATTCAAATGTTATCTCAGTGTTAACATACGGCTGTGAGAGTTGGAAAATAACAAAATCATTGGAGAACAAGCTGAATACATTCGAGAACAAATGTCTTAGAAAACTCATGAACATCAGTTGGAAAGAATTCAAGACTAATCGACAAATAAGAGAAGACTCTAGGCAGAAATATGTCTGCGACTATATAAGGAAAAGACGATGGTCATATATCGGTCATGTCCTACGAATGCAAAACAACAGAATACCACTACAGGCGCTCACTTGGGTTCCTGAGGGTAAGAGGAAAAAAGGAAGACCAAAAGAAACACTCAGAAGAACAATAATAAGAGAAGGAAGAACGTTGGGCCTAAATAATGTGCAAGAGCTAAGAGGAGTGGCGTCACAACGAACAACCTGGAGAGCACTGGTTTCTGCCTTATGCGCCGTGTTTGGTGCTTAAAGAATTTATTATTATTATTATAGGGGTCTGTTACAAGACTGCTCGGGGTTATATACAAGAAAATCCCCGTGGACTTCTGCCTACGTCATTACTACAGCTTTCAACTAAACCAATGGAATTACTTAAAAAATTAATACCGGGGTCTACACCAATAGATTTGAAAAGCCCGTCGACCTGTTTATCCCGACCGCGTGCGTTTCCCACTTGCGTCATATTGCGTGAGCCAAACAACGGAAACTTTCCACCCCGCCCAATCTAATCCTCACGCGCTGTTAAACAAAGACATAACCGCGATATATATTTAAAGAAAAGAAACTGGTGCGAGTATAAACAAAACCTACCGTCATCCCTCTTATAAAACGCAATAAAATACCTACAGAAAAAGACCAAACACATAATAATTTAGAAAGACAAGAAAACTGGGCCTCTTGAAAAACAGAATTTCAGTACTTCATCACAATGACAAGAAATTTTTACGTTGAACAGATAGTACATGACAAGAAATCTTGATGTTGAACGGATAGTACATGACAAGAAATCTTGACGTTGAACAGATAGTACATGACAAGAAATCTTGACGTTGAACGGAAAGTACATAACAAGAAATCTTGACATTGAACGGATAGTACATGACAAGAAATCTTGACGTTGAACGGATAGTACATGACAAGAAATCTTGACGTTGAACGGATAGTACATGACAAGAAATCTTGATGTTGAACGGATAGTACATGACAAGAAATCTTGATGTTGGATAGTACATGACAAGAAATCTTGGCATGTATTTATTGAAGGCCTATGCTCCTTAGTGAGCTGAATGATAAGGAATGAAGTAAATGAAACACAACACGCCTTGCATGGGAATAACAGTTACTTCTCCTTAGAATACTTAACAACAACATATGTGGAAAGAACAAGTAAAGTAAGCTATTGTTAACATCCATGTTTGTAAACATTTTGAGAATTAAAAAAATTAGTTGCCTGTTTTTTTTCTTTTTGTAGATCAGCTTAAGTGTTGATAATGCTCATCAAGAAGACTACATTTTTGCAAGAGATGTACAGTTTCTGGTTCCTGCAGAAGTGTATCTTGGTGGTACACAAAACACCTATGCTTCTACGGATGGTCGAGTTGTGCCCAACTTCAATGGTGGTCTAGCACAGGTGAAAGAAGTTGTGACTTAAATAAGGCATGCTGTAGCTTTGTAAATGTAAAAAAATGCTCTAGTCATGATATCTGTAACTTCACTTTATAGTTTGTAGAACTGTTAATCATAGATGTAGGAATGGCATTCAGATTTCATGACACGTTGTTGATGGGCAGTACTTTCTGTAATCTAAACAATTTTCAGAGATATTTTACAGAAAAAAGTAGCATTATATGCATGCCTTAACATTAAAATTGGCATCTCTACATATCTTTGTCCTTGTTCAATAAAACTTAGTGAACACATTTTCAAAACCCCTTAGCGCACCTGTCATAGGAATAGTGACATACAGTGTCTATCCACATTACATGACGTCAGAACAGAATCGGCAGTCAATGAGAGAAGGAATACTCTCAGACCTAGTTACGAAAAAGGGGAAAATGTTAGGTTTGACGTCAGAGAGGAGAGGAATATAAGCCAAGATGGAGACAAGACCCAGTTAACCAACGAGTCCAGGGGACAGATGATAAGAAAATCAAAAGTAATTAGACCTAAGACAAACTGCCATTGAGGAGAAGTAGCTAACATGATTCAATCAGGGAGTAAGGGTTAAGAGAAGCGGGAAGCGCACTCTGACTTGAGTAGAAATACCAGAAAAAATATCACGACCAGAGAAATGTTTGTTTATCAAGGTCGACATTATAACAACTAGCCTACAAGGTATGAAGGTCTACAAAGGGGGGTCGCATTTCCCTTTAATTCAGGTTGGTAAATGACCTTAGGGTGGCTACAATATTGTTGAATCGCATTGTGTTATAAAGAAAATAGATAAGGAAGAATCGTGTAATGAAATATTTCAGAATAATAAGGAAGGAACATTTCAGGGGTGATCCGTTAGCTTAGGAAACGGAACTTAGGGCTGTGCAAAGATAGATCATCAAATCAAAACTGTCTCCCTTGGTATTTACCATAATTGAACCACTAGAGAAATTCGTTGACACTAGAACTCAAGAGTGAGATTCTATTTGTACCATGTACTTTTATAAAGTAACATACCCCTTAGAGATATTTACCTACGCTGTTATGAAATATTGCTACGAATATGACCGCTAACCTGTATGCCAGTAGAGTCAAATTAAACCAATGTCCAGACTAACTCAGACCTTGAGTTATATTACACAAGAATTAGGGAGTTCCTGTGTTCGTTGTTGGCAGTTGAGTTAAGATAGACAGTTGTTATTCACGTTCTGTCCATCGTGATTACCACTGCTACCATAGTTGGTTCACACAACACGTAGAACTACGTGCCGGCTACAAAGATAACTGTCCCTCAATTAGACCCTGACTGCACCGTGTTGTCACTGGGACTACTCACCACTATACAGATCGAATCATAGAGAATGATAAGTCATCAGCTTTCTCTACGGTCAATTAAGCAAAATCAACATGAAATACTAAAAATAGAGTTCACTATCATCTTCCCACTGTGACACACCTTGACTGTATGGTATTTCTGGTATACCAAGTCTCACTGCCCAGAATGTGAACATAAATGGTGTCTGCTATATTGAGTTCATGTTCAAATTAACTTTAAAGCATAAAATGTCCAAATGACAAACAATAAAATACAAAAGGTTGAAGGATGAAATAAGTTATCATCTGTCAGCAGTGGTTGATGGACAAAAGGCAGGTATGTACATCATCCATCAGCAATGTGTTTAAATGCTGCATTACTTGTTGTTACTTATTCAAAGAAACTTGACCCCTTTTCTTGTAGTTAATATTATGGACAGTCTTAACTCTTGCAGGCCGGAATTTTTTCATCAGTTTTGCCAGAATTATTTTTGTACCTTAAAGCAGTACCTTTATAAATTCTAAAGTTACTGAGTTATTACACAACAAAGACACACATATTATACATCACAGTAAAGATAAATGAATGTAGAATTAGAATATGAAAGATTTTTAGTGATATTCTACATATAGTATTCAGTTATGAGTCATAATATAGACCACTTTCAAGAAAAGACTCATTTTAGTGAATGAAAAATGTATTTACCAACCCATGCAATAGACACTGAAATATTATCCAGAGTGCTCTAGGGTCTTTTAAAATATCACTAATCCATATATGAATATTATGTACAAGTGTCAGCTTCCTGTGATATTTTGTTAATGTTTTACAGACCATCCAGCGAACCATATATACATTATAGACATTTGGAAAGAAAAAGGACATTATAGGCCGCGTGAAGCTTTTAAATTAAATCATATATTGTATTGTTTTTATACACCAAAGACACACATATTATACATCACAGTAAAGATAAATGAATGTAGAATTAGAATATGAAGGATGTTAGTGATATTCTACATATTTTATAGACTACTTTTTAAAAAAAACTCATTTTAGTGAATGAAAAATGTACTCACCAACCCATGCATAAAAAACTGAAACATTATCTAGAGTGCTCCAGCATCTTTTAGAATAACACTAATCCATATATGAATATTATTTACAAGTGTCAGCTTCCTGTGATATTTTGTTAATGTTTTACAGACCATCCAGCAGACCGTACCATCATCATTAAAATATAAAAGAAGATATTCAAGGCCGCGTGAACTTTTAAATTAAATCATATATTGTGTTGATATTACACAACAACCCAACGGGCTGATCACCCGTTTGCCAGTCACTTTGATTACGGAAACAACGACAGACGGATTGATTTGTCGTTGCCCTAAAGACGCCATTAGGCGTGATGGGAACAACGGCAAAGAAAATCTATTCGCTGTTGCCCTTAAGACGCCACTAGGCGTAATGGCCACTGACTGCTTTGCCGGTCATTGGCTAAGGACGGAAGAAGAAGATTACACAACAAAAGACACAAATTATGTTTCACAGTAAAGATAAATATATTTAGAATTATAATATTGGGGCTTTTAAGTGCTATTCTTCATATTATATTCAATTATCAGTAATAATGTAAACAATTTTTTTTTTAAATTCATTTTAGTGAATGAAAAATGTACCCACCAACCCATGCATAAAGACTGAAATATTATCCAAAGTGCTCCATGGTTTTTTTTTAAATAACACTAATCCATATATGAATATTAATTACAAGTTTCAGCTTTCTGTGATATTTTGTTAATGCTTTACAGACCATCCAGCAGACCGTACCATATCATTAAAATAAAAAAGAAGATATTCAAGGCCGCGTGAACTTTTAAATTAAATCATATATTGTGTTGATATTACACAACAAAAGACACACAAATTATGTTTCACAGTAAAGATAAATATATTTAGAATTATAATATTGGGGCTTTTAAGTGCTATTCTTCATATTATATTCAATTATCAGTAATAATGTAAACAATTTTTTTAAAAAATTCATTTTAGTGAATGAAAAATGTACCCACCAACCCATGCATAAAGACTGAAATATTATCCAAAGTGCTCCATGGTTTTTTTTTAAATAACACTAATCCATATATGAATATTAATTACAAGTTTCAGCTTTCTGTGATATTTTGTTAATGTTTTACAGACCATCCAGCAGACCGTACCATCATCATTAAAATAAAAAAGAAGATATTCAAGGCCGCGTGAACTTTTAAATTAAATCATATATTGTGTTGATATTACACAACAAAAGACACACAAATTGTGTTTCACAGTAAAGATAAATATATTTCATCATCATGTGACGTATTCTTTCCAGAACGTTGTCTCCATTACAGCTGCTCTGAACGCATCACGATTCTGGGCAAGTCGACCTGCATCAGCCAAAGACAAGTTCAGACTCTCTGTGATGTCCTGGGTCCACCGTCGTCTAGGTCGACCCCTTCCCCTTTTTCCAGGGACCATGCCTTCCATCACTGTTTTTTCCAGGCTATTATGTCTTTTTATATGACCGAAAAATTTCAGCTTCCTTATTGCGATGGTATTTAGGAGCCAATGTTCCTGTACGTTTAGTGAATGCAGTACTTCTCTGTTGGTCTTTTTTTCTGTCCAGGGTATTCTCAACATCCTTCTGTAGCATTTCATTTCGAATGATGTAATCTTTTTTGCAACTGTTTTATTGAGTGTCCAAGTCTCGCAGCCGTATGTTGCCACTGGGAATATACATGCTCTGATCAGTTGTAACTTTGTTTCTTTGCTTGTGCCTTGCCATAGGTTTTTCATCTGTATTAGTTTATATGAAGCAATTGCAAGTCTTCTTTTAATTTCTACTGCACAGTCGCCAGAGCTGTTGATGATTGATCCTAAGTATTTGAATTCATTAACACTTTCCAGTTCTTCGTTATCAATTTCAATTTCTGGTTTGGTCTTTACTTTGTCTGTTGTCAATACTTTGGTCTTCTTGGTGTTTAGGTATAGATTCTGGGCCTCGCTGTGTTTTTTGGTTGACAGAAGTAATTGTTCAAGTCCTTCTGGGTTGGTCGAAAGGAGGACTGTGTCGTCAGCATATCTGATTTCCGGGATCTGGTACCCGCCGATGTTAAATGAGTCAAACTCTAAATATATTTAGAATTATAATATTGGGGCTTTTATGTGCTATTCTTCATATTATATTCAATTATCAGTAATAATGTAAACAATTTAAAAAAAAAAATTCATTTTAGGGAATGAAAAATGTACCCACCAAAACATGCATAAAGACTGAAATATTATCCAAAGTGCTCCATGTTTTTTTTTAAATAACACTAATCCATATATGAATATTAATTACAAGTTTCAGCTTTCTGTGATGTTTTGTTAATGTCATCAGTAAACAATGTCCTATAGCAGTCAAAAGGAGTTGATGCCTCACTAAGACCTAAGTCATCGTGTACTCCTGGTTTGCGACCATATTTGGGAAGAAATCTGAATGGGTTTTGGGTCTCTGTAATACTGATGTTTGGTACTGAAATCCATTCATTACTAATTGCCCCTTGTTGCTCCTTGGTATTAATGCTTTTCCCCCTTTTTGTCGATGATTTGGTCAAAACTTTTTGTCGTTTTGTAGCACTAGGGCCTGGCTGTGACCACGCCCCCTCCTCATTAGAACTAGCTTCTTCGTTAAGTTCAAATTCGAAATCATCATTTTCACTTTCGAAATCATCATTCTCGCTAAACTCG
Source organism: Oreohelix idahoensis (assembly GCA_024509875.1). Taxonomy (NCBI): domain Eukaryota; kingdom Metazoa; phylum Mollusca; class Gastropoda; order Stylommatophora; family Oreohelicidae; genus Oreohelix; species Oreohelix idahoensis. The sequence continues at coordinate 172,223 of JAMPIV010001207.1, forward strand.
TCAAAGTTCCCTAGCTTTTTCTACAGATAAAAAAGATCTACGTTTTGATAAACATGATGTGGTTGGTTCGCTAGACATTGTCTGTATAAACAACAATAATCGCCGATCGAAAGCTGACAGATTTACCATTTTTTCACAGTGAAATTAGCTAGAACAAGCGTGTTTCCGAATCACAACTCAAAGATAGCGCTCTTCTGAATAAAAAAAGAGTAACTTCCGTTACGTTAAAATACCAAATTACGAAAATACGGAACACATTTCACGGAACACAAAAGTGATGTTCCCATCGTCGTTTCGGCTTCTAGAGGTTTTGCGGATGTACGCTCCCAGCGTCGTTTCGGCCTCTAAGAGTTAATGTAGTAGAAGAAATCTGCAATGTAATATAATTCAATATATAATTAATATAATTATAAAAACCACAGTGTAAATCAAATATGGAGTGTCTTCAACTTTCAATGTATGCTACATTCAACCATTTGTATTCACAACGGCCATCCGATTAATCCTGTTATATTATTATTTATTATTTTCAACTCTTAACTTTCAGTAGTAGATTTAACTTATTTTTTTATTCATTATTTAATACAGTAATATACAGTATAGTAATTTTATGTTGTATTTGTATCATTTCACTATAAAGAAAGAATATAAAAAAATATAACAAAACAGACCTACGCATTTTAGCATTCAGGCATGTTACTGTTAACCTATCCTTGTATAGTATGCAGTGATTTCCAACTTATGCCTCTAATACCCTCTAGGAGTGCATGCGCTCCAGGTTGAAAACCTCTGACCTAGGTTATAGTACAAGGAAATGAAGGAATACAGAGCACCACAATTTAATGTGTCTGCAACCTAAATGACTAAATAATTACTTAAGTTTGTGAATTAAGTCTTTAGCAGTTGTTGCTTCTGTTTCATTTAGGTAATCTACAGGACAGAGACCAGACTTGGTAATCAGTCATTCAGAAATGAAGTTAACTTGATAGCAGAGATTGGTGATACAGACATTCCTCGTCCTGGAGTTGAATTTCAGACTATTGTCTGGCCACCTGCATTTTCTTTTACGGTACCCACTCCACAAACAAGAAGAACCACTCCTGCTCCACTGACTACACCCACTCCTCGTCTCACATCCATTACAATCAAGGATGAGAGGGTATACTTAATTGTGCCAGAGGTAATGTAGTAAATTTTGCTTAACACAATATCAGTTTTTTTTAAATTGTTGGTTTTAGATTAACGTATTTAGTAAAGTATTCCACAAGTGTTTGTAAACTGACGATTAACTCACGGCAGACCAGTACTTGGGGCTAATTTTCCCAGGTGTTCATGATGAGAGGCCAGTTTTTGGGGTTGGTATATTTGAACTTGCCCTCTGAAGTTCATGGGGGTCTCTGACGAGACAAAGAGAGAATAGGACTACTGCACCGTCAGGCATATCGTACAAGGTGACTAATATGAGATTATACGTGGGGCCAGCCACCTCATCATGTAAAACATATTGCAACAGAAACCATAACTGCAAGAGCATGTATATGCTTGGTGCAGGCTTCATGTAAGGGGATTAACTACATGCGGGTTTCATGTAAGGGGATTAACTACATGTGGGCTCCATGCTCCATAAGGAGTGCTAATGATGATGATGATATTTGAATTAAGTTTTATTTTGTGTTTGTTAAGAGTAAAATGATTACTGTCTTGGGTGATTTCATTTTTGTGTTAATATTTCTGTGGCTCGGAGAAGAAATAGCCTTATTGTAACGCCAAACGTGTCAATTGTGATTATAATAATAAATGAAATTGTTATAGATTCTTCCAAGACTGTATTCAAATGACTTTCAATTTTATTTATACATGAGACATCATGAACCACATTTTGCTCCAACATATTTCACGACAGTTATCGATTGGAAAAATTGATTTCCTTAATATACATTATCCGTACAATTTTCTACTTTTATATTTTTGTTCCAATATCCATAATATTACAGTCCTGTGCTTTCTTGCACACTTATCTCTTTGTCTGCTAAATATATTCTTTTATGATCATTCTCAACACATTGGAATTTTCCACCAATATAATTTTATACAGGTTTTACTAACCTTGTAACATCTTGTACATCTCGAGATACTTTCTTTTCATACATATTCCTGGCCATCTTGTCTATTCAACACTGCAGATTTAATATATCCTGAAGAAGTGGCTCTACCACATTGAAGTATTAATATACACTTCAAATGAGTCAAATCCAGACTCCTTGAAACACTTTTAAAAGTAGATTACACTACACATAATAAGTGAATAAGCCACATATGCGGACACGTCTATACGCTTCCAAGTGTAGACACATACTCTCTTACGTCATCCCTCGATACGTTACTTTGTCATAGATAACAACTCTAATTTTTGCATTTTGGCGAGGCTCAGCATGGTGCGCAGCAATCTCACTAAATATAACTTTATCAAGATCGATTCACCCCATGATGTGCTCTCAACATTGCTGTCCTAATTGTATATTTTGTCAATTCTCACAAATTTTCAATTAGGACAGCAATGTTGAGAGCACATCATGGGGTGAATTGATCTTGATAAAGTTATATTTAGTGAGATTGCTGCGCACCATGCTGAGCCTCGCCAAAATGCAAAAATTAGAGTTGTTATCTATGACAAAGTAACGTATCAAGGGATGACGTAAGAGAGTATGTGTCTACACTTGGAAGCGTATAACATTACTAAAGGTGATCTATCAGACTGTAATAACTGGCGTGGTATATCTCTATTATCAGTACCTGGAAAATTATTATGTTGCATGATGTTAGAAAGACTCAAATTGCATGCTGACGAAAAGATCAGAGAAGAACAAGCGGGTTTCAGGCCGAAACGATCATGTATTGATCAAATATTCACACTAAGAACAATTATAGAAGAATCAGTGGAAAGGCAATCGCCACTTATTATCACCTTCGTCGATTTTCAAAAAGCCTTTGATAGTCTACACCGCCCATCATTGTGGAAGATACTTACAATCTATGGTTTTCCAACAAAATATGTGAATATAATCAAAGCGCTATATGACAATGCAAGATGTTGTGTTAGAACAAATAAAGGGAATACAGAATGGTTTACAGTAGAAACAGGGGTGAAACAAGGCTGTATTATGTCACCACTACTTTTTGGAATAGCTATTGATTGGGTTATGAGAAACTATACCCACAATGAACAATTAGGTATAAAATGGACAAATGGAAAATTCCTAGGGGACCTGGATTTCGCAGATGATGTAGCATTCTTAAGTTCAACACCCAGACAATCCCAAGAAGCAGTAAATAATTTGTGTCATCTCTCGGTTAAAATAGGTCTCCAAATAAATGCCTCTAAAACTAAAGCTATGAACTTTTCTAACGAGACCTTTGATATCATCTTGAACGGGGAAAAACTACAGAAAGTTGAAAGTTTCAATTATTTAGGTAGTAAAATGACTCAGGATGGTGACACAACAAGAGAAATCCATACTAGAATTGCTTTGGCAGCTAGCGCCTTCAATAGATTATCTAACATTTGGAAATTACGATCATTGAATATACATACCAAGCTTCGTCTGTTTAATTCAAATGTTATCTCAGTGTTAACATACGGCTGTGAGAGTTGGAAAATAACAAAATCATTGGAGAACAAGCTGAATACATTCGAGAACAAATGTCTTAGAAAACTCATGAACATCAGTTGGAAAGAATTCAAGACTAATCGACAAATAAGAGAAGACTCTAGGCAGAAATATGTCTGCGACTATATAAGGAAAAGACGATGGTCATATATCGGTCATGTCCTACGAATGCAAAACAACAGAATACCACTACAGGTGCTCACTTGGGTTCCTGAGGGTAAGAGGAAAAAAGGAAGACCAAAAGAAACACTCAGAAGAACAATAATAAGAGAAGGAAGAACGTTGTGCCTAAATAATGTGCAAGAGCTAAGAGGAGTGGCGTCACAACGAACAACCTGGAGAGCACTGGTTTCTGCCTTATGCGCCGTGTTTGGTGCTTAAAGAATTTATTATTATATTATTATTATTATAACATTACCATACTTTAAAAAAAATAAATCTTGGAAAGAGCTGCCTTTAAACATTAACACCATATGAAACTCAGTCAACAAAAGATTCTGTGTGTCAAACCTGGGAAGACTGCTACATTCTTTAAGAGTTAAGTAGCTATTAAAATATTTAAGAAGTGCATTAAAGCTGGTAGCGCAGTGGTTAGTGCACTGGTTTCCCAGCTCGGCGGTCCTGGTTCTATCCCCAGTTGAGGTGGGATTTTTAAAACTGCAAACTGCTCTGGGGTAGACCCAGCCTCATGAATTGGTAGCAGAACAACTCTGGGAACGTTAAGGCGGCTGGCGTGATGCTGACTACATCACCTCTAGTATGCTGATAATCAAGAAAATATGGGCCTAACACTATATTCTCAATATGCCTCAATGGGCGTGTAATGGGATCATTTATCTTTAACCTCTAAACCTCACGGAAGAAGAGAAGCGACTAAGTAAGTAAGTATTAAAGCTGACAGTGATACTATAGCTTTCTTTCTTGTTCCTCAACAGTTCCAGATACAGTCTGGTAGTTCTTTATCCTTCAAGTTCCAGACAATAAAACGAGATGCCTTACTCATGTACTCAACCAGCAACATCTATGGGAAAAATTTCATTGCCCTGGAAATCTATGATGGCAAACTCTACCTGATCCACAACTTTGGTGGTCAATCTAAGAGGAACCTGTTTTCTGAGACTGAAGTCTCCGATGGCCAACCTCATGAGGTAAAGGTTTTAGTTTTTACTGCATCTTTATTACCTTAAGGAGGCTGTTTAAAAAAAATGTTGTTCATTGCCTGTGCACACAAATAATGTCATCCAAGAGGAAATGTGTAATTGCCAGTGGGTAAATGTGGGGTTGTCAGTATGTATGCATGTCATGCCACTCCCTATTTTTCTATTTTTAGATGTTTATATTCTCACTTCAATCTGCTGGACATGTATGACACAAATGTGAAATCAAGGATCAATAACTGCCATGAAACAAATGTGTTTTATTTTTTATTCCCAAAAACAAAATAAAATAAGTAAAATGGCCAATAAACTGACGTTACAAGGGACATTAAAAACTGCTACCTGCTATGAAATCATGCGTAGAACAAATCATATCTCACATTGAGTTGTAATCTTAATGTGACATAGTATTATATGTACTAACATGACAGTTAATTCTCTTTATTGTGATGTTTGTTTCAGATAAATTAGTTGGATATTTGTGAAGAAATAACAGTTTAAAAATAGAAAGTGGCTTTTCAATCACCCTGTTGGATATAGCGTGACAAACATTGACATGTAACCCCAGGGAAAGTTGAGAAAAGGAAACAGAAGTAATCATACTTAAGAAGGTTAAAAAAAAGAAAAACAAACGGTAAAGGCAGCCCCACACAGATAATGCCATAGCGGAGTTAAGTTTAGAGACTTCACTTATACTAACTAGGTCACAGCTTTATGAGGTGGGGTGACCAGTTTCCATCCTTGCTGGCTGTCATGAGGTGATTGAAGAATAGAACTAAGCGCAGTTGAATTGTGAGTGAGATGCTTGACTGTAGAAAGATATAGTTTCACAAACTATGAGTGTGGAGTGTTGTTTGACAATCAGGAGAGAAGATATGTATTAAATCTCCTCATTCCTGTCACACACGCTTTAAATGTCATACCTACACTCTATCTCTCCGAGATATAAAAAATATCACAGTAAGAAGAAAAGTCAACACTAAGGTGACAGATGAAATAGGAAAGTAATTCTGACTGCTATAAAATATATATTTATTAACCCCAAAAAAAACTGTTCATAAGGACAACAATTAGTCCCCAAAAATATATATATAGATACACATCAATGAATATCACATAATGTAACAAAATTAGTGGTGAGCAAAGGAAACAAAAAAAGAATGCTAGAAATAACGTATAACAGTCCTCGTCTTAAGGACGGTCAATCAATTCAACATGCCAGTACTCCAGGGGTGGTACCACTCTATAGTTGTCACAGTCTACAATTTCTGTCTCCTTGTAAATTATCCAGATGCAAGAGCAAACTAGGAAATCCAGCGAATTGGAAATATTTTCCTTCCATGCAGTCTGTTAAATCAACAGAATAACCCCACTGGTAAGTTTGCCAATAATCCACAGTAAAATGGGTGTTGGGATTCGGTGGTTCACCGTCCCTAACTCTTTGCTTGTAGAATTAGCCTCTGGTGTCATCAGAGATGTGATGTTGCTGTGTTTACGGGGGATGTGTTGACTTCTTAGGAAAAAACAATGGCCACCGGTGAGTGGCTACAAGTTATAATTGACCACACAAGTATGGGCATTGCCGTGGAGGAGGGATTGGTAATGGTTGGCTGTCTTAAGAAAGACACAAACAATTATATCCACTCACTGCCTAGTGGCGAGGAAAAATAATAAAGCTTGGTGATACAATGACCCAATAAGTTGTGGGTTAAACATAGAAAAGGAAAGGTGGCTAACAGGGGCTGTCTGTCTCCAGTGGACTCTGGAATACAAAACATATCCCCTATCAGTCTAGTCAAATCAAAGTTTTACAAAATGCAATAAAAAAAGAACACACCAAAATAACTTCTGCCCATGCTCTATTTGTGTTCAGAACCTCAAGCACAGGTGTGAGCATAAATCGTGCTTGGCTTGCGCGGTCAGTTTACTCCACCCTTTATTGATCGAAAACACTCACTGAGCCAGCATTGTATGTAAATTATACTGCAGGCCAGAGATCCACTTAATAGTTATCATGGGGGGAGTGAGGGTGGGAGGGGTTGGGAAGAGACATGAGGTATTTGTCCTCACGTAAAAGGACAGGAATGTTAATATATACATGTTTATACTCAAGGCTCTTCGCCAACACTTAGTAGTGCAGTCATCTAGATCACTGTGGGCGAAACAAGAAAAATAATTATACAGACATGGAGTGGGGCCTCTCTATTTAAGAGAGGCCATGGAAGAAGAATTGGTTTTTACATACTGGGCTGACAAGGTCCCAGGTATTCACTCCAAAGAATGAACTACTTGCTGCAGTAAATTACCAAACATTTGGTTTTACCTTTGTACAAAAGTGATATGCCCATCAAAAGCATACAACACAAATGAGGATTTATCGCCCTGGTAGGATAATTATTATAATCAATATCTTTATAGAGGTATATACATCCTTTTGGAAATTTACTTGTAGTTAACTAACTGGTAGAAAGATCAAATTAATTAATAAAACTATACACTGTCTGTTGTATAAATTAACACCTAACTTTAAGAAAATTAACTTGTGGTTACTTACAAGTTACTTGCAAGTTTAAAGCTAACAGTTACTTATAACTAAGTGTGCTTACCGAAATGACAAGAAAAATTTTTTTCTAATATGCAACTGATAACAGGCTTAGTAATGCTAATTGCACTCTGCAGAAAGGAGACCACTGGTACTCTGGGACACAAGCAACAAATGATGCTTGAGCCAAGATTAAATAACCAAGTTCTGTCTTAGATCATCCTACATCTGACGAACACCTGGTCAGACAAGCAGTGAGGAAGACTGGGGACAAAGACGTGTCGGAAACCCAGGAGATTTCCCCTACCACCCGAGATGAAAGAATTCTTAGCTCGGTTGACCACGGAAGTAGCGAGAGACATGCTCATCGATGTCCCGGCAAAAAGGGTTCTGGAAGACAAGCAAACCAGTGACATGAAAAGGCATCAAAAGGAAGGACCCACCAGCGTTCAGGTTTTCCCCATCAGCCAGCATAAAGTTAGATCATAACTTAGTGAAAAGGAATACTAAGTAGGTAGCTCTCCCCTGAATCAAAAGACATCTGAAGATACGCAGCTACCAGCAAGAAAGAATTTCTATTGCATCTGTGTAGATGAAACAAAGATACATGAGGGATGGGACTACAGGGCCGTCTTAATTTAAGATTGACACCACCAGAATCTGGAATATTACATTAAGCTCAAGGCAAAAACAAAGCGGGCGGAGACAGAAAATCAGAGATAAGAAAGTACACATTTAGACTGGCTAATCGACAAGAAATTCTACGCCAACTCACGACACTGACTTTGTCTGCCTTGTTCCACAACAGAGTCTGTACACATGTTTACAGCTGGGTAGATTGGAGCATCCCTTAGCCTTTAGCAGCAAGTGCTGATGTTTACAAAGAGGGATGCAAAAATATAAATCTTAGTAGAATCATACCTGAAGGGACCTTGTCTGAGGTTTGTGCACTCAAAGATACATGAACAGTTTAGGGTCTGAAGTGCATTGACTGATAGATTGACATATTTTATTAGCTATTATTAAGGGGGAGTATAAAAATCAATATATGACAGCTGATTGAGGTGTGGTAGATGATTAGTGAGATATTTCAAAAAGTGATTTATGGGTGCCTCGTATAGTTCCAGGGGGTCTCTGAAGAGATGAAGAAAGAATAGTACTGCTGTGTATCATATTAATATGAGATGGTGCAAGGGGCTGGCAACCTTGGCATGTAAAAGAAACTACCACAGAAACCACCACTCCATGAGCATGTAACTGCTTGGTGCAGGCTACCTGCAAGGGGACCAGATATAGTGATAGCCCCATGCTCTGTAAGGAACGCAAAGAAAAAAATGATGATGAAATTGTTATTGTGATTCAGAATCAACATCACTGTGCTCCAGACAAACCCATAGTGGCTTAGTCTCCCTAAGCAAGTGGTGAAAGATATATATGTTGATTGTTTCTATTTCATCCTGCTTGTATACACATCTGATCAATCAGCTCATACGTGCGTGCGTGCTTGTCCCATGTTTGGTGCCTAATTCCAGCAGTCTAAACTTTGTTGATTTACTCATTGCAGTGTTATTCTCTAAGAGGCGACACATTGAAAGATCTTGAATGAAAGGCATACGTCAGCAAGGCTTGGCATGAGTTTAGTGAAGGCCTATGTTCTTTAAGGAAAAAAAACACTAACAATTAACACTGGCAAAACAAAATAAATAAATATTCGAACCACATAATGAAGGAATCAGTCACTCACAATTGCATTTACATATCACGGTTGTTAAAATAGCTGTATATCTAAATACCTTAAATAAAAAGCACTAAAAACAAATATGATACAGATAGTTTTAGATTTTTTTGTTTGTTTAAATGTTATGAAAAAAATTTCCCATTCAACCATTGATGGGTTATAATTAGGATATATAGTATCTCTAACTTCAGACTGAAGAAGATATGGTAAGGTCTTGAGCTGATGGCATGGGACAGGAAGACTTGGTATAAGTTTGTTGAAGGCCTATGCTCCTTGGGGAGCTGATGGGTGATGATGATGAATTCCAGATAATTTGTTCAGTTACCGTTATTTGATCATGGTAAGTTACCATTATTTGATCATGGTAAGTTACCGTTATTTGATCATGGTAAGTTACCATTATTTGATCATGGTAAGTTACCGTTATTTGATCATGGTAAGTTACCGTTATTTGATCATGGTAAGTTACCATTATTTGATCACGGTAAGTTACCGTTATTTGATCATGGTAAGTTACCGTTATTTGATCATGGTAAGTTACCATTATTTGATCATGGTAAGTTACCGTTATTTGATCATGGTAAGTTACCGTTATTTGATCTTGGTATCATTCTTCCAGACCAATTGCTGTAAATAGACATTTTTAAATTGTGTGAAAGATAGTATTAGAGGCTAACATTAAAGAAATAATGCTGAAATAATCAGAAAATGTTCACTGTACAGTCTGGAATTAAGGTCAAAGACATACTTTACCAGTAAACAAATCACTATAAATTTAACATGCTATGAGTAACACTAGTTTCTATGTACTCAAATCCTAACTGATGTAGGACTGAATAGGGTACTCTTCTTCCAGAATTTAATACAAATGAAAGCAATATTTATGAGCTTTATTTGCTCACAAACTGAAACATTTTGATTCAGGTGGAACTCAGATTTTTAAGAGAACAGCTGGTGCTAAATCTGGATAGGGAGTCTGTGAGAGTTAGAGTGGAAGCTGAGGAAGAACTGCCTCACAGTTTAGGTAAGTCAACAAATTGTACATCTTCAAGGAAGGGGGAGGGGTCTCTGAGGAGACAACGAATGAATAGGCCCACTGTTTTCTCAGGTATGTCATTAGAGGTGGCTAACATGAGGTTGTTCATGAGCTAGAAATCTCATCACATAAAACTAATAGCTACAGAAAACCATGACTACAAGAACATGTTAAGGGCTCAGGATTTCTTGACCAGCTGCAGTGATGACCCTATGACCTTTAAGGTGAAAAAGAGAGAACAATGATGATAAAAATAATACATTAGCACATCAGAAATGTGCTCTGAGAGAAGATAAAAATCCCATGTTACCGAGTATTTTTCTGTAAACCATCAAAACCAGATTTTGGCATGAAAATTCTTGAATTAATAGCTTGTGCACCTATAGTTTGTTTTTTCCCCACTAGTATCTTCTGAGTCTGTTTGCTGTTGTAGCTGCCGCAGTCTTGTTCCACTACAAAACCGACTACCATTTTATCTCTTGCATTATGCCCAGCAGTGTAATGAAGAATTATATTAATAATAAGCATGGCAACATCCGTTTGTCATTTTCATATTTACAGTGGAACAGTCTATGCTTATCTGAAAAGAATATTCAGGTTTTATTATTTGTTACATAGATGATGTGAGTGTATCTCAAAGTATTCCCAAGTTTATAACAACGACATGGGAACAGGTAATCCGTACAAACCACTCTCATCAACATGCTGGAATCATCAAGTTTTGAGTTGTGGTCAGCAGTACCACATTTTATTTACACAGTGAAGAAAATAAAATGCACATAGGCAGCACACACTAGTGGAACACAATAACCTCTGGTGAACCCACTGGAACAAGAATTACTGTTGTGTATATACAAAGCTGCACACACCAGCATACAGAAAATTATCCCAGCTCTCACATTGTTACAGTTCTGCACCCACTTCCATTATATCACAAAAATCTGTTTCCATGAACACATCACGTGACCACTTCTCTGTCTCACAGCTTCTTTCCTGCTCATTTCTCTTTAACTCCCCACTCAAAGATCTTTCAGTCAAAATGATCATCACCAAACTCACTCACTCACACCTAAAATACCTTGTATGAATGCATGGAGGCATATCTAGAGTCATCTATATATGACCACCAGCTATGTACAATGCTAAAGTATGTAGATTTGGATATGAACCTCTGTCTGTAATGCTAATTACACCCTCATTGACTCTTGAAATCATCTACACACTTCCAGGGATTCCCCCTGTGGGAGAACCCAGCATTGCACACCTTCCTTGGAGGAGTCACTTGAGTCTACTTTTCATAGTGTTCCATGAGTCTAGATTTGACTCAAAATCAAGTGTGATTATAATTTAATGTGGTGAAACCACTTCGTCAGGATATATGAAATTCACAATGTTGATTTAGCCAAGATGCCAGGAATATAATTTGAGATAGTACCTCAAAACATACAAGATGTTTTCAAGGTTAGTATAACCTATATAGATACATATGTATAATATTACGAATTTGATGGAACTGTTTAATGGGTCAAGAATGACCACAAAAGGATAAAGTTAACGGACACAGAAATATAAGAATTTGATGGAACTGTTTAATGGGTCAAGATTGACCATAAAAGGATAAAATTAACGGACACAGAAATAAGTGTGCAAGAAGCACGGAACTATATTAGTATGAGTATCATAACAAAATTATCAAAGCAGGAAATTGTGCAGATATGATACATAATTGAAGAAATCGATTTTTGCCAATGACATAAATTTTGTTGGAGCACTATGTGATTCATGAAAGTTCTCTGTATGGAATAAATGAAAGTCATTTAAAACCTGAGGTCTTTGAAGAATCTATATAAAGTTTCGGAATCGTGTTTTGTTCATTATGACAGTTGAGAGTTTTTCCAGTTGATGGACAAGATTATATATTCAAACATGGACGATTCTATAGAAATAGTTAAGCCAGTTTTATATGACAATTTGAACAAAAACACTCCAACATGATTGGCAGTTCAGAAAGAATATTTATTCATTGAGTCAACATCTTATCAGAACATAAATGAAGACAACCCTAGACATCAACCAAGAACTATAAGATTGGCTCTTAACAAACAACAACAACAGCAACCTAAGACATGAGAAAAGAAATAACAGTTCTCATCCAGCGAAATATCACACAAACGGTGTTCACACTAGTAAACACAAGAGTACGAAATGCTTACTACAGTAAACAAAGCACATACCTCCACATTTCCTTTCCACACTCTTTTCAGCCACTTCTGTCAATTATTTTATTGTTAGTTTTTCATTCATATTAATTCAGCAACTTGGAAACATGACAATTTATGTAATTCTTCATTTAGGTGGCCTTCATATTGGTGGCTTCTCTACTTATGATTACTTGCCTTGGCATACTTGGGCACGCAATGGATACCAAGGGTGCATTGAAGACCTTAAAATTAATGGTCGTTTGATTGATCTACATAGTTATGTGCAGACACAGGTAGCTTTTTTTTTATTGTTTTATTATGTTGAAATCAAAGATGTTATTGGAAATTTTATAGCAAATTATTCAGCAGTTTTCCTTATAGTTTTATGGAAAATTATTAATCAGTTTAGATGATGAATTGGACATACATTGAGGAAACCTTTTGATAGCATTACAAGGCAGACCTTATTCTGGAATTGCCAGGGTATGAGAGGTAAAAGGAAAAACATGGAAATGAGAGCAGGAGACAGAAATAACAGGGATGAGGAAGACACGGAAAAACCTTGAGGAAATATGCCAGTGTCTGAACATAGAAAACAGGACTACGGTCATGACAATGGACAAGAATGGTGTTGGGAACCAATCATCAGAGGTCATACATATATGCGTAAATCATTACAACAAAAATCATTTCAAGAATATTCAGAATCAATTAAACACAGGTATAGCCATCTCCAAGGTATTATAGAAAGTGGGAGATGGATTCCAGTAGCCCACCTTCTCAAAGAACGAAGCAGACGAAAATGTATCTATGTGACCTTCTGAGACAGAAGCAGCCTGTGTCATTGATGGTACAATACAGGAGAACTTTACACGAGTTTGTTGAAGGCCTATGCTCCTTCAGGGGCTTAAGGGTGTTGAGTGAATTAAGCAGTTTCAATATCTAAAAGAAGTTATCGCAAGAAATAATTTGACTCAAAAATTACACTTTTCTTGTTGAGACTGTTAACAGTGCAGATTTATAATAGATGGGACAGATGTCTTAATCTGGTCTTAATTTCTGGCTCTCTCAGCTTGTAGGTCCTAATGCTCATTTCTCCTGCTCGTTTACTTGGTTTCTTGCGTGATGTTGGGCAGTTCCTAGGCTGAGCAACTCTTTCAGTTGTTCGTTTGATTGTTAAGCGCATACATGCATACACTAGGTGTGAACCAACAAAGAATGAGAAGTCAGTGATCGACTATGCCGTTGTTAGGAGGAGCTCATTCAAATATGTCCAGGATGCTAGAGTCTGGAGGGGGCCAGAGATTGGAAGTGATCACTACCTGCTTACAATACATTCAAAAGAACAACTGAAAGAGTTGCTCAGCCTAAGAACTGCCCAGCATCACGCAAGAAATCAAGTAAACAAACGGAAGAAATGAGCATTAAGACCTACAAGCTGAGAGAGCCAGAAATTAAGACCAGATATCAGGGGCTTATTGCTACAGCAGTGAGCAACACAGAAGAACGACCTGATGACTTGGAAACCCTCTGGAATAAATTCAAGGATATCATAAAGACAGCTGCTGCAGAAGCATGCGGTGAAGTCCGACTTGGGAACCAGAGAAAGAGGACACCTTGGTGGACAGAGGAAGTCAAAGAGAAAATAAGAGAGAAGAGAATGGCATGGAAACAATACTTAGGAGCTAAAAACACAACAGGACAAATGGAAAAATATAGAGAATATGTGACACTCAGAACAGAAGCAAAGAACAAAGTGCTAGCAGCAAAACAGAAGTCCTGGGAAGAATTTGGAGAAAAGCTAGAAAAAGATGCACAAGAAAACCAGAAATTGTTCTGTAAGACCCTAAAGAACATGAGGAAGGAAAAACAATGCCCTCTCAAATTTATAAAGGACAAGCAAGGCAAATTGCTTACTGCCCCAAAGGAAGTAATGGAAAGATGGAAATATTTCTCAGAACTCCTGGATGGTGAGCATGGTGAAGCATCAGAAATGATAACCACTAGCACAGAAGAGAAAACCAATGATGGTGAAGATGACATAAAGATGGAAGAACTGAGGGCAGCACTAGAGAAAATCAAGATGGGCAAAGCAGCAGGGCATGATGGTATAACACCAGAAATGGTTAAGTACATGGGAGCATCAGGAGACCTATTACTCTTAAAGGTCCTACAGGCAGCATGGTGCAACAAGACCATACCAAAGGATTGGGAGATTGCCATCATAACACCAATTTTCAAAAAGGGTGACAATCGACAATGTGGAAACCATAGAGGCATATCCCTTCTCAGTGTCCCTGGTAAAATCTACTCTAGAATCCTAGAGCAGAGACTCCGACGCCTAGCTGAGCCACAATTGGATGAGGTCCAGTGCGGATTCCGAGCAAACCGAAGTACTCAAGACCTAATCTTCACACTCAGACAGCTGAGTGAAAAGGCCCTTGAGTATAAGAGTGAGATCCATCTTTGTTTCATAGATCTGGAAAAGGCGTTTGACAAGGTCCCCTGGAGCAAACTTTGGGACTGTTTGGCAAGGAAGAATATTCCAGCACCTCTGATTCATGCTATACAGAGCTTCTACAAGTCTTGCAGAAATTATGTGAGGACAGCAAACCATAAATCAAAAGAGTTCAGGACCACCACTGGTGTAAGACAAGGTGATATCCTATCACCTTACCTCTTCATACTCCTTATGGACGATGTCATCAAGGCATGTAAGGAGAGAACAAGAAAGTATTCAGTGGGGTACTGGAAGATGAGACAGGTCTATATTTCGGAGCTGGCATTTGCTGATGATGTTGCCCTGATTGCTAAATCAGAGGCACATCTCCAATCCAACCTGCAAGTCTGGAAGGAAGAGCTGGAGAAGAGAGGGATGGTCATAAGCAGCTCTAAAACAAAATCCATGGTGATATCACGAGAAGAAAGAAAACATCAGATTAAGTTGGGAGAACAGGTCCTGGAGCAGGTCGACCACTTTAAATATCTCGGAGCTATTATAGACCGAAAGGGAGGCATCAAAGAAGAGTTGGCCACTCGAAAAGCAGCAGCTGGGAGACTTTTTCAGGCCATAAATCGTGGATTCCTCAGCAAGAAAGAGGTTGGTAAGAAAATGAAGATGGCTGTATACCGCTCCACCTATGTCCCAGTCTTGACATATGGATGCGAGTCGTGGGCAATGACTACAACCCACAAAAGCCAGATCCAAACCTCAGAAATGAGGTATCTGAGGAAAGTGGTTGAAGTAACAAGAAGAGACATGGTCCGCAACCAGACGATCCGTCAAGGCTTAAAATCCCATCCGCTGCAGACCCAAATAGAACAGTCCCAACTAAGATGGTTTGGCCATGTCTGCAGAATGGGAGAAGATCGGCTACCACAACAAGCATGGGAAACAAAGAGCCAGGGATCCAGACCTCCAGGACGACCCAGAGTACGCTGGGAGGACAACATTAGACAATCTTTGAAGGACCGAGGACTAGAATTGAACCAGGCCAGGAAGAAGACAGCTGATAGAATGGTCTGGCGCTCTCTCTTCCAAACCTCTACACCTCACGGTAGAAGGGGAACGACTAAGTAAGGAAGGGACAGATGTCACGAGTTGGATTTAAGTTATGTTATGCCTGAGTGCAGGACAAGACCCTAGTGTGAGAAAAGGCTAAGATGATAGATTTTTGTTGAGAAATGACAGTGAATGTAGTAAGGTGAGTCTATTGGCTCGAGGATGATAACCGAAATTAAATCTTCCTCGCCAAATCTTGACTTCCAGAAATGCTATAAACTCACCCCCTCTGACTACCTTTAACAAACTAAAGGAGATAAGGTTAAACTAACACTACAGACACCACTGTACAGACAACAGTTAAGGACTATACAGTGAAGAAGCTGATCCAGTGAAAATAAGTTTATTATACAAATCCACATAAGTTCATAACATAGTAACAACAATATATATCATGCCAGGTTTGCACTGACCTGGAAATAAAAGACTCAATTTAAATTTATAAGACACATCAAAAATATGAACCCAGCCACTCTCACTCATTCATTCACCTTGCTGGGGAAAAATCAAAATGATTAATTGGATTCTTACTACCGTCTAATTTAGTGGGCATCAATTGTAGCCACCCCTCTTTATTACACTACTATCTCTATTGTCATTGGCTGCTGACACTGCATGAAGACTATCTGCACAGCTGCTAACTCTGTCAGCGATATACGCCACTAAGTCACACTCTGCACTGCTATTTAATAGACTTCTTTAATTCTAAGGCTCAGAGGCTACAATCTGTTGCGTGCATATTTTGACGCACATATTACAAAAATCGATATGGCTATTTAATATGGGAAAAATATAGACATTCATTCATTTGTGTATGAAAATGCTGTCTATGGTAAAAGCGAGAGAATCCATGTTTGATTCACACTTTTGATTATAGGAGTAATCGTTCTGGATATTGATCCGGCGCAAGGATATTGCGCTTACGTTTGTACTTATTTTTTAGGGCCAGAAAATATATTAATTTGCTTATTGTGTTTATGGCCTGAATTCATATGTATTACATATTATTAGTACAAGTAGAATCAGTCCTATATTGTATATTTTGGATGGGTAGGAGGGACTAGATTCTTGTTATTCCGGTCTAGCGGAAGTATGAGTTGTCTTGACAAGTCGTGATGAGTTCCGATGTACCGTGATAATGGCGGGTACGCACTTTTCAAAGGGCTGGTAGATTCTTAAGGAAATATAATTCATGAAGTGGTTTTCTTCTAAAGGAGATGGTATCTCTACTATAGTTTATGTTAGAGACTCTCCTAAGGTACGGTACAATGTATAATTCGGACTTCATGTATTGCCAGACCCTATTTTGATGATCTCATGTCGATTCGACCTAGATGGAACATTGTGCTTCGTATCGCTAGGGTCGTGTTTTGTATCGACGAAGATGACAGACTTTCCTGCAGCGGTTATGGCTACGTGAATTAACCTGATCACCGTAGAGCTGTATGGAAACATTTATGAAATCAGTTATATACCCATTATAAATTAACTCTGGCTTATATTCTCCTTCCTATGAATGAGTGAACGACAACTCAGGGAGGCAGCCATGTTAGATTTCGGTCATCATATGTTTTGATCACTGCCAAGAGAACAGATTATTTATCCTATTATCGGACAGTGACAGGGAGATCTCAATCTTGCTAGAAACCCCCCTTCGTGGTTTCATAATATATACTACAAACTATGGACGTCAAGTAACTTTAGTTATTTACCGATCTGCCTTCACTGACGCGTTTAGTCAGATAGGGGGATGCGGCCATAATGTATCATGACATTGAACTTTTGATGTACTGCCCATTATTTCTGAATGTGTCATGACTTCAGATCTGCTATGTATACCTACAAATTGATATGTCAACATACCATGATGTACTCGTATGTCCCAGTGTGTACGTCTGAATAAATTGAGTAAACAAAGATTCCAGCAGTCTGCATTGGTGCCTTGTAGACACATGTGTATGAGTGGTTATATTGGTCAGCACACGAACAGTACACCATTCGCGGTAATCACACTCTACACTTCTACTTCATACATACACCATCCTGCGTCGGTTGGAGTGACCAAGTTTAGGGCCTGCTTCCCCTGGAGCCTTTGCCTTCCCTAACTCAGGACTAGGGTGAGTTACCCATTTACAGCTGGGTAGACTGGAGCATGCCTGATCTCAACAACACACCACTCTTCCTTACAGAGCATACCGACTGACACTTTACAGAGTGGAAAGAAGAAAAGAAACTTTACACCCTCTAAGAACAATATGAGACTCTACAGGTCCCTGATATATTTTCACTCTATCTCACTCCTTCTCCTGCCTTGCTTCTCTCGTTTCGTTCAGCAACCAGGTATGATACCCTCTCTCCTGGTTCTGACTCCTACACTGATGACCTCTGGAAAAAACTATTGACTAGTTGCTAGACTTAACGGTAGAGGCTGCACTGTTGGCGAAACAAACTGATCTTCACTTGCTATGTGACCCCTCATTTGGGTTTAGGTCCTTCGGTATTATTGTGACCGAGGCTATAAACGACACACCAACTCGCTTGCTTGGGTTCGATGGGTGTGTATATGAGCTTAGAACTCCAGGTTTTAAGAAAACCCTGTCACTGAAGACTGCGTTGCTGTCTCGACCTGCTCTGTCTCATTCCCTCTCTCTCTCTTTCTCTGGGGCCAATATATTCAAAGCCGATACCCACCGTGGTACAAGCTCTTATGCCTCTGGCGTTTCCTCGACTTTTCTCTCCTTGAGAAGACTGGCTACCTTTGCCAGCTGTCAGGAACAAGATTTACTGGCAACCCGACCTAAAGGCCATGACCATATGCTGTGGACACAAGAAATGCCACTATGTATACAACTTCACAATACTCTCATAAAATAACTTACTTATAAGAACATATACAGTTGATGCTTCAGTCACACTCATATCTTAGCACAAACATGTAAACACCCAAAACGAAGACTGCCCCACCATTTCCCCTCTCATCTTGTGCACGACAATACATAAATATTTCCTGACCCTGGGTCAACTACTCCCGACAACACCTCGTCTGTCTAGTAAAAATCCAGACGCGCTGATCAAATACTGATTATACACAGCTTGCCTCAGGCATTAAACATTTCAACCCGTTTGGGAAACCTCCCGTACTTAGGCCTTCTTTAATTCTGTAAGCGGTATACGCCGCTACCATCGTTTCCCCCTTATGATAAAAATGCACAACGATTAACTGCACATCAATGATTAAAATTCACCAATACATTTATATATTACATCTCTATACACAGAAATGTTCAGCAACCAGGTATGATACCCTCTCTCCTGGTTCTGACTCCTACACTGATGACCTCTGGAAAAAACTATTGACTAGTTGCTAGACTTAACGGTAGAGGCTGCACTGTTGGCGAAACAAACTGATCTTATCGCGGTCATTTTGTGTGGTAAGCTTGAGCGTGATTTAATTAACCCCTACCCACTAAATCGGGGGAAGGGGCAATGAACCACTACCCAGGTAACATCCAACTTACGGGAGAGCGAATCACATTTTGTTTCTGCTCACGCAAACAGACGACGTTAGGTAACGTTACATACCCAACATACCAGAAAATACCAATACCAAAAATACACAGGATGTTGAGAATACCCTGGACAGAAAAAAAAGACCAACAGAGAAGTACTGCACTCACTAAACGTACAGGAACATTGGCTCCTAAATACCATCGCAATAAGGAAGCTGAAATTTTTTGGTCATATAAAAAGACATAATAGCCTGGAAAAAACAGTGATGGAAGGCATGGTCCCTGGAAAAAGGGGAAGGGGTCGACCTAGACGGTGGACCCAGGACATCACAGAGAGTCTGAACTTGTCTTTGGCTGATGCAGGTCGACTTGCCCAGAATCGTGATGCGTTCAGAGCAGCTGTAATGGAGACAACGTTCTGGAAAGAATACGTCACATGATGATGATACACAGAAATATATATCTCTATAGACTATATTTCCTAGAACTCATTTAGTCCCATAACACAAAAATCAAATACTCCTCTACATAATATTTAATTACACAGCCACTTACGGCACCCTAACTTTCCTTTCACCTCTACCCCACGTGGTTACACTGCAATTATTATACTTTCACAGATAGAAAAAATATTTAATTATCTTCTCTATCCGTCTAGAATTCCTACTCAAATAAATCCCAGTAACCACTACGAAATCTGTTCCCGTATTTTTATATGAGACATCAGAATTAAACTCTCAATGAAATAAAATACACGCGCTTCCGAATATTCTGTAAATTAACCTAAATCAAGGATGCGTGTATTTCTACAGACCTTCTATTAAATCTTACAGAGCACACCTACGTAATATCTCTTTATCACTCATGGACACTGCTATCCTTGAAGAAATAATTGATGGTGCTACAAGTTATAAAGTTTTTAAAATAAATTATACTAAAACGGGCTAAGGCTCTATTAGAGAAACTAGATTTAATTACCACGCTACTTTAAATTACAGATGTACCAATACTGCTTTTCTTCCGTTTTCCAGGAAGCAGACACTACTGCATGGCGCACGGCCAGGAATTTCTGCAGACTAAGAGGCCGCTAAATTGAAAAGCGCTCGTATATATCTTTACTTTACCCACGCTGACCCCAGACCTACTTGAGGCTTGGCGTCTCATTACATCCAATAGAATTAAAGATAAATCTAAAATTTTCCATGCGCTCATCTCTAAATTTAGAACCAGTGTATTCTGCTTACTTAAATGCGTGCGTATTTCCGGCTATGTAACGTTACCTAACGTCGTCTGTTTGCGTGAGCAGAAACAAAATGTGATTCGCTCTCCCGTAAGTTGGATGTTACCTGGGTAGTGGTTCATTGCCCCTTCCCCCGATTTAGTGGGTAGGGGTTAATTAAATCACGCTCAAGCTTACCACACAAAATGACCGCGATAATTTTACCCGAAGAAAAATGGAATTACAAGATCACGATATCTAGAAAAAGGCCGACTGGTGCCATTCAGTACTAACTTACATTAATCCCTATAGAAAAAACCCGCAATTACTTTACCTACCACCCAATACTAAACACGCCCACTATTTAAAAAGAAGAAGAATATATTCCAATCTTTGCTAGAGAGAAGACAAAAATGGCAAACTCATATAGTTACCAAGAGACGAAGACCCTTGCAACTCTTATAGTAACAAAGAGAAAACGAAATGGGGCCTGTTGAAGACTAAATCACAGTAACTCCATCACATTACCCCACCCTTCGAGGTCGGAGCCTGCCGATCTAATTTACTGTGGTCTTGGTGTTCAGATTGGCCCCTATCTATGTCTCCCGAGCTGTCTGTGAGCATTTCCTCCTCTTTTGTATTATCTTCTGGAGCTAGGTGCCGGCTTAAGAAATCGGCTCCTACATTCTCCTTTCCCGGGATGTATTGTACTGAGAACGAGTACATGCCCAACAATAAAGCCCATCTCATGATTTTAGCATTATTGTGCTTGTTGGCACCCAAAAACGCCAACGGGGCATGGTCACTTTGCACTACGAACGGGACCCCATATAGGTATTCATGGTGTTTGCGAATACCTGAAACTAATGCGAGACACTCCCGTTCTATTGTTGAATAATTTTTTTCAGCCACATTAAGTTTCCTACTCACATAAGAGACTGGGTTTCGTCGGCTAGTAAAAGAGTGGATCCAATTCCAATGGCGCTGGCGTCCACTCGTAACACAAAGGGTTTAGTTAGGTCCGGCAGCTGGAGTATGGGCGAACTGGTCAAGAGCTCCTTAAGAGTGGTGTATGCTCCCTTGCATTTAGCCGACCATCAAATTTTTTCTGGTTGACCTTTCCAAGTGAGGTCAGTCAACGGCCCTGTTAAACTATTAAAATTCGGAATGAATTTCTGATAATAGATGCAGAGAGAGATAAAGGATCTCGTGTCTTTTTTTGTGATGGGGCAAGCTGCGTTCCTTATTTTCTCTACGTTTTTGTTCAGCGGCCACATGCATCCGTGGGCGATAGTGTGGCCTAGGAAGTCTAGGGTGTGAAACCCGAGTAAACATTTGCTCGGGCGGGCGGTAAGACCCGCCTCCTTCAATCTCCCTAGGAGCAAGGCGACATTTGCTACATGCTCCTCCTCCATTTCCGTTGCTATGAGGATATCATCCATAAAATTATGAATGTGGGGGTTTTTCAACGGCCCTAATAGCTTCCTCATCATTCGTGTGAAGGCACCTGGGGCATTATGTAACCCAAACGGCATGACATTAAACGTGTAGTGCCCTTCACTAGTGCTAAAGGCCAACATCGGCCTGACGACCTCTTTCACCGGAATCTGATAATAGCCTTTACTGAGGTCTATTTTAGAGAAGATTTTCGCCTGGCTTAATTTGGAAAACAGTTCCGCAGGACTTGGGAGGGCTTCTGGTTGAAATTCCATCACGGTGTTGAGCAATCGATAATCGATGCACAGCCTGGTCTCACCGTTAGGTTTTTGTAATAGGACCACACTCGAACTGTATGGGGAAGTGGTTTCAGAAATGATGTTGGCTGCAAGCAGTTTTTCAACTTCCTCCCGCAACGCAGCAGCTTTGGCGTACGGGACCGGATATATTTTAGTCCGTACCGGGGTGTCGTCTTTTAATTTCATCTCAAATTCTGAGAGGTGGGTGAGTCCCGGCTTATCCGTTAAAACATCGGTGTATTGTTGTAATACTGTCCCGAGTTCTCGCGCTGCTCCTTCTGAAAGATTGTCCCCAAATTTCACATCTCTGTATGACTCTGTTTGGTGTAAGGGGTACTCCCCATAATTCTCTGGGTCGTCTTCTTCCTCAATAGCTACCGCCAGGGCTAACAGGTGGTCTTGAGATGGTGGGGCTCGTTCTAAAAATTTCTTAAGGAGATTCACGTGGTATATCTTCCTTTTTCCTCTGATAGTGATCCTATAGTTGGTGTTAGAGATTTTCTCTAACACTTCGAAAAGCCCCTGCCATCCAATGCGCAGTTTGTTGTCCCCTGTGGGAAGTAACAACAAGACCTTCTCCCTACCTGGAGTTCTCTTTCCTTGGCCGTCTTGTTGTATCTCTGCGCCTGTTTTGCGTGAGCCTTACGGAGGTTATCTGAGGCCACCTTCCAGCCTAACTGTAGTCGCTCCTTCAGCTCTTCAACATATTTGGAGGCCGACACCGTGGTCTCATCAGCCTTCCGATCTGTCAAAGACCTGAACAAAGCCTCCAATGGGCCCTTAATCGGTTACCCAAATAATAGAGTAGCTGGCGGGTAGCCTGTAGAAGCTTGGGGGACTTCCCGATAAGCAAACAGGGCAGCGGGAATAAAAAGGTCCCAATCCTCTTGCCGCTCCTGCCCTAACTTGCGCAGCATCATCATCATCAAGCTGCCGTTGAACCTTTCCACGAGACCATTTCCTGCCGGGTTATATGGACTGGTATGTATGTGTTGGGCCCTAAGGATGTTGAAGATCTCCTCCATCAGCAAGCTGCGAAATTGGGACCCATTGTCTGTCAACACTTGCTGAGGGAACCCCAATCTTGTAAAGATTTGCAGCAAGGCTTCTGCAACATGCTTCGAGTCGGTAACCGCCAGGAGGATGGCCTCTGCCAACATGGTGCACACATCAACTAATGTCAGAATGTACCTGTTCCGATGCTTAGTTCTTTCTAATGGGCCTACAATGTCAACCGCTACTCGTTCAAAGGGGGTACCGACGATGGGCATCTCTCCTAACGGGACTGGGGGTGTCCAGTGTTTGGGTGCCACTCTCTGACATTGAGCACAAGATTTCACAAATCTTATGATGTCAGGCGTCATTCCCGGCCAGAAATAATGGGCTGCTATTCTGTGTATGGTGGCCCCCTGCCCCATATGTCCACTAAATTGAAGTGCATGCCCCATTTCTAAAATCTGTGGCCTATACTTGGCTGACACTACCAATTGGTTATGCCCCTGCTCTTCTCTATACGACTTTTCAGAACAAAATTCAGCGCACAAACACCAAGCTGTTGCAGATAAACTCACTTAAAAGCTGTATTTCAAACCAGCTTGGAGCTTAGTTCCCAGATTGACGCCTTCTCTCCGACTGCACCATTGTTTATTCGTGTTGAGGAAAATTAGGAAATCCTCATAAAATTAACAAGTGTGGACCTTTAACTGTCCCGAAAAGATGAATTCTCTACATTGACTGTGGTTGAAGTCAAAATATTCCTGTGTGCCGCACTTTTTGCAAAGATTAAGATACGGTAAACAGTGTCCACGGACTTAAGAGAAATCTATTGCAGTGTATATTTTATAACTTGTTTACAATTTTGTATTAACCATTGTGTACTAACTTTATTGCTTCTTACTCATTCCTACTCCCCTCATTCTTTCTTTCCTATTGACTGTTATCATGTCTGATTGCAAAAACTCAAATCAAAATATAAGCAATATCACTAATTCATGGCTTAAACTATCAGGGCTTAAAATTGGTCATTTAAACATTTACCACCTGCTAGGTAAGCTTCCTGAAGTCTCCACCTCTCTCCAACAAAACTTCCACATATTTGGTTTTTCTGAAACCCGTCTCAATGACAAAATTACAGATGAAGAAATTAGGATTAATGGATTCACCACCATTCGCAGGGATTCTAACAGACAACATGAAACAGGGCTAGTTATATACATCTCAACATCTCTTCAGTACAGACGCCGTGATGATCTAGAACATACTGGCATTGAATGTATATGGCTGGAAATAAAACTCCCCAACCTGACCCCCGTTTTAATTGGTTACCTGTACCGAAACCCTAGCTCTTATGCTGTATGGTTTGACACATTCTCACGAATGATGGACAACGTTTGGGCTTCTTCGAAGGAAATTATTCTACTGGGAGATTTCAATATTGACCTTCACAAATCGAACAACACGTGGAATGATATCACCATCTCATACAACCTCACACAGTTAGTCAATCAACCCACGAGAGTAACAGATTCATCATCTACACTAATTGATCATATCTATACGACCTGCCCAGAAAACATTGTAGAATGCACAGTTACACGGACAGCATTAAGTGACCACTATCCTATTTGCTGTACCTGGACAAGAAAAGGGTTCAGAGCACCTAAAACGGAACATATCAAAGTCCATTACAGGAATTTCAAAAACTTTAACCTTCAATTATTCCTACAAGACCTACAAATATCCCCTCTCTCATACGTGTACCAACTTCCCTATCCAGAAGAAGCCATAACATACTGGACACAAACTTTTAACAATGTATTCGACAAACATGTTCCTATAAAGGAAGTTCGTGTTAAAAATATCAGAAAGACCCCATGGATAACAAACGAAATATTATCAACAATGAGAGAGCGGGACGAAGCACATAAGCTCAAATATTTCAGCAGGTATCGGATGCTTAGAAACAAAGTACAATACCTCATTCGTCAGGAAAAGAAACTACATTTCAGAAAGATGATTCAAGACAAAGCAAACAGTAAAGAAGTCTGGGCAGCCATTAGAACACTAACACACAAAACAAAGTCACTAAACTCTTTACCAAAAAGCTGCTCCCTCACGGCTACTCATTTTAGTAACCACTTCAAAACAGAAATTAACCATCTCAAATCGACACTAAAGCCAATGGACTGCGATATTAGTAAACTGACCGCCTTCTGCACCACTGAACATACCATAACAGATCTTAGAGATATTCCTTTTCTAACAGTACACGAAGTTCTCAAATATATCTTGGCATTAAAAAACAACAATTCATCTGGTCTTGATGGTATCAGCAATAAGATTCTACGTTACGCTGCACCCATCATTTGCGACTCCTTAACCTATGTGTACAATCAATGTATTGCACACAACTACTTTCCCACAGCATTTAAATCTGCCAAAGTGTATCCTCTCTATAAATCTGGCTCACATAGCGATCCCAACAGTTACAGACCAATATCCCTTCTATCATCTCTTTCAAAACCACTAGAGAAACACATTTACAACACCACATTTCAACACTTAACAACAAACAAACTGCTCATTGAGAGCCAGTCAGGTTTCAGACCCAAACATTCCTGTCACACAGCTCTCACCAAAATGGCAGACAACTGGCTGTCGAACGTAAATGATGGGAAATTAGGTGGTGCTGTTTTTGTTGACTTCAAAAAAGCATTTGACATGATTGACCACACTATCTTGGTTCAAAAGTTGGAAACCCTCAGAATAGGCCCTAATCCACTAAACATCATCAAATCATTCCTGGGAGATCGACAACAGTTAGTGCTTCACAACAACTCGACATCAGATTTCTCGAAGATAGATACAGGAGTACCGCAGGGTTCTATTCTTGGGCCCCTACTCTTCGCAATGTTCATCAACGACCTACCACTACATCTAAAATATTCAACATGTGACCTCTTTGCAGATGATTGTACTATCTACACTAGTGACAATGACTGCATGGCACTTGAAATGACTCTTCAATGCGATGTAGACAATCTAACAAAATGGAGTAATATGAATCGTATGCTATTAAACACAGCAAAAATGAAATCTATGTTGATTACCACCAGACAGAAACTCCTAAACTGCACCAAAAGATTGCTACAGGTACACACGGAATCAATACAAATTGAACATGTAACAGAACACAAAGTTCTAGGAATCACGATTGACCAGCACTTAACGTGGAACTCCCATGTACGGAATTTAACCAAACACTTAGCTCAAAAGACGTACCAGCTAGCCAAAATAAAACACTTCTTAGACGCAGACACTAGACTATTGTTCTACACCTCACATATACAGACACATCTAGATTACTGCTCTACACTATGGGATGGTTGCCCTGCTTCCACCTCAAAGAGACTGCACTCCCTGCATAAGAGAGCAATACGTCTGATCACCGATAATCGCACGATATCACACACAAGGACAGGAAAAGAACCCACAATACTGTCCCTGAAAAAACGTCTTCTCTACAACAAAGCCAAGCTGACCCACGCAATTCTATCAAACAATGCTCCGCCGCACCTACGATCATTGTTTCAAACCAGTAGAAGAGAGGGACTACAATTACATCAGTTACGTCTGCCCAAACCTAGGATCGACCTGTTCAAACAAAGTCTAGCCTACTCTGGAGCCTACTTATGGAACAGCCTTCCACGCCACCTAAAAAGCCTACCTACACAATATTCATTTAACAAAGCACTTTTCAAACACTTCCTAAACACTGATTATCTACCCCCATAGAAACATCATTTGCCTGTCAACATCTCATCCATAGGTCAACATTTCTTTTCCTCTTCCGCTCGTTTTTAATGGGAATAATTTATTTTATATCCATGTAATACTATTATATAATGTAATGTATGTGAGAATGTACCCGCATACCACTGTACTTTAGAGATGTGAATGTTTCCGTTTGCTTAAATGGGTGATGTACATGCAGATATAACTTTTTTTTTTTAAACTGCTGAAAGACTTTTTCTGTTACAGAAGTGCACAAGAAAGTGTTATTATTATTATTTCAATTTCCGCCAAGAATGTATGGATGTAAGCGAGAATGTGTTTTTGTAATTCTTGTATTGAGGATTGATGACACATTCAAAAATACTACAGATTAGACGTTTTGACCGCATAAGTGAGTGTCGGTATACATAACTTATTTATTTATTGTTTTGTTTATATTATTTTATTTTTTATTATTATTATTTTTCTTCAGTCACTATCTTGTTTATTTAAAAAAAAAAAAAAACAAACCTAGGCTACTCATTTTTTATTATGATTGTATACTGTAAATGAATGCTGTTATGTTAACTTTATAATGTTGCATGCCTTTAAATTAATGCTTAAAGTAATATGTGGGAATAAAAGGATATAGTATGCAAGATTAATGAGAGTGAAAGGGCAGAATGTTAGACGGGCCTGCGCGCCCAATTCTCAACCCTTCGAAAATAAAGTTCGTTCGTTCGTTCGTTCCCTCTCTGCGATAGATCAGCCCCTCCTTGCGGAAGAAATTCCCTTTTTGTTTGGGGTCTTTCGACGTAGGTAGTTTCTGAAAACAGGCCTCTAGTGTCGGATCCTGTTCTTGGGCCTCCTGCAATTCCTTGGGCAACGGATTCATGGGGGCCTCCTTTTCCTGCTCCTTCTTGGCTTGCTCCCTAGTAACCACTGTGGCAACTACTTCCGGTTCCTTTGGGTCCCCTAGGTACACATACCTACATCCCAAAATGACCTCAAAAAGGGGCCCCTCCATTACGGCCGCCTTGATCGTGCCCATGACAAATTTGGACACTATCTCAATCTGCGCTACTGGGAGGCGCATTGGAGCATCTCCCTTCAATACCCCACATATTTCCACAAATTCTCCAGTCATCTGTTCTGGCTTCACTAGATGCTGGCCCACAAGACATTCAAAACTTAAGCCTGTATCATACAAACACTCAGTCTCGACCCCGTTAACCGTTACCATTCCCCTCGTGGAAGGTCGGTCCCTTCCAGGTTGGGAGTCCCTCTCCTGCTCCAAGTCCGGTATAGGAGCTTGTAAACAGGCCACTCTCTTCGGGGGGTTTTCCCGGCTTCCCCCTGATCTCCACTGTGAGCTATAATTATTTCTGCCGCCCCACAGCCGACCCGGTGCGTACTTCCGGGCAGTTTCCCTTCTCGGCTCATCCCGTTTATTAGGCGGGTTGGGTGGTCTTGCAGAGTTAAAAGTAGGTGAATGGGGCTCACAGGTGTTCGGCCTATTCGTTGACTTGCCGGGAGAGGTGTTATTTCCGCAGGTGGGTGGGTCAGGATTTTTCCGTTTCTGACCCATCAGCTCGGCCTGTGCCGTCTGGAATCTTCCCGAAAAAAGAATAATCTAGTCCAGTTGCTGGGCGCCCTGCTCTGCCAGGTACCTCCTCAGATCAGGAGACATGTTTGCCTTGATTTGTTCCACCATTATTAACTCTTCTAATCCTTCAAATGTTTTGGCCAGTCCCGACAACTCTCTCCAGCGAGTGAGGTAATTCCTCAGCCTTTCAGCAAACTGAGGAAAGCTTTCTCCCTTCTCCAGACGACTTTCCCTGAACATGGTTTGGCATTTTTGGGGGGTCCACTGGAATCTTTGCAACAATGCGTTCCGTAGTGCCTCGAAGTTGTTCTGGTCGTCTATGAGCAACTTGTGGTAGACGTCATACGCATGACCTTTGAGGGACTGTGATAATTTTAGACACCAAAGACTTTCATCCAACCCGTATGCCTTTGCCATCCGTTCGAATTTTTCCAGGAATACGCCAATTTTCTCATTCCCGTTAGGGAAAGAGTCCATCGGAAAATTCATGGCTGCCATCCGGGGGCCTCCGTTTCCTGAGGTGTCTATCGCCACTGCTCCGGGGGAATCTCCATTAGCCGAACTGCCCTCTGAAGACCTGAGCTGCAGTTCCAGAGAACGCATGGCAAGTTCGTGCTGTCTCTCTGCTGCCTATTCCCTTTCCTCAACTTCTGCGGCCCTTTTTCTTTCCTCGACTTCTGCTGCCCTTTTTCTTTCCTCAACTTCTGCTGCCCTTTTTCTTTCCTCAACTTTTGCTGCCCTTTTCTTTCCTCAACTTCTGCTGCCCTTTTTCTTTCCTCAACTTCTGCTGCCCTTTCCCTTTCCTCTTTCTGATTATGCCTATCATTTTCTCTGATCATATAGGCCTTAGTTTCCTCCTTGTCCATTCCCATGTCCTGAGCAGCCTCACGCCAGGCAGCTCGTAACTTGGCCATATCTGCCATCTTACCTGTAATTGCTGTAGCTTACCAAAGACAAGGAATGACAGAAAGAAAAAAAAGAGAAGGAACTACCTGTTACCTCCTGAGGAATGCTCTCTCTATAACCTCGGTCCCAAAACCTGAACTCAGACTAGCGCCAAGTCTGACTAATAACTACCTGAAAAATATTGTTATGCAGCTACCTAAAATTCTTCCTTCCTGTTAAGAAAAAAAATCAGTTAGCCATCAATTACCTCTAAGTTCTATAAACTAACCTATCACTACAATCCACCTGCCTGCAACCTGTGGAAAAACTTTCTGTGGAAAAACTTATAACTGGATCAGTTCTAATAGCTCAGTCTAGGGGATATTGAAAGAACCTATTCTCAGACTTTCCTATAGAAAACAATCTGTGAATCTAGATAAGATCCCAGAATGATCCTACAAAGCTGATCCCAAGGACGATCGCCACCCACTTTGTCACAAATTGGATTTACGTTAAGTTATGCCTGAGTGCAGGACAAGACCCTAGTGTGAGAAAAGGCTAAGATGATAGATTTTTGTTGAGAAATGACAGTGAATGTAGTAAGGTGAGTCTATTGGCTCGAGGATGATAACCGAAATTAAATCTTCCTCGCCAAATCGTGACTTCCAGAAATGCTATAAACTCACCCCCTCTGACTACCTTTAACAAACTAAAGGAGATAAGGTTAAACTAACACTACAGACACCACTGTACAGACAACAGTTAAGGACTATACAGTGAAGAAGCTGATCCAGTGAACATTAAATAAGTTTATTATACAAATCTACATAAGTTCATAACATAGTAACAACAATATATATCGTGCCAGGTTTGCACTGGCCTGGAAATAAAAGACTCAATTTAAATTTATAAGACACATCAAAAATATGAACCCAGCCACTCTCACTCATTCATTCACCTTGCTGGGGAAAAATCAAAATGATTAATTGGATTCTTACTACCATCTAATTTAGTGGGCATCAATTGTAGCCACCCCTCTCTATTACACTACTATCTCTATTGTCAATGGCTGCTGACACTGCATGAAGACTATCTGCACAGCTGCTAACTCTGTCAGCGATATACGCCACTAAGTCACACTCTGCACTGCTATTTAATAGACTTCTTTAATTCTAAGGCTCAGAGGCTACCCTCTAAGAACAATATGAGACTCTACAGGTCCCTGATATATTTTCACTCTATCTCACTCCTTCTCCTGCCTTGCTTCTCTCGTTTCGTTCAGCAACCAGGTATGATACCCTCTCTCCTGGTTCTGACTCCTGCACTGATGACCTCTGGAAAAAACTATTGACTAGTTGCTAGACTTCACGGTAGAGGCTGCACTGTTGGCAAAACAAACTGATCTTCACTTGCTATGTGACCCCTCATTTGGGTTTAGGCCCTTCGGTATTATTGTGACCGAGGCTAAAAACGACACACCAACCCGCTTGCTTGGGTTCGATGGGTGTGTATATGAGCTTAGAGCTCCAGGTTTTAAGAAAACCCTGTCACTGAAGACTGTGTCGCTGTCTCAACCTGCTCTGTCTCATTCCCTCTCTTTCTCTGGGGCCAATATATTCAGAGCCGATACCCACCGCGGTACAAGCTCTTACGCCTCTGGCGTTTCCTCGACTTTTCTCTCCTTGAGAAGACTGGCTACCTTTGCCAGCTGTCAGGAAC
The DNA here is from genome assembly GCA_024509875.1 of Oreohelix idahoensis. Lineage (NCBI taxonomy): Eukaryota > Metazoa > Mollusca > Gastropoda > Stylommatophora > Oreohelicidae > Oreohelix > Oreohelix idahoensis. The sequence continues at coordinate 203,574 of JAMPIV010001207.1, forward strand.
AAGATTTACTGGCAACCCGAACTAAAGGCCGTGACCATATGCTGTGGACACAAGAAATGCCACTATGTATACAACTTCACAATACTCTCATAAAATAACTTACTTATAAGAACATATACAGTTGATGCTTCAGTCACACTCATATCTTAGCACAAACATGTAAACACCCAAAACGAAGACTGCCCCACCATTTCCCCTCTCATCTTGTGCACAACGATACATAAATATTTCCTGACTCTGGGTCAACTACTCCCGACAACACCCCGTCTGTCTAGTAAAAATCCAGACGCGCTGATCAAATACTGATTATACACAGCTTGCCTCAGGCATTAAACATTTCAACACGTTTGGGAAACCTCCTGTACTTAGGCCTTCTTTAATTCTGTAAGCGGTATACGCCGCTACCATCGTTTCCCCCTTACGATAAAAATGCACAACGATTAACTGCACATCAATGATTAAAATTCACCAATACATTTATATATTACATCTCTATACACAGAAATATATATCTCTATAGACTATATTTCCTAGAACTCATTTAGTCCCATAACACAAAAATCAAATACTCCTCTACATAATATTTAATTACACAGCCACTTACGGCACCCTAACTTTCCTTTCACCTCTACCCCACGTGGTTACACTGCAATTATTATACTTTCACAGATAGAAAAAATATTTAATTATCTTCTCTATCCGTCTAGAATTCCTACTCAAATAAATCCCAGTAACCACTACGAAATCCGTTCCCGTATTTTTATATGAGACTTATCAGAATTAAACTCTCAATGAAATAAAATACACGCGCTTCCGAATATTCTGTAAATTAACCTAAATCAAGGATGCGTGTATTTCTACAGACCTTCTATTAAATCTTACAGAGCACACCTACGTAATATCTCTTTATCACTCATGGACACTGCTATCCTCGAAGAAATAATTGATGGTGCTACAAGTTATAAAGTTTTTAAAATAAATTATACTAGAACGGGCTAAGGCTCTATTAGAGAAACTAGATTTAATTACCACGCTACTTTAAATTACAGATGTACCAATACTGCTTTTCTTCCGTTTTCCAGGAAGCATGGCGCACGGCCAGGAATTTCTGCAGACTAAGAGGCCGCTAAATTGAAAAGCGTTCGTATATATCTTTACTTTACCCATGCTGACCCCCAGACCTACTTTTAGATTTATCTTTAATTCTATTGGATATATTCTTCTTCTTTTTAAATAGTGGGCGTGTTTAGTATTGGGTGGTAGGTAAAGTAATTGCGGGTTTTTTTCTATAGGGATTAATGTAAGTTAGTACTGAATGGCACCAGTCGGCCTTTTTCTAGATATCGCGATCTTGTAATTCCATTTTTCTTCGGGTAAAATTATCGCGGTCATTTTGTGTGGTAAGCTTGAGCATGATTTAATTAACCAGTGTATTCTGCTTACTTAAATGCGCGCGTATTTCCGGCTACGTAACGTTACCTAACGTCGTCTGTTTGCGTGAGCAGAAACAAAATGTGATTCGCTCTCCCGTAAGTTGGATGTTACCTGGGTAGTGGTTCATCGCCCCTTCCCCCGATTTAGTGGGTAGGGGTTAATTAAATCACGCTCAAGCTTACCACACAAAATGACCGCGATAATTTTACCCGAAGAAAAATGGAATTACAAGATCGCGATATCTAGAAAAAGGCCGACTGGTGCCATTCAGTACTAACTTACATTAATCCCTATAGAAAAAAACCCGCAATTACTTTACCTACCACCCAATACTAAACACGCCCACTATTTAAAAAGAAGAAGAATATATTCCAATCTTTGCTAGAGAGAAGACAAAAATGGCAAACTCATATAGTTACCAAGAGACGAAGACCCTTGCAACTCTTATAGTAACAAAGAGAAAACGAAATGGGGCCTGTTGAAGACTAAATCACAGTAACTCCATCACAACAGACAAAGAGACTTGCCAAAAATATAATAGGACTACACACAAATAACAGGTGCCTTTGAATGAAGGTAAACATATCAAGTTACTATCCCTTTTATTAAACAACAGTATATGGCCAGAATATGGCATGAGTGGACTTAACAATAAATGCTACAACAATAATCATGACCGTACAACAGGTGAAACTGTAATCATGGCACAGATACGTACAGCTCACAACATCGAGCATGGAACAAAACTACAGCTGCTACATACGCAAGGCTATTACCAAAATACAAATATCTACGTTGCAAAAGGTCAACGCCTAGCATCAGGGAAATAACATATCCTCTGCAAAAAATCAAGACTAGCCACATAACTGAATGGCAAAATGTCTGTCCTGCTGACCATGAAATACAATGTAAACACTGGCTGAAAAAGTGGTGACTTACCCACAAGGCAGTCAGCTAAGGAATGCCTATGAAGCTCCTTGATTCCCAGCATACCTCGTGATCACGTGATACCACAAAGTGACAATCACAGTTCATGCTCGTAAATAATGTTCTGCCCCTGATTGAGTATTTACGTCACAGTAGTCGTAAAAAACATACTGTGACACTCGTTATTATGTAGCAGCTATTAGGCGCAGTTGATTGAAGATGCAAAAAAATCTGTCATTAACATAACCATATGAAGTTATTGATTAATTTATTGCACTGACCAGTAAAGTCAAGAAATACTTTGCCTAAAAACTAAACTTTTCTCATTCTTTTGTAGCAGCTATATAGTGCAATTGAAAGAAGATGCACATCTATGCCTCAGCAGTGCTCTCTCTTATCTCCTTGTGTCCATGGCTACTGTACAAACAAATGGGGTGGTTATTATTGTGACTGCAGAGCAACAGATTATAGTGGAGACAAATGTCAGACTGGTAAGTATTGTGGACTCAAACTCATGTCTTTAGACAGTTTTGCCATGGTGTTTAAGTCTCAACAGGTACATCAATAAATTGATTTGACATAGGTAAGTTGATTGCTGTACAGCTAATTCATACATAAGATAAATTGATTTGTATGATACATTTATAAAAACATAGATGAATTGAAACTGGGAACAGTGTTCAAGTTAGTTTTTATACTGTTTTGCCATGATTTTAGTCTGTACAAGTAAATTAATTTGATGTAGATCAATTGATTTGTGTGTAGATAATTCATTAAACAGATAAACTAAGTTATATATGAATGCATTTTGTAGTGGTTTTTCTTTAAATCTAAGGGAAATAATGAAATAAGTGGGAAATTACCCATCATGTACAACAGATTGCTACAGAAGCCACTGCTACAAGAGTACATAAATTTCTTACTTTTGTCTTTTCATTTTCCTGTACTTAATGTGAAGTTCGATGTATAAATAACGATAGTTAATTAAAGATGCAGCAATAGGGAATGCAGTCAGCGACCCATAGCTTGACTGCTTGCATCAGGATCAGCGAACCAGAGCTGATCAAGACCGTACTCCACCTCCACGTGGTGGTCCTGGAAACAGTCTGCAGCAGTGCAGTCTGGCTGAGCGAGTACGGATCGCAGAGGGAAGGCAAACCCGGTCCCAAAAAAATGCTGTGCTGAAGTAGGATGTGTCGACCGAAAGGTGCAGATATCATAGCTACGGCGTAAACAGACACAACGCAACCACCGTCCTTTTCAGGGCGAACGAGGAAGAAGAAGAAGAAGAATCCCCTCTGATGTATAAATAACGATAGTTAATTCTAGAAAAGAGTGAATCAATCCCCTCTGATGTATAAATAACCATAGTTAATTCTAGAAAAGAGTGAATCAATCAATCCCCTCCGATGTATAAATATCGATGGTTAATTCTAGAAAAGAGTGAATCAATCAATCCCCTCTGATGTATAAATAACGATAGTTAATTCTAAAAAAGAGTGAATCAATCAATCCCCTCTGATGTATAAATAATGATAGTTAATTCTAGAAAAGAGTGAATCAATCAATCCCCTCTGATGTATAAATAACGATAGTTAATTCTAGAAAAGAGTGAATCAATCAATCCCCTCCGATGTATAAATATCGATGGTTAATTCTAGAAAAGAGTGAATCAATCAATCCCCTCTGATGTATAAATAACGATAGTTAATTCTAAAAAAAAGAGTGAATCAATCAATCCCCTCTGATGTATAAATAATGATAGTTAATTCTAAAAAAGAGTGAATCAATCAATCCCCTCTGATGTATAAATAATGATAGTTAATTCTAGAAAAGAGTGAATCAATCAATCCCCTCTGATGTATAAATAACCATAGTTAATTCTAGAAAAGAGTGAATCAATCAATCCCCTCCGATGTATAAATATCGATGGTTAATTCTAGAAAAGAGTGAATCAATCAATCCCCTCTGATGTATAAATAACGATAGTTAATTCTAAAAAAGAGTGAATCAATCAATCCCCTCTGATGTATAAATAATGATAGTTAATTCTAGAAAAGAGTGAATCAATCAATCCCCTCTGATGTATAAATAACGATAGTTAATTCTAGAAAAGAGTGAATCAATCAATCCCCTCCGATGTATAAATATCGATGGTTAATTCTAGAAAAGAGTGAATCAATCAATCCCCTCTGATGTATAAATAACGATAGTTAATTCTAAAAAAGAGTGAATCAATCAATCCCCTCTGATGTATAAATAATGATAGTTAATTCTAAAAAAGAGTGAATCAATCAATCCCCTCTGATGTATAAATAATGATAGTTAATTCTAGAAAAGAGTGAATCAATCAATCCCCTCTGATGTATAAATAACCATAGTTAATTCTAGAAAAGAGTGAATCAATCAATCCCCTCCGATGTATAAATATCGATGGTTAATTCTAGAAAAGAGTGAATCAATCAATCCCCTCTGATGTATAAATAACGATAGTTAATTCTAAAAAAGAGTGAATCAATCAATCCCCTCTGATGTATAAATAATGATAGTTAATTCTAGAAAAGAGTGAATCAATCAATCCCCTCTGATGTATAAATAACGATAGTTAATTCTAGAAAAGAGTGAATCAATCAATCCCCTCTGATGTATAAATAATGATAGTTAATTCTAGAAAAGAGTGAATCAATCAATCCCCTCTGATGTATAAATAACGCATACATGCCACACCTCAGAGATGAAAAACCTGTACAAAAAATTTAAAAAACCTGTACAAAGACCCGCAAAACCTGTACAAAGACCCGCAAAACCTGTACAAAGACTGAAAAACGTAACAAAAGAGTTTATTCATGTAAAAGTATATTCAATTAGATGGTTCTGCACCATCATAGTGACATGCGGCCTTTGCCTTTTTAAGCATGTCTTCACTTGCTTTAAAACCTAAACAACAAGAGTTAGAATTTATTTTGCATAGTAAATACTTACTTACTTACTTAGTCGTTCCTCTTCTACCGTGAGGTGTAGAGGTTTGGAAGAGAGAGCGCCAGACTATCCTATCGGCTGTCTTTTTCCTGGCCTGGTTCCATTCTAGTCCTCTGTCCTTCAAAGATTGTCTAATATTGTCCTCCCAGCGGACTCTGGGTCGTCCTGGAGGTCTGGATCCCTGGCTCTTTGTTTCCCATGCTTGTCGTGGTAGCCGATCTTCTCCCATTCTGCAGACATGGCCAAACCATCTTAGTTGGGACTGTTCTATTTGGGTCTGCAGCGGGTGGGATTTTAGGCCTTGACGTATCGTCTGGTTGCGGACCATGTCTCTTCTTGTTACTTCAACCACCTTCCTCAGATACCTCATTTCTGAGGTTTGAATCTGCATAGTAAATACAAATATTAATAATCAATTTGAAAAATATAATTATTTGTAATTTTAATATTATATAATGAAATAGAATCTTGGAAAAAAATTAATACAATTTATGGTTGAAATGAAGAACAGTTGCTGTGTTTTCTATAGTGCCTTATAAAAGTACAGGCCTAAAGAGACCAGTAATAAGCATTATGGGTTAGGAATCTTAAATTTAAAATCTAATAAATTTTTTGCTAAAGCTGGTAATGAAAATATAAACTAGCGCTGGCGTAATATTAGCCTGTATATTTTCTACCGAACTTCAAAAATTGGAATAGCCGTTAAAGCCCAACTGGTAGTTTTAAATAGACCTTCCCATACAAATTTTAGTGTCAATCAAACATTGATAGTAGGCTAATTAATTATTTAATAATTATAAATCATTGAATGACCGTAATGATGACCACCAAAGGCAAAATAACATTGTTTTTTAAAGAAACGAAATTAAAACTAAGAAGAGAAGTAGGCTAACTCCAAATAAACTTTTCTCTGATCGAGTTAAGATGTAAATTTTCCACGCTATTGTGGTTTTTTTCTTTTCAGTTTCATAATTTGGTAATATCGGAATGACGTTCGCCGAATGCTCCGCGTGTATTTTCGTACCATTTAGATTTAGGGTTAACCCTAGCTTCCAAGATGGAGGTGAAATTCGTTTCTCACCTTAGACGCCGAAAGAAAAACATCAGGAATGTGTATATTTCGATGGATATCACCATGTTATGTTAAATTATAGAATAAAAGATACACCAGAGTATCTAGTGGTGTAGATATTTTCCTATAACTGACCTCGAAACCCTCGAATCGGTCGGTTGGATCGGAGGGTTGATCAGTGAGTTAACAATTCACTATCGTAAAACAAGCTATTGTTACTGAAACAGAACCAGGCTCGACAGTAAACATGACTCACTCTAATATCTTGGGGGCTAAGGAGATTTCTAAAATTGGATACTGGAATGTAAGAACTATGTATCAAGACGGAAAATTGGAAGAAGTAATTAAAGAAATGGATAATTATAAGTTGGACTTATTGGGTGTCAGCGAGTGTAGATGGACGGGGAAGGGCATAAAATATATTTCAGAAGAAAAAAAGCAAATTATATACTCTGGTAGTAATGATAATCGTCACACAGAGGGAGTAGCCATCCTAATGACACAGAAAGCAGCAGCATCGCTTATCAGCTGGGTACCTGTCAATGAGAGGCTAATATTAGCTAGATTTCAGACACGATTTTTCAAGCTCTCAATTGTACAATGTTATGCACCAACTAACGACGCTCTTGATACCACAAAAGATGACTTCTATGAAGCACTTCTAAGTACCATCAACACAATACCCAAGCATGACATAATAGCAGTCATGGGTGATTTTAACGCCAAAGTAGGTGACAACAACGATGGAGTACAAAGATATCTCGGTACTCATGGCATAGGCTGTATGAATCAGAATGGCGAAAGACTTCTAGAACTTTGTGAAATATCAAACCTCGTTGTGGCAGACACCATCTTTCCACATAAGAATATCCACAAGATAACATGGAATTCACCTGATGGCAGAACTAAGAACCAGATAGATCACTTCTGCATAAGCGCTAAATTTCGCTCATCAGTTCAAGACGTAAGAGCATACAGAGGTGCAGAGATCGGAAGCGATCATAACCTCTGCATAGCTAAAATGAGAATTAAACTGAAGAAGTTATACCAACCGAATAAAAATAGAAGAATAGATGTACACAGACTGCAATCAAATGATATAAAGAAGGAATATAATGTCAAAATGAACAACTATTTCGATGCTTTAGGCAAAATTGACAACGATATCACCACCAAGACAATCGATACTAAATGGGAACAACTGAGAACAGCAATGACAGAAGCAGCTGTAGCGACCACCGGATACCTAGTACATAAAAAGAAAAAATGGATGAGAGAAGATACTTGGGATAAAATACAAGAAAGGAAAACAGCAAAACTTAAACTACTAGCGGCAAGTACACATAATGCAGTTGAATCTTGCAAACTAACTTATAACTTGTTAAATAAAGAAGTGAAGACAAAAACTCGAAGAGATAAAAGACATTTCATCAATGAACTGGCCGTAGAAGCTGAAAATGCTGCAAGAACTGGTAATAGTAGGTGCCTTTATCAAATTACAAAACAACTATGTCACCAGCCTACTGCTATGGAAACACCTGTTAAAGGTAAATTAGGGAATTCAATACCAACAGAAAAAGAACAAATGAAGAGATGGGCTGAGCACTTCATGGAGGTGCTAAACAGACCACCACCAACAGTAACACCTGATTTTAATAATGAAACATCCACAACCACCTTGCCAATAACTTGCGATGAATTCACGCTGGACGAGATCAAACAAGCCGTTAAAAGATTAAAAAATTTTAAAGCTGCTGGAGTTGACGAAATTTCAGGGGAAATGATTAAAGCAGTTAATGACAACAACCTCTTGAGAATTTTAGATATTATAAATGAAGTATGGAGAGAAGAACAACCACCACAACAATGGAAAGACAGTATTATTGTAAAGTTACCGAAGAAAGGTGATCTATCAGACTGTAATAACTGGCGTGGTATATCTCTATTATCAGTACCTGGAAAATTATTATGTTGCATGATGTTAGAAAGACTTAAATTGCATGCTGACGAAAAGATCAGAGAAGAACAAGCGGGTTTCAGGCCGAAACGATCATGTATTGATCAAATATTCACACTAAGAACAATTATAGAAGAATCAGTGGAAAGGCAATCGCCACTTATTATCACCTTCGTCGATTTTCAAAAAGCCTTTGATAGTCTACACCGCCCATCATTGTGGAAGATACTTACAATCTATGGTTTTCCAACAAAATATGTGAATATAATCAAAGCGCTATATGACAATGCAAGATGTTGTGTTAGAACAAATAAAGGGAATACAGAATGGTTTACAGTAGAAACAGGGGTGAAACAAGGCTGTATTATGTCACCACTACTTTTTGGAATAGCTATTGATTGGGTTATGAGAAAACTATACCCACAATGAACAATTGGGTATAAAATGGACAAATGGAAAATTCCTGGGGGACCTGGATTTCGCAGATGATGTAGCATTCTTAAGTTCAACACCAAGACAATCCCAAGAAGCAATAAATAATTTGTGTCATCTCTCGGTTAAAATTGGTCTCCAAATAAATGCCTCTAAAACTAAAGCTATGAACTTTTCTAACGAGACCTTTGATATCATCTTGAACGGGGTAAAACTACAGAAAGTTGAAAGTTTCAATTATTTAGGCAGTAAAATGACTCAGGATGGTGACACAACAAGAGAAATCCATACTAGAATTGCTTTGGCAGCTAGCGCCTTCAATAGATTATCTAACATTTGGAAATTACGATCATTGAATATACATACCAAGCTTCGTCTGTTTAATTCAAATGTTATCTCAGTGTTAACATACGGCTGTGAGAGTTGGAAAATAACAAAATCATTGGAGAACAAGCTGAATACATTCGAGAACAAATGTCTTAGAAAACTCATGAACATCAGTTGGAAAGAATTCAAGACTAATCGACAAATAAGAGAAGACTCTAGGCAGAAATATGTCTCCGACTATATAAGGAAAAGACGATGGTCATATATCGGTCATGTCCTACGAATGCAAAACAACAGAATACCACTACAGGCGCTCACTTGGGTTCCTGAGGGTAAGCGGAAAAAAGGAAGACCAAAAGAAACACTCAGAAGAACAATAATAAGAGAAGGAAGAACGTTGGGCCTAAATAATGTGCAAGAGCTAAGAGGAGTGGCGTCACAACGAACAACCTGGAGAGCACTGGTTTCTGCCTTATGCGCCGTGTTTGGCGCTTAAAGAATTTATTATTATTATTTATTATTTAACCCTAGCTGTAACCCTAATTATAACTCTAAATGGTACGAAAATACATGCGGAGCATTCGGCGACCGTCATTACGATATTAGGCTACCCATAATTTGTAGGCTATTGTATTATTTTTCAAATTTACATTTCTTACGCACTTTCTACAAGTTTTAGTGAAATCAAATAATATGTAGTGGTATCAGCCTTTTTTTTTTTTACCAGCCGTAAATAATAAATTATGCTAAACCTTAGGGGAAAAGAAAGCATAGGCCTAAGTTATCTGACAGTTAAATCTAACTTCATCTAAACAATGTTATTGTAATATTTTTTTTAAAATGAATTACTTACCAATACTAAACTGGAAATTAATCCTAAACAATAGGCTCGACTCAAAAAAGATTTCAGTGCTGCGTAATCGTTCAAATAATCAGTAACCTCGCGCTAGCTTTAGCGAAAAATTGTGAATGAACACGCCACGCACATCCCGCGGCAATTGAAAAATAGGCAGCTTGATTTTCATTGGTTATTTTTTTTTTTTTATCCACTTGGCTTAAAATCTCGCCGAATCTCATGACGCAAATTGTGTAGTGGCACAAGATTTATATGTATATTTAATAATTAGGCGAAAAAACCCGTACAGACCCGTGTACGGCCCGTACACATCTGAAAACGCAAACACCCCGTACAGATTATGGGTAAACCTTTAAGTGTGGCATGTATGATAACGATAGTTAATTCTAGAAAAGAGTGAATCAATAAACCCCCTCCAATTTATAAATAACGATAGTTAATTCTAGAAAAGAGTGAATCAATCAATCCCCTTTGATGTATAAATAACGATAGTTAATTCTAGAAAAGAGTGAATCAATCAATCCCCTCTGATGTATAAATAACGATAGTTAATTCTAGAAAAGAGTGAATCACTCAATCCCCTCTGATGTATAAATAACGATAGTTAATTCTAGAAAAGAGTGAATCAGTCAATCCCCTCTGATGTATAAATAACGATAGTTAATTCTAGAAAAATCCCCTTTAGCTTCCAAAAGAGCATAGACTTTTAGCAAACAATACCAAGTCCTCCTGTCCTGTGGCATCAACTCAGGTCCTCTCCATGTGTTCCTTCATCTCCCTCTACCTCTCTTACCCTGGGGATTCCAGAATAAAAACTGTCTTGTAAAGCTATCAACAGGTTACCTCAGTGTATGTCCTATCCATCACCAGCATCTTCCCATCTCATGTTCCACTGGTGTTTGTCTGGTTCTTGTCATCAGTTTCACATAAATGACCTTGTTGCACCATCTCAATCATTCTATTCTACGCATTCACCCATATATGAAAGTCTGTAGCTTTTTGGTTGTTGTTTTTCATGTTGCAGAGCCATACATTAGGACTGACTTGACATTTGAAATTCTAGAAATGTACAAGAACAATTATTTTTATCCTCCTTTCACAGCTGCCTGGACAGGTGTCTTCAATGGTGAGACTGGTTACCATATGACGTTCCTACCACAAAAGAAGAACCATGTGGATGACATTTCCTTCCGCTTCAAGACCATGATCAGAGATGGCCTTATTTTCCAGACCAAAGCCAGGACAGATGGTGGCTTTATTAGGACTGAGTTGGAAGGTGGTCGTATCAAGGTCACGACAAATTTGGGTGGAGAAATACAGGTACATTTGAAAGGATCTTGTTCTGAATGTATAGTTTTACATATTTTATTAATAAATAATCTACTAGATTGGTTTTTTTTTTTGGTTTTTTGGGACTATCTTCATTGCACATGGACAACTCTATCAGTGCTCCAATCTCCTCCCTTAGATCACACAAGGAGAATCTCAGCATAGTGCACGACCTGCGTAGCACCAGCATGAATCCCAATGTGTGTATACAGGAATCACACAAATATTTTTGTGGTGGATAGGTTTATAATTTTTAAATTTTGCCAGGGCAGCAGCCTTATGGCCTACTCTTTATGATTTCCAACTGCCGTGGGATTTTTAATGTGCGCAGCATGCACACAGGACCTCCTGTTTTTTCACCCTTATCCGTGAAGGCTAACAATAATCTCACTACCCATGAGACCAGGGGGGAGTATAACATCATTAGGACCACTGGTTTTGAAAAAAATGTCCATGAATTATGTTCCCTCTACTGGGAATTGAACCTGGTACCTCTTAGCCACTGTGGCTAATAGATTTGCTCCAGTCTAGTTAACAGGGGCTCTGTGAGGACACAAAAAAAGAGTAAGGTTGCTGTTTGCTCAGGCATATTGTTAGAGGTGACTACAAGTCTCTACACGTGTTTTGTGTGTGGCTGGCAACATCATTATGTAATAATATTGCTACAGAAACTACCACTGTAAAAGCACACAAATGTTTTGATGCAGGCTGCCTGCAAAGAGGGCCAGCTACAATGGTGGCTCCATGCTCTGTAGGTAGTAAAGAGGGAAATGATGATGATCGTGATGAATCTGGTAGATTTAGTTGCCAGCCATTAGTATCAGTTGTGTCTTCTTCTTCTTCTTCCGTCCTTAGCCAAAGACCGACCAAGCAGTCAGAGGCCATCATGCCTTGTGGCGTCTTAAGGGCAACAGCAGATTGATTTTCTCTGTTGTAGTTTCCCATCACGCCTAGCGATGTCTTTAGGGCAACAACAAATAGATCCATCTGCCGTTGTTTCCGTAATCGGTGTGACAAGCCAACGGGTGATCAGCCCATTGGGCTATCAGTTGTGTAAGAAGATGTAATTGGGGGAAAAAAACAATGTTACTATGAATATCATCTTCAAACTTTTTACCTTCTCCACCAGATGTTTCTATTGTTTCTTTTATATAATACTGGTCCATAACCTCTTGTTAACACATTAACTACCGCAAGCCGCTATCAGCGGCTCACAAAATAATCACATTTGGACCGCAAGCCGCTCAGAACGCCAATCTAATTTTAGTAATAAAACGAATGATAAATGTACTGAAACACTCTCTGATCTGGTTCGAGATTTTAAGTTGCCACCGGAAAACAAATTCCCAAAGCATGGTTGTTGTAGAACACTGGAAAATTAATATTATGTTCATATTTTTCAGCGTTTTTGGTTAGTTACCAAATCGTGTAAAACTGTTTACCGTGGCAACTAGTGATAGGACTACAAAAAATGCGTGTACATCTCGTCTAACAGTTGAATAGGATAGAAACGTGTTTCAAAAAATTGACTGATAGATCTAGCGACGAGGACAAGAGGGAAAAAGGTGTGCACATTGATTGAAATTGTGATTTTGATAGAGATGGGGCGCAAGCAGTTATAATTGTGAAAATATTGCAAGTCCTCGGCCATCGGAGGGCCGTTAAATAGCAACAACCTCTATTAGAGTTACAACCGGTGTTTATTATAATAGTACATTCATTTATCTTTAAAATGACGTGTAATTCAAAAAATCTGTAAACAATTACGAAAACTACAGCTTACTTTGTGCAAACACCTACAGGATGAAAATGGGAAAAAAATGTAATTCGGCCACAGTGTGTTTTTCAATTCGGTAGTTAATGTGTTAAAAATATTTCGGGCATTGTATGTTTCGGAAGCCTGGATTTTTCTATTTTCAGATAACTCCCAAATCATGATAAAAAAGTAGCCTAAATCACCCAAATTGTGATAGAATAGTATACTGAAGAACATTTGATTTTTATAATATTTCATTTTCGGGTGTTCAGATAAGGGATAATGGGCCTTTACAGGCAAAGCCAAATAGCAAACATGGACCTGCAGAGGAGAATGGACAACAACCAATCCATTTGAAGTTTAATGAAGGTTGAAATATGATGGGCAACACCCTCACAAAAAAAATTAGCCTTCATAATTAGGTGTACCCTAGAACATGAACTTTACAGGAGAAGTGAAGAATTGGGAGACTAAAGGGAACATGGTTAAACATTGCTGACCAGCTAAGTTTCAGCCCTATTTCCCGAAGTGAACAAAATAATATTAATGATGATAATTCTCACTCCATGTCTTTTTTGTTTTTAATGTTTTGTTTAGAGTTTCAAAGCAAATATTTGAGAAGTAGAACCATTAATCTTAACAGCAATAATTGGTATATTTGTGCTCTTCTTCTTCTTCTTCGATCCTTAACCACCGACCGTCAAAGCATTCAGTGGCCATCACGCCTAGTGGCGTCTTGTAGGGCAACAACAAATTGATTCCACTTTGCACGGTCGGTGGCCATCCTTCGTACAGTGCCCCAACTCTGGTTCATTCTTTGCATCTCAGCCTCCACAGTCCTCCGCCAAGTTGTTTTTGGTCGGCCTCTCTTTCGCTTTCCTTCAGGGGTCCAAAGCATAGCTGTTCTTGTGATGATTTGTGCTCTTACCATATTAATATTTCTGAATACAAATATAAAATATCTCCATAAAAGTCAGGTTTATTTGGGTGTATTTTTTTGTTAAGATATTGAGAAGTTTGCAATGGCAACAAATTTATTGAAATCAGCTAATGTTTTTAAAGACAGACATGTTTGAAAACAACATGTCATGAATGTGAAGAAGTGAGTTTATCAAGTTTACAATTACATTTTAAATACATTTGACATGACATCGTGTAAATATCACTATGTCGTTTTAAATTCTTCTTTTCCCTTTTTGTTCCTTATGTAGCATAGAGCCACCACCGCCGTTGCTTCTTTTGCAGGAAGCCAGCATCAGAGCATTTATGTGCTCTTGGAGAAAGGATTTCTGTAGCAATATGTTTTACGTGATGAGGTTGCCAGCCCTTCACACACAACTCTCATATTAGTTGCCTCTTACTGCCTGAGAGTGCAGTAGTTATACAGTTTGTCTTCACAGAAACACTTATGAACTACATGAGGCAACTGAACATTAGGTATTAGAGGGGACGAATTAGATATTGGAATTTCAAAATGTAACTTGACTTTAAAATTCTATTTGTATATTGGTGCATGTGATTTAGAAGAAACAAGTGCAGACAAAAAAACTGTCACGTGATTGTTTGTTTAAATAAAAGTGTGAATTATCGATTCTACTTTTATTAACATTATCTGTGATACTTTGCACACATTCTGAGCTGCGGTAGCACAGTGGTTAGTGCACTAGCTCCTAGCTCGGTGGTCCATGGTTCGATCCTCAGTTGAGGTGGGATTTTTTAGACCATAAGCGGCTCCAGGGTCGACCCAGCCTCATGAAGTGTTCCAGAGCAACTCTGGGAAGGTTAAGATGGCTGGTGTGATGCTGACCACATCACCCCTAGTGTACCGATGGTCAAGAAAATTTGGGCCTAACACCATATTCCCAATATGCCTCAATGGGCATGTAACTGGATCCTTTACCTTTCCTTTTTTTGCAGACATTCTACACAGGAGAAAATCTAAATGACATGCAATGGCATACTGTTTACATACAGCGTCGTGGCAACCACATGGTTGTGTGGGTTGATGACTTGAACCAGCAGAAAAGTAAGATGCTGTTCTTTAGTTACTTACTTACTTAGTCGTTCCCCTTCTACCGTGAGGTGTAGAGGTTAGTAATGAAGAGTAATGATTAATAATGGTCTTTTTTAAATGGCTGTGTGTAGTGATTTTTGTTTCTGAATATTGTGGCTTTGTTTTGTGTGTAGTGAGAGGGTATTGAGTTTAATGACTATGTTTTGATTGGAGGACTTGTCTTTTGAAAATAGTGATATGAAAATGGGTTAACAGCATTGTCAGTATGACAGTATTTTGAATATGGTGGCAGGATCTTGAATGTAAGGAATGTAAGTTAAATGTAGCAAGTGATTTACAGGTACTGAGTTCTTTGGCATACAGTATTGTTTACGCGTATATTAGGGGTTGGCAAGTGATAATTTGATACATCTCTAAGTGACAGAGGGGGACATAGGAAAGCATTTTAAAGCTATAGAAATGTAGAACTAGCCATCTCCCACCAACTTTTTAAAGCTAGATAAATTTAAGACTAGCCCTCTCCCACCAACATTTTAAAGCTAGACAAATTTAAGACTAGCCCTCTCCCACCAACATTTTAAAGCTAGACAAATTTAAGACTAGCCCTCTCCTACCAACATTTTAAAGCTACAAATAATTTAGAACTAGCCCTCTCCCACCAACATTTTAATGCTATGTAAATTTAAGACTAGCTCTCTCCCACAAACATTTTAAAGCTAGGGAAAATTAAGACTAGCCCTCTCCCACAAACATTTTAAAGCTACAGAAATTTAAGACTAGCCCTCTCCTACCAACATTTGAAGTGTGGCATCTCCAGGATTAAACGTAATCATTTTTTCCACATTCCCAGGGAAAGCTCTGGAACTAGTTTTCAAAAATTCTCCAGCATGAGATAGGAACACAGTCTTTTCTTTTAAGTGAAATTGAAATTCAGTAATATATAATTTAGTTTGCTCTACTGTGTTGATGGAATCACATGAAGCAGATCTTCTGACAAAGATAAAAGTTACATATAGAATGCACTTATTACGGGTTCCAAATACTCCGAAAACAAACATGATTTTGTCAAAGTAAATCTCTAGAGAACTCAGTGTTTCAGTAGTTCAGTGTTTCTAAAGTAGATCTGCACTGCTTGTGGGTTTCCTGCAACTGATGTCTACTACACATTATAATGGTAGTGTTTTAAATATAGTGGCTATGTTAAGAATGCATTGACAGTGTTTTAAATGTAATGGCTATGTTGAGACTGCATTGACAGTGTTTTGAATGCAGCATAACAGCTGTACTGTAATTATTCATAAATGATTTTCATATATTGGTAATTCATGTTTGAATTCTTATCACAAGATTTTACTATAAAATGTAAAAGATATCTATCTATTTTTCAAAACTAGTTACCCTACCTGGTGATGGATACTATCTGTACGTTAATGATGTCTTCGTTGCTGGGCACAGAGAGATTGACTTTCCTGCATCAACAAATTATTTCACTGGATATCTCAGTAATTTCAACTTTGGTGGCGTTGACATCTTCCAGCAAAATGATTCTAATATTACTGGAATTTTCTACCAGGAGCCCAATATTCCACCACTTGTGTTCAACAGTGTTACATTTCCAAATAATGATGCATATGTGCAATTATCTGCCCTTGGTCCGGCATCAGGTTTAAGTGCCTACTTCATGTTTAGAACCAATGATCCAAATGGTGTCATCTTGTTTAGTGAGGGAAGACACCAGGAGTTGTTTACTGTGGAGCTGTTTGATGGCAGGCTTCATATGAAGGTAAGTTGCCATTATCATATTAACAAACAAACAAAACTTTGTGTAAGGTTTCTTTGTGTTTTTGTGACAGTAATAAACAAAATAATTGAAGATGTCTGCTGATGGCATTAGAAGGCAGTCCTTTTTCTATAATTTCCAGGATAAGAGAGCTAGAGGGAGACTCAAAATGCATGGAGAAGAGAACTGGAGACAGAAATGAAAATGAGTGACATAGAGTGGATGGCACAGGACAGAAGTACTTTTCTTTAAAATGGACATAACTTGTACAAGAGCAGTGTTCACGAGTGTAACCTATACCATATGATAGCAGAGATTATGAAGTTTAAGAAAATATAAACATCTCAAAATGGATTTTATTTTTTTAAACAAAATTAAATAGGTTTTTTTTTTCTCAAAATCAGAAATGCAGAAACGTTACCAATTTAGTGAGAACATGGCACATGTGACAATCATGTTAAGCAAAAAAAGACAGTAAACCTCATTTTCTTTTCTTTCAGTTGGACATTCCTGGAAAACCTCCACTACACATGGCTACCCCAGAAAATCCCAAATTTAATGATGGCAAATGGCACTTTGTGTCCATACTACATCAGAAGATAAGTGGACAGGATCAGCTGAACATGGCAGTTGATGGACTGCAGTCATCTTACTCATACACTGGGATTGATCAGCTGAACTTGCAAGGACTTTTGTATGTAGGTAAGGTGTCTGAGGTTTCAACATGTGCTGTACAATTTTCACCCATTTTATTTACCCTGAACAGGTAGTGAAATGTTTTATAATGTGTGAATTTAGGTGTATAAGGGTGTCACAGTGGCATGTCTTAGTGCAAAAATTGGTGTCTTAGTTTCCAGTTAGAGCACTTTCATATGGCGTACATAATTAAAACAGAAGGCAAGGTCAAACCTCAGCAGAATTTAGCAGTTGAATTTTAACTTGCCTTGAATTGTAAATGTATGTGCTGTGTACCAATAATGTGAGGAAAAACTTATTGTATCAATAATTTAACATAGGTTTCAATGTTTTGTTAATTTTCAGTACTTTGTGAGTTTATATAGTGTTACAATTCTAGTAGGAAAAAGCACTAGATGCTACAAAGATGTGCTTTTATAGAAGAATGTTAAAATACCATGGACATTTAAAAGGAGTAATGAGGATGCCCTGAAAGATGCCAACACACAAAGGAAGCTTATTGTTAGAAAAAATTGGTCCTCTGTCTTTGTCTTTGGACTTGTTTTGAGAAGAAGAAAGCTGGAATATATTGCAACAACAGGAAAGATTGAAGGAAAAATGAGATGGATGGCAACAAACAGAGCAGATGCTGGACATTTTGACATCATGGCATAGAATAAAGTCAACAACATTTTTAAAGTGAGTTATGCTTTTCAACATCATTTGTCATACAAATGTGAGAGAAAAACCAATAATGATTTTACACTAAAGATTCATTATCAACTTAATTTGTGATTGTGTTTCTGATTGAAATGAATTTGTGAACATAACACACTGCAGCAAAGTCTTGGTTAACTGATTCTGTACGTAATTATTTTCTCCTCTGGACGGAATTATTTTTAGACCCCAAAAGTTTGCAGATACATAAGTTACGTTTACTGAGATAAAATATCTAATTGTAAGTAAAGTATAACTTATTATATATGAAATTAAAGGAAAATGAATGGGCATTATGAACTGTTGCGGTCAGTTTGCTGAGTCTATAGTATGTTAAAATGTACCTGTGTAATTTTGAGACTTTAATTTAATAGTTTCTTAATCAAAGGGGATTAATTCATGTTTTACTGGGATTGTAGTTGACAGTGGTGGTTGTCCCACTTGTCTGTTAACCCAGCGTCTAATTTTAGAAGCGATGTCAGCTTTTCCTGACATGTTCACCCAGCTGAGTTTAGCTCAAGGGTCAAGCGTCACGACGCATGCGCGAAGAATCTGGCGCGATTTAAGACATCCTGTGTTAAGGAGTCGAGCTGTAGTCTTTGAGAGGGTAAGACAATTTTGGGAAAGTCCTCTGTGTGTGTTTGACCAAGATGGTTTAAGATTGTTCCCAATGTTATATTCTGATACGCCTAGGAGGCGAGTGAGTGTTGTGATATTTATTCTGAAGGGACAGTAAGGTAATTTGCTCTTAAAACTGTTTCCCTCGTTTGTTCAGAATCTTATATGACTTGTTTTGTAGCCAGCTAATGACTTTTCCCTGGGCGGGAAAGAGTCTACCTAAGTATACTTCAGAGGAGGCTCACGAAGTATTCAAATATTATATGCACTGGGCTGGTGTATGCCCAAAGAACTTTACAGGTGCTGTATCCCGCTATCTGCGGTGATGCCATTTAACAAGGTTTGACTCACCCTGTTTGTTATAGAGATATCACAGAGGCCATCATATCTATAAGCCCGCCATATTGCGCGGCCTGCTGTAGACCCATACATATATCTGACTTACTGATGTCAGAAAGGAGTCGTATAAACTCACATATTTGCTGTATTTTGTTGTAGCTGACGAAGGTGGAATTGTACGAGATCAGCTTTAATATATATATGCACAGCTTGCTGATGAACTGTATTCATACATGCTATGTCCTGAATTGTCAATGACTATTTTTTATGTTGTACCTGTCCATCGCAGCCACCCATGAATGTATTGTAGCCAATACAAAGTTGTGGAAATTGAACATCCACAGTTGTGAGACCAACCTGTATCAAATTTACTTGATACATTATGTGGGATACGCCCCTTTCCACGCCCCTGCACCACAGGGTTAGAACTAGCTTGATCATAACCTGATTCACAAGTTCCGTCACTCGATTCAATTTCGATTTCAGAATAATCACCATCTAAATCTATATTCATCATCCTCCGAATCATTGAGCACAAGTTCAACAGCTTGTTCCGTTGTTAGCCTTTTAGAATGGCTATTTCCTGGATTTTCAACACGCCTTTTTATTGTGAAAACAATTAAAAAATTGCAAAATATTATCACGTCGTGGGCACCGCCATTTTAGAGTAACATTCCACAAGACATGTGTACTTCCTGACGTCATTATTTTTTACACATTTCCATTCCCACCCCATTTTGCTAAGCTAGGTGTGTCAGACCGAGATTACGGTCTCTCGGGGAGAGGATTTTTTACGCACGGACCGAAATTTTGGGACCTCGGGTTCAAAAGGTTAATGTCCATCAAACGTCAGAGGTGTTCCAAGAACTCTATGAATTACTGCATGTAATTACTACCACAAGTGTGATGTCATTTAGAAGCATTGTCTTCCACGAACTTTCATACACGCATTCGCATTCATTGAAGTCTACTCACACTCTATATTATACAACACCTCAACACTTTCGAGTCATCCAAACGAATGCCAGCATTGTTGCGGCCAACCAGGGCCTGTATATCATTATGTCCGCCTGTGTGGCTTAGAATCGTTTCCAACATTGATACTGGACATTCTTCAACATTCAACTCTACATTTAAGTGGTTAAACTGAGCCTGTCCTATTTGGGTCACGGACACCTGGTACGCTTGGACGAACGCAGACCATTCCTGACTGTTTACGTTTATGGTATCCAGTATGAACCTTCTACATAAAACATCCCGCTACATTTATGGTGGCCATTTACCTACAATTTAGACGGCTACATGAACATATTAATCGTTTTTACTAAATTTATAATTTAGTAGTTTTGTTAGATTAAAAAGTACATACCCAAAAAAAGAAAAGATCTGAAATTATGAAAATTTTTTCCACTTACCTAAGGCCTCCATCAGAAATTTTTGTCACAATACATACTAATTGCTTTCATTTTGTAGGTAATCCATTTGGTAATACAGAAAAAGCAACAAAACTGAATAGCTGTTAAACAAGCAGAACGTTTCGAATGTAAACTGCTTCCATTCTGTGTATTTTCGGCCATTGTTATCACTACGAAACGCGAATAAAAATTAAGCTAACACACTGAAATTCCCACCAAAAGAGAACAAAGACCGTTTAGAAATGCTTAAAAACTTGTTTACTTCCATCCTGGATTAAATTCCAGTCGTTTAGAAATACTGGATCAGAAAAAGAATGAAAATTAGTTAGCGTCTTTAAATAGACGTTACGTACGGAATCAGTTAACATAATGTCATCTTTACCTTGATTTTTATACTGTCATCTTTCTTAAAATCTTTCATTCCTAAGTTTTATTGACATTATCTTTACGAAAGGTGGACTTCCAGAGGCTTTATTCCAGAAGCAGTATGTAAGAGAATTCCTGTCTTCCAAAACTGGCTACCGTGGATGTTTGGCTTCTATGACTTTTGGTCGTGATACCCCTGACCTGTATAAGTTTGGTCAGAGTAATGGTGTCCTTAATACTTGTCAAGGTATGTCAATGCGTTTTTGTCTCTAACTTAACATGAGTCTATCTTTTTTTGCTTTTAAATTGTACAAACACACAAAACAAGTCATTAGAGATAATTAAATAAATAAACATAAGTAAACCAAGGGCACAGGTAAGAAGAAGGAAGACACAAGGAAAAAGAAAAGTAACTAAAGTGATAGGCTCACGTGGGGACCATCTGAACTGCTAGAGTGAATCATGAAAGGACATACAGCCAACTAAGCACCCTAAAAAAAAGTGCTTCATTGGCCGTGGTCATTTTTTCATGAACTATATGAATGATCAGAACCTCTATACAGAGAATTACAACAGGATGCAGCTTGATCATCAGAAATTGTTTCCCTTTGTAATACTGACCTATGTTTCAAGAACTGGATTAGTGAAAATATACATCTGTATATGTAAATCATTAGCTGCATAGGTGCACCTGTCCAGCAATAACTGTGAACTTGACCAGACTATCTACAGCACACACATTATGAAGAAATTTGGTGCTGTGGCTTAGACCCTCAAAATGTTATCACAGCAAACAGAACAGCAACAATTCTTACCAGTTCAAACTTAATGTAGTCATGTGATTAATATAGTTGTAAAAACTTCTATTTACTATATGATGCAGTCATTTGTTTTGGATTGCAATTGATCCAGCATGAGTTTGATCATGTGATTAGCTAGCAGACATGTCTTGGGTTCATTCTGATCTATGGATTTTTAAAATTTATTTATTTTTTTTATAAACTGTCCCGTTCAACCCTTGATAGGTTATAATTAGGACATATGGTGTACTAATTCAAGAAAATAAAGTCACATCTATGGAGTCTTGCTGCATCTTGATGTGCCCATATTACATGGTGCTGGTACTGGCGTGTGAGTTTGCAGTTCCCCATGACCATCTTCTCCGGCTGATGGAATACCAGCAGAATACTATTATTCACTTTGTACTATTATCTGAGGGAGAGAGACCAAGCTGTTTCAAACACTGATTGACACTTTAACAATGCTACAAACAGAATTATTCATGGAGTTGTTTATACACTGCATTATTATTAAAATTTAGAATCTAGCTTATTTACAAATAAAATACCATTTTTTTTTTTGGAACAGTCCTGTAGCAGATACTGCCTTAAGGGAGTGAAGTGTTAGAGACTCTCCAATACTAAGTCCAGCTTTATAAGTTGGTGTTCAGTTCCCTCCCTTCCTCACTGACTTGGCTTTATAAAACTCAATAGTAGAGTCAGGTACCAATCTCAGATGGGTAGACAAGTGTGTCATGCTACTAGGTTTCAGACTTGGAACCTGGTATCTTTTTTGTGAGAGGCAGCATGCTAACCACTCTGCCAATTGGGTTACTGTGGTTAAAAAAAAATGAAAATATTTATCAGTAATAATCTTATGAAAATTTACCGTATACTGTATTATTTGTCCCTCAGACATCAGAACCCAGTGCAAAAAGACAACTTGCAAAAATGGAGGCATATGCCATGATTTTTTAAACAATGGAACAACTTGGTGTGACTGCTCCAGGACAGCATATGCTGGGCCAACTTGCGAAGATGGTAACAATTTATTTAACTTCCACCTGACAGCTACACTTTGCTTCCAAAGGAGCCTTCAACAAACACAAGGCCCTCTAACTTCTTCATCAAGAGTCCTGACATTACAGCTGAACATTCTGCCCAAAATTAATTTTCAATCAAGAGAGTTATACCCTTTAGCTTCCCAAGGAGCCTTCAACAAACACAGGCCATTCTATCACGCGTCATCAGCTCAAGCTTTTTCCATGTCTGCCTCATCATTTTTATTTCTGTCTTCAGTTCTCTTCTGCATGTGTTTTTGGTCAACGTCTGCCTCTGTTACCCAGGTGATTGCTGAACAAAGACTGCCTTGTAATGCTATCAACAGATTTCCTCAGTGTGTGCCCTATCCATCGCCAGCGTCTTCTTCTCATCTCTTATTCCACTGGCACTTGTCTGGTTTTTATCATTAGTTCCACATTGGTGACCTTATCACAGCATTTCAAGCCTTCTATTCTAGACAAATCAACAACAGAATAAACAAAGCAAGAACAGCCTTTTTTAGTCTAAACAACATCTGTAAGTCCTCTCAGTACAGCACGAACACAAAATTAAGACTATATGAGAGTTATGTACTTTCTGTGCTTCTCAATGGTGCAGAATGCTGGAGAGTAACAGAGAAGGAAATGTCGAAATTGTCCTTTTTCCACACAACCTGCCTAAGAAAAATTTTCCGAATCTTTTGGCCGAATACCATCACCAACCAAGAACTGCTTACTCGGAGCAAGCAAGAGGACATGCACACCATCATAACTGGCAGACGCTGGAATTGGGTTGGCCATGTCCTCAGAAGAGACCCTGATGCCATCACAAGAACAGCTATGCTATGGACTCCGGAAGGAAAACGAATGAGAGGGTGACCGAAAGCAACTTGGCAGAGGATTGTGGAGGCTGAGATGCAAAGAATGAACCAGAGTTGGGGCACTGTACGAAGGATGGCCACTGACCGAGCAAAGTGGAATCAATTTGTTGTTGCCCTACAAAGACGCCACTAGGCGTAATGGCCACTGACTGCTTTGATGGTCGGCGGCTAAGGATATAAGAAGAAGAAAGATTCTAGACAAAAATCTATTTATGAAAGTCTCTAGCCTTTTTTTTTTTTTTTTTGTTCTTCATGTGTCAGAGCATACAATAGGACTGTTCCTCTAATTGGACTTCGTTTATTAATTAATGTGTTTAAACTGTTACAAAACCATATGCAAGCGCCCATTATTTTTGGCACAACTTTCTTCCAGAAAACTGTTCTGACCTTACATTGGATACTTTTAAAACTTCTTTTCATAGACAAGGCAATCCTGATATTTATGGCATGCTCATCTATCGCTATCCACCCCTGGAAATGAACGATAGTGAAGTTGATGAAATAGTCCTTGGTGTGATGACAGAGGAGGAGAATGCTGTTCTTACCAAGCTCATCTCTGGAATTCATGAAGATTTCATTGAAATTAAGTTGGTGAGTGCTTTCCTAAATGTTATGGCCTGAGCAAATGTAGCATACAGAATTCTTCAAAATGTTGTGAAGGGAATAGGGTACTATTGTCTGAAATAGTTGTCTGACAACCCTTCATATTAAAAAAATAAACAGTAGTGCACATATTGTTGCTTCTGTAGTGACCAAACTGATGCCAAAAATGTAAGGATTCTTAGTACATGTGTCAACTGTAGTGAGTCAGTATTGGTGTGTAAAAGATCCTGCATAATCAGTGGGAATTTTATCCTAAGGCCAGTCAGGTTCAGGCCAATATTGATATTTGTTATGCAGACTATAAGCAAAAGCTTATATGCGAGTAACCACAGACAAAAGGCATCCCCTGCATGGGAACATAGCTAACATCAAAGGAGCAAGAAAAAACAGGGGGATGTCATGGATGGCAGAGGCAACCATTAGACTGGTGACCTCAGTTGAAAATATATTCATGGGCGAAGAGTGAAGTAAGTCAGGTGAGAACTGGATGAACTACCAGCAAGTCACCACCAGCCTTGGTAGAAATGCAGAATTTGGACCAATGGGAGAGCAGAGCTGGAAATTGATCAGCTGATAAATGATCATGCTGGGCATTATGATGCCATTGCGTACACTGATGGGTCTGTAATCCATGGTGAGAAATCAGGGTGGGGCTTATCTACTAGAGTAAAGGGCAGAATCGTTACTGAACATAGCGGGGCTTACATGATAACAACCTCCAGCATAAGAATGGAGATAGAGGCAGCTACTGCAGCCTTAAGGTGGCTGTCTGATACTTCATTAACAAGGTCAGTTATTGTATCAGACTCACAATCCATGCTTCAGAAGGTCTAAAGTGAATGGCTTCAGCATGAATTTAAAACCTCCATAGAAGCCTCAAATTTTCTAGAATTGGTGTGGATCTACTGTCGTAATATGCAGGGGTACACAGCAATGAAAGAGCTAACAATCTAGCTTCAAGAACACCCATAGAAAGTGCATTGGATATGGATAAGGGAGAGATACTGAAGTCAGTTAATGATCGCCTATTAGAGAATGACATGGCATTCAATGAACCATCAAGGCTAAGATTGCTGGAATTTGGCATCAAACATAAGACCAGCAAGGATGGACGTATGAGAGGAAGCATCAAGCATGTATACACCCAGCGCGCAACAGGAACAATTAACATTCATACCCTTCAACATTTGCTGAGGGAGTCTTAGCACCTGTGGGTTTGCCTAGAGTGCAGTGACGTTGATTCTGATCAACGATAATAATAACTATCTTGTTTGACTTGACAGGAGGCATATTCCTACAATATTGATATTCATACTAGGTCACTAGCATTGATGTCTTGTCAGATTTTCATGTGAGCTAATTGAAAATGTCCATGATATAATATATACACAAAGCAGATTAAAAAACGAGTCAGACAAGACAAACAACAATACATAAACGACACCTGCAGGAAAATAGAGGAAATGCGTGAACAGGGATTGAGTAAGAATATGTTTTCTGAAGTAAGAACATTGAAAAACAGCAACTTTAAATCATCACCCCGAGCAATAAATGACAAGAAAGGCGACACTCTAACAGAACGTAAAGATATTCTGAACAGATGGAAGGAGTACTGTCAAGAAATGTATACGGAAATAAACAAAGCGGCAGATAACAACGTCATGAATGAAGCGGAACGTGAACCAGAACCTACCATAGAGGAAGTCCGGAATGCAATCAAACACTTAAAAAGTGGAAAATCTCCTGGTTGTGATGAAATAACAGCTGAAATGATACAGGCAGGAGGAGAAGGCAGCGCTCGTATATACCATGCATTATGCTGCAAGATCTGGCAAAGCGGAATTTGGCCCAAGGAATGGAAACGATCAATTTACATACCCTTGCCAAAAAAGGGCAACCTGAAACTGTGCACAAACTACAGAACTATAGCTCTTATAAGCCATGCCAGCAAAATACTTTTACAAATCATAATGAAAAGGATGCAACAAAAGCTAGAAACAGAAATAAATGAAGTACAGGCGGGTTTTCGACCAGGTAGAGGCACTAGAGATCATATATTCAACATGAGGATCATCATAGAAAAGTGTAGAGAATTCAACGTTGACCTACATACTTGTTTCATTGATTACACCAAAGCTTTCGATTGTGTACAACATCAGCAGTTATGGGCTATTATGAAAAATATGGGATTTCCAAACCACCTTATACAACTCATCGCACTGCTGTACCAAGAACAACAGGCAGCCGTAAGAATAGAGGGGGAAACATCAGAATGGTTTGAAGTACAGAAAGGAGTAAGACAAGGCTGTACCCTTTCCCCTTACCTGTTTAACATTTATGCCGAGAATATCATGAGAAACATAAGAGATGACCAAGAACACACAGAGTTTGACTCATTTAACATCGGCGGGTACCAGATCCCGGAAATCAGATATGCTGACGACACAGTCCTCCTATCGACCAACCCAAAAGGACTTGAACAATTACTTCTGTCCACCAAAAAACACAGCGAGGCCCAGAATCTATACCTAAACACCAAGAAGACCAAAGTATTGACAACAGACAAAGTAAAGACCAAACCAGAAATTGAAATTGATAACGAAGAACTGGAAAGTGTCAATGAATTCGAATACTTAGGATCAATCATTAACAGCTCTGGCGACTGTGCAGTAGAAATTAAAAGAAGACTTGCAATTGCTTCACATAAGCTAATACAGATGAAAAACCTATGGCAAGGCACAAGCAAAGAAACAAAGTTACAACTGATCAGAGCATGTATATTCCCAGTAGCAACATACGGCTGCGAGACTTGGACACTCAATAAAACAGTTGCAAAAAAGATTACATCATTCGAAATGAAATGCTACAGAAGGATGTTGAGAATACCCTGGACAGAAAAAAAGACCAACAGAGAAGTACTGCACTCACTAAACGTACAGGAACATTGGCTCCTAAATACCATCGCAATAAGGAAGCTGAAATTTTTCGGTCATATAAAAAGACACAATAGTCTGGAAAAAACAGTGATGGAAGGCATGGTCCCTGGAAAAAGGGGAAGGGGTCGACCTAGACGACGGTGGACCCAGGACATCACAGAGAGTCTGAACTTGTCTTTGGCTGATGCAGGTCGACTTGCCCAGAATCGTGATGCGTTCAGAGCAGCTGTAATGGAGACAACGTTCTGGAAAGAATATGTCACATGATGAACACTACAGTCAGAATAGTGATATTCCTGTCATGACTGATAACTTCTGGGCATATGAAGGTAACGAGATGAATGTTGCACCACAGAAAACATTACTCTGTTCTGCTCTCGTGTTGATTAGCAGTGACACACAAATACTGTTGACTGAGTTCAGTTGGTCCATGCATGCAGTTTGTGAAATCTAAAGTATACCAGTTCTCATCAGCTTGTGTGCCTTTTTTTTTTTTACTGGTGAAGAAAATATCTTGTTCAACCTCTCAAGGGTTATAATTAGGATATATAGTGTCTGTATGTTTATATAATATATTCAACCACCCATATGCGTAGATTGCATTATAATATGCCTGGTTCATAACGAATAATGAAATTTATTTAAGCCAAATAAAATTCAAGAGATCTCCTAAGAAAGAATAAGACGTCTGCTCCGTGAAGTATCTCGTACGCGGTGACTAAAATAAAGTTGTGCATGAGGTTGGCCATCATGTAAAGAAAAAGTTGCTACAGAAACCATCATTACAAGAGCCCATGAACACTTTAATGCAGACTTCCTGCAAGAGAACTCCATAGCTCCATAACTGAGCAGTGATGGCTGTGTGCTCCAAAAGGATTGAAAAAGTACAAGAAAAAGAAAAAATAAAATTAAATAAAGTGATAACTCTTATGTTATTAGGACACCACACATGTCAAAAAAAGGGACCTGTCAATCACAGTTATGAACTATACTACTCATCAAAAGTCCAGGGCCACTTAGAAAAATCTTGGTTGAATCCACAAAACAAATCTGATATAAACGTAATTGGTATCAGTCAAAACAGCATTTATTGAATACCAAATTGACATGTCACGTAAAGAAATGGAAACACACATTCAAACGCAATGAAACTGTGAAGTGTGTCACCCACCTTTTCAAAAGTCACACAATAGATATTGGACAAATAGACATTTCAAAATCGGGTATGACCACCGTTTGCAGCAAGGCATTCAAGACAGTGTAGACGCATCGAGTCCACAAGGGTCCGAAGAGTATCCTGAGGAACAGCTTGCCATTCCTGAAGCAGAAATGCAGTCAGCTGTGCAACATCCATTGGCAGGGGGTGATTTGTTGACAATCTTCGACCAAGGACATCCCAGAGGTGCTCAATCGGAGAAAGGTCATGTGAATGAGCTGGCCACGCCATCCTGATGATCCCATGTTGCTGAATAAACTCATTCACCACACGAGCTTGATGGGGTCGAACGTTATCATCTTGGAGAATGGCATTACCACCTATGGCCTCCAGAGCAGGCTTGAACAATTGGTCTCAAGATTTCGTTCTGGTATCTTGGGTCGGTCAAGTTGCCTTGGATGATGTAGAGTGGGGTCCTGCCGTGTCTGTAGAAGCCTCCCCAGACAATGACAGAACCCCTACCATAACGATCCACCTCTCAAATTGTGTCATCAGTAAATCGCTCTCCTGGTCATCTCCAAACTCGAATCCTGCCATCATTGAATGACACAGTGAAGCGAGATTCATCAGTGAAGAGAACTTGACTCCATTGTTGCCTTGTCCATCGGATGTGCTCGCGACACCAAGCAACACGGGCTCTGCGATGAGCAGGAGTAAGAGGGATTCTGACTGCAGGATGTCGAGCATCCAGTCCAAATTCATGTAAATGTCTGCGAATGGTGCTTTGACTGACATTAACCTTTACAGTTTGTCTCAGCTGACATCTTAGAGTGGAACAAGTCACTGTTCGA
The DNA here is from genome assembly GCA_024509875.1 of Oreohelix idahoensis. Lineage (NCBI taxonomy): Eukaryota > Metazoa > Mollusca > Gastropoda > Stylommatophora > Oreohelicidae > Oreohelix > Oreohelix idahoensis. Next base: position 232,813 of record JAMPIV010001207.1, read on the forward strand.
TGGCACAGGGCTGACAACAAGAGGTACCGGTCATCATGTCTATTGGTGCATCTAGGGCGATCTGGCCGGTGGCGATCCTCCACACTTCCTGTGGCCTGAAATCTCTACAAAATTCTTTGGATAGTAGAGTGTGACACAGCAAGCCATCTAGCAACCTCACGGACAGATAAACCACTTTCAACCCACGCTATAGCCCTCATTCTTTGTAAGGTGTCAAGACTTCTTCTCGGTGGCATGGTTTTTGCAAGTGATGAAACTACCCTAAGTCTGGTGATTGTAAAACAAATTAAGAGTGAACTCTGTTCATGAAAAGTAGCCATTGCACGTGGAATGTCAATCAGCATGATTACTTCACCTGTTTGGTTGTACGGAAGTTTGAAAAAACAGATTAGAAATGTGAATTTATGGTCAGCAAACCAAATTGCACGTGATCACCATAGTTGTCGGTGAGTTGTTTTTATGCTTAACGTGCATAGAGGACTGTCAGAGGAAGATATTGCACCCATTTTTACTAAAAACTTCCTTCATTTAATCATTCTATGCGCTTATATAAAAGTGTATTGAAAATAATAGGGTGGCCCTTGACTTTTGACGAGTAGTATATTTTGGCATGCAGGAAATGTTTTATGTTTTTTTGTTTTTTTTGGCCTTCAGGTGAATAGGATTTTTTTTTTTTTTTGTAGCCTCCAAGTGAATGGTTTATGTTTAGTTTTATTTTGGCCTCCAGTTGAGTGATTTATATTTTTTATCCTCCAGGTGAATGGTTTATATATTTTATCCTCCAGGTGAATGATTTATATTTTTTGGGACTCCTGGTAAATAGTTTAGATGTTTTTTGGCCACCAGGTGAATAGTTTATATTTATATTGTGCCTCCAGGTAAATGATTTATAATTTTTGGCCTTCTGGTGAGTGATTTATATTTCTTGGCCTGTAGGGAAATTGTTTATATTTTTTTGGCCTCAAGTGAATAGTTTATATTTTCTTGACCTTCAGGTGAATTTTTTTCTTTTGACCTCCAGGTGAATGGTTATCCTGTTGTGACATATGATACCAGTGGTCAGGGAGCATCCACAAGCATTACAAGTGATGTGTTTGTCAGTGATGGGAATTATCATGTCATCAGATTTGTCAGGACAAGGGATAATGGGACACTTTATGTTGACAGTGGTGTTAATTTCAATATACACCAGAGTGAGTTTATGTCCTATTTTTGTGTGCTTCTTGTTACAAAATATTAATTCAGAATGTATTTTAATTACTCTCAGCTCTATAATGTTGATATTCATCTGTTATTGCATTTTTTTTTTTCACTATCTCACACTGTAAATGTAGTTTACAAAATGCATCTATAAATCTGGTCAATCCATTTTTTTGGGCATGTTATGAGTTAAATAGTTAAATAGTTAAACCACCTGATTTTAATAATGAAACATCCACAACCACCTTGCCAATAACTTGCGATGAATTCACGCTGGACGAGATCAAACAAGCCGTTAAAAGATTAAAAAATTTTAAAGCTGCTGGAGTTGACGAAATTTCAGGGGAAATGATTAAAGCAGTTAATGACAACAACCTCTTGAGAATTTTAGATATTATAAATGAAGTATGGAGAGAAGAACAACCACCACAACAATGGAAAGACAGTATTATTGTAAAGTTACCGAAGAAAGGTGATCTATCAGACTGTAATAACTGGCGTGGTATATCTCTATTATCAGTACCTGGAAAATTATTATGTTGCATGATGTTAGAAAGACTTAAATTGCATGCTGACGAAAAGATCAGAGAAGAACAAGCGGGTTTCAGGCCGAAACGATCATGTATTGATCAAATATTCACACTAAGAACAATTATAGAAGAATCAGTGGAAAGGCAATCGCCACTTATTATCACCTTCGTCGATTTTCAAAAAGCCTTTGATAGTCTACACCGCCCATCATTGTGGAAGATACTTACAATCTATGGTTTTCCAACAAAATATGTGAATATAATCAAAGCGCTATATGACAATGCAAGATGTTGTGTTAGAACAAATAAAGGGAATACAGAATGGTTTACAGTAGAAACAGGGGTGAAACAAGGCTGTATTATGTCACCACTACTTTTTGGAATAGCTATTGATTGGGTTATGAGAAACTATACCCACAATGAACAATTGGGTATAAAATGGACAAATGGAAAATTCCTGGGGGACCTGGATTTCGCAGATGATGTAGCATTCTTAAGTTCAACACCAAGACAATCCCAAGAAGCAATAAATAATTTGTGTCATCTCTCGGTTAAAATTGGTCTCCAAATAAATGCCTCTAAAACTAAAGCTATGAACTTTTCTAACGAGACCTTTGATATCATCTTGAACGGGGAAAAAACTACAGAAAGTTGAAAGTTTCAATTATTTAGGCAGTAAAATGACTCAGGATGGTGACACAACAAGAGAAATCCATACTAGAATTGCTTTGGCAGCTAGCGCCTTCAATAGATTATCTAACATTTGGAAATTACGATCATTGAATATACATACCAAGCTTCGTCTGTTTAATTCAAATGTTATCTCAGTGTTAACATACGGCTGTGAGAGTTGGAAAATAACAAAATCATTGGAGAACAAGCTGAATACATTCGAGAACAAATGTCTTAGAAAACTCATGAACATCAGTTGGAAAGAATTCAAGACTAATCGACAAATAAGAGAAGACTCTAGGCAGAAATATGTCTCCGACTATATAAGGAAAAGACGATGGTCATATATCGGTCATGTCCTACGAATGCAAAACAACAGAATACCACTACAGGCGCTCACTTGGGTTCCTGAGGGTAAGCGGAAAAAAGGAAGACCAAAAGAAACACTCAGAAGAACAATAATAAGAGAAGGAAGAACGTTGGGCCTAAATAATGTGCAAGAGCTAAGAGGAGTGGCGTCACAACGAACAACCTGGAGAGCACTGGTTTCTGCCTTATGCGCCGTGTTTGGCGCTTAAAGAATTTATTATTATTATTATTATGAGAAGAGGAAAGCTGGAATATATCGTAACAACAGGTAAGATTCAAGGAAAAAGAGATAGGGGAAGACAAAGAGAGCAACTACTGGACAGTTTGACATCGTGTCATGGAGAGAAGTCAACAGCAGAATTGATAAATTGTACTGGAGACAGGAAGTTATGGAGAGACATGGTACTTGAAGAAAAAGTCCTGCATATTAAATTTCTTAAAATATTAGATATTAATGTGGGAATTTATCTTCTACAGTTCAAAATTTTTTTTCAGCAATTTTGTTTGTTTGGCTTTTGATTTTTCTCAAGATAATTCTTAAGAAAGTTTGGCTTTATGTCTCATCAGACTTGTTTTACAGTGTTCTTTAACTTTTGTCTTTAAATTTCTGATAAAGATATGATGAATGCAAAAATAAGAAATGTAGAAATTGTCTAAATTGTTTTTTTTTTTGTACTAGAAAATAGGAGTGACCAATATGAAATAAAATAACAGTATGATTGAATGATACAGCAGCAAACTTACATAAGTTGTAGTACCAACTAATCAATGTTTTCTTTGTCTGATTCACAGCTCCACATAGTGTCTTTGATCGTTTAGGCAAAATTTTCATTGGAGGAGTATATCAAGGAGGGAAAATTGTTGGTGGTACTGAATACAGTGGCATTATTGGAGGTCAGTTGTCAAAATTTTTATTTTTACATGTATTATAATTATTGCCCATGTGTTACAGAGGCCCCCAAAGGAGAGCAAATATTAATAACATTGTGCCCAACAAGACATGATGTAGAAAGTGACTAAGGATGTGCGCAGTATTGTATGAGCAGATTGCAGTGGCTTGAATATTGGAAGTTCCAGAATGATCAGCAGCATTGTAACCAAATAAAAACAAATAGAAGCCAAATAAATGTGGGGATGAGTAAAACAGAGATCATCATCATCATGTGACGTATTCTTTCCAGAACGTTGTCTCCATTACAGCTGCTCTGAACGCATCACGATTCTGGGCAAGTCGACCTGCATCAGCCAAAGACAAGTTCAGACTCTCTGTGATGTCCTGGGTCCACCGTCGTCTAGGTCGACCCCTTCCCCTTTTTCCAGGGACCATGCCTTCCATCACTGTTTTTTCCAGACTATTGTGTCTTTTTATATGACCGAAAAATTTCAGCTTCCTTATTGCGATGGTATTTAGGAGCCAATGTTCCTGTACGTTTAGTGAGTGCAGTACTTCTCTGTTGGTCTTTTTTTCTGTCCAGGGTATTCTCAACATCCTTCTGTAGCATTTCATTTCGAATGATGTAATCTTTTTTGCAACTGTTTTATTGAGTGTCCAAGTCTCGCAGCCGTATGTTGCTACTGGGAATATACATGCTCTGATCAGTTGTAACTTTGTTTCTTTGCTTGTGCCTTGCCATAGGTTTTTTCATCTGTATTAGTTTATGTGAAGCAATTGCAAGTCTTCTTTTAATTTCTACTGCACAGTCGCCAGAGCTGTTGATGATTGATCCTAAGTATTCAAATTCATTAACACTTTCCAGTTCTTCGTTATCAATTTCAATTTCTGGTTTGGTCTTTACTTTGTCTGTTGTCAATACTTTGGTCTTCTTGGTGTTTAGGTATAGATTCTGGGCCTCGCTGTGTTTTTTGGTGGACAGAATTAGTTGTTCAAGTCCTTCTGGGTTGGTCGATAGGAGGACTATGTCATCAGCATATCTGATTTCCGGGATCTGGTACCCGCCAATGTTAAACGAGTCAACCTCTGTGTGTTCTTGGTCATCTCTTACGTTTCTCATGATATTCTCGGCATAAATGTTAAACAGGTAAGGGGAAAGGGTACAGCCTTGTCTTATTCCTTTCTGTACTTCAAACCATTCTGATGTTTCCCCCTCTATTCTTACGGCTGCCTGTTGTTCTTGGTACAGCAGTGTGATGAGTTGTATAAGGTGGTTTGGAAATCCCATATTTTTCATAATAGCCCATAACTGCTGATGTTGTACACAATCGAAAGCTTTGGTGTAATCAGTGAAACAAGTATGTAGGTCAACGTTGAATTCTCTACACTTTTCTATGATGATCCTCATGTTGAATATATGATCTCTAGTGCCTCTACCTGGTCGAAAACCCGCCTGTACTTCGTTTATTTCTGTTTCTAGCTTTTGTTGCATCCTTTTCATTATGATTTGTAATAGTATTTTGCTGGCATGGCTTATAAGAGCTATAGTTCTGTAGTTTGTGCACAGTTTCAGGTTGCCCTTTTTTGGCAAGGGTATGTAAATTGATCTTTTCCATTCCTTGGGCCAAATTCTGCTTTGCCAGATCTTGCAGCATAATGCATGGTATATACGAGCGCTGCCTTCTCCTCCTGCCTGTATCATTTCAGCTGTTATTTCATCACAACCAGGAGATTTTCCACTTTTTAAGTGTTTGATTGCGTTCCGGACTTCCTCTATGGTAAGTTCTGGTTCACGTTCCGCTTCATTCATGACGTTGTTATCTGCCGCTTTGTTTATTTCCGTATACATTTCTTGACAGTACTCCTTCCATCTGTTCAGAATATCTTTACGTTTTTTAATTAAAAGAATAATAACTGAGGAATGGACATTAGAGTGGGATGGAAGTCTGAAGGGCAGACATGCATATAAATTGTTCAAGGCTCCGACAAGAATGTGTCAGGTATCTAGAGAACTAAAAATTCCTAGCAATAAGCAACTTCTTAGAATGCAACTAGGAATGGGCTATTTTAGAATAGAAGAACCTTACTGTGCAGAGTGTCTAGAAAAAAGTAAAACAGAGCATGTCCTATTAACGTAGGAAGTATGAACAACAGAGAAAACCAATATTAGATTATTTACAGGCATGCAGTTCATCAATAACTGTAGAACAAGTGTTGAGAATAGATAGACCTAGAGAATTGCACAATATAGTAAAACAGTACATACCAAGAACTAAAATAAATGTATAAGGATTAATGATGGTGTGAGGAGAAGGGGTAGTCTGATAGGGTGCTTGTATGGCTGATGACAGATAATTGCTGGATTTGATGTAATCTCGGACACATTCGAGCATTCTCACCCCTTTTCACCTTGTTAACAACGGGGCAGTTATGAGAGACTTTATTTTAGTTTGTTTGTTTGTTTGTTTGTTTTTTATTTTTATTGTTTGTTTCTTGGAAAGGTGAGGTCACACACAAAAACATTCACACAAATTTGGTTTTGATTTACTCTATTTGGACTGAGTGGAGGGGAGAGGAAGGTACTACATTTGGGTATTGGAAATCTGACTATATTTTCTTGAATTAGTACACCATATGTTCTAAATATAACCAACCCATCAAGGGTTGAACAGGATACTTTATAAAAAAATAAAAAAGCAGCATTGTGTGAATTGCCTGCCAAATATTCTCTCAGTCTATAGGATAAAAGCCTGCATGTTTTCTCAGTTAAGTAATGCTACAACTTTCATAAACAATAGGGTAGATGAGATTCCTGAATTCACAGGTAATAGCCTTCCTAATAACAGGTGCCATTCAGAAATGAATAAATAAATAATATATATAAATTAGTAAGTTGCGGGTACTTGTTTAAATTTCTTTAGTAATAGCATCTTTCAGTTGTATTTATATTTTGGTTTCTTCTAGAAATTCTATGACCCGTTTAACCTGACCCAAGGTGGACACTTTTGGTTATAGTTAGGGTATATTAAATGAATTATTGAATCTGCTTTTGAATGATAGGCTGTTCCTGGAAAGGAATTGTGTTTATATAACACTGGTCATTCACTATAGCACGTTTCACTAGCTTTGCCCACAAACAAATGTAATTATCTGATTAACCGTCGAACATATTAATGCGATTTTTTGCATACGATGTTATATTGGGTTAGACCCAACAAATATATACTTTATATCTGTGCATCTTGTCCAGTTCCCATAAACGGATGAAATCCTTTGATCTTTGTCGGCATACTAATTGTTGTGTATCGAGAAAAGAAATTTTACCACTTCATGCACAGATTCTGTGAATTGATTAGGCATAGGCGTGTCTACTATTACAATAATGTGGCCATCACTTTTGCATATGAATACCTGTTGAAGATGATTTCTTAAATGATCTGCATGCGAGATACTCGTGACATTGTTTGTCATTGACATTTAATGCGCTACCAAACTGGACCTTCCTTGATCTAATTATTTCAATAGGTATCACCTCTTTGCGGTTCATAAATATCATAATGGAACGTTGCTCCTCTAATGTGCTTGTAAATAACGGTAGGGTCATCTTTAAAGAAATTAAACTTCATCTGAATCATAATTAGATGTCTCTGAGAAATTGATAATCAATCGGCTGAATGAAGGACAAACCATCATTCTTCCAATATTCCTCTTCCTCTTGTAACACATGGTTCTCACATTTCTTCCTATAATCCCTGGCTATATTGGAGATGGCGGCTTTTATAAGTATTTCAACATCTTTTAATTTGAACGTTCTATTTTCTGTTGCTACCTGTTCCTTAATTTTAGTCCATACTAATTCTATTGGGTTTAAGTGAGAATGGTAAGGAGGCAATCTTAAACATCTGTGACCATGTTCATGGATTGCCTTGTCTATGTGAAATATCTTTGTATGCTGTGTCTTTTTTACAGTTCCAAGTAATTCAGGCTTCAGGGACATTTCGTTGAATGGAATGTTGTTTATGGTCAGCCAAATCTTTATTACATCTTTAGTACTTGATGAATTAGGAACTTTATCTTCTGGTGCCACAACGTTGTGATATGAAGCATTGTCCATTATCAAACACGACGGTCTATCCAAGGAAGGAAGTACATGATTCACAATCCAATCTTCAAATATCTTGCCATTCATCTCTGTATGATAATCCCTATTATCTGTGGATTTTGAAACAAACATGAGTTCAGTATTATTTAGAAGCCCATGATGGCTGCTTCCTGGATGTGCAATTATTAGGCGCTGTCCTTTGCTGCTTGGTACTAGTCTCTTAAGTGTCCTATCAGATGATTGCCATTCTCGTTCATTACTGTGGTGCGCATTGATCCAAGTTTCATCTAAATACACAAAATCATAACAATCTCTTCTCATTTCTCTGACCTCGCGTAAATATTTGCTTCTCATTGCAACTATATGAACCAAGCTGGACTGGTCTGTGTGGGTAGGGGTCAGACAAAAGCTGGTACCCTGGTCCTCCAGGTTGGGGGTTTTAGCATAGGGCTGACACCCCTGTCTATGTAAAAAAAATAATGAAGTTACGGAAACAACATCAAATGAACAAACTTTGCTGCGGGATGGACATTCGGAGTCTGTGGCTCGTATGACTGTCAGTGGTGAAAGCCGAAAGGAAGCCACTGACATGAAAACGGATGTCCTGACCGCAAAACAGGATACAAGAATAGGATTTTGGAATGTCAGGACAATGTACGAGACAGGTAAACTAAGACAGGTCACGGCAGAAATGAGAAACTATAGGTTACACATCCTGGGGATAAGTGAGAGCAGATGGACAGGGGCAGGAAAAGTTAAAACAGCAACAGGAGAAACAGTACTTTACTCTGGAAGAGAGGATGGACAGCACAGTGAAGGCGTAGCCATTATTCTACAGAAAGGGATAGAAAGGACATTACTGGAATGGAAACCCATCAACAACAGACTGATATGATTGAGATTGAGAGGGAGATTCACCAACACTACAATAATACAATGCTACGCACCAACGAATGATAGCGATGAGGAGGTCAAGGATGAATTCTATCAACAACTGCAGAAAGAAATGGAAGACACCCCTAGATATGATCTTGTTATAGTAATGGGAGACCTCAATGCGAAAGTTGGTACACACAATACATATAATGAAAGAACAATGGGGAAATGCGGCAGCGGAACAGCAAACGAAAATGGGGATAAGCTAATAAGTTTCTGTAGCATTAACAACCTGGTCATTGGAGGAACACTTTTCCCACATAAGGAAATTCACAAGTTAACATGGGAATCACCAAATGGTCGGGACAGAAACCAGATAGACCACATCATGGTTAACGGTAGATGGAGACATGCATTACAAGATGTGAAGGTAAGAAGAGGTGCAGATGTGGGAAGTGATCACCATTTAGTAGTAGCAAAACTGAAGTGAAACTAAGAAGGGCTGGACCAACTGTAACTACACAGAAAAGGTTTGACATCAGCAAATTGAAGGACCCCCTTACCAGAAAAGCTTTTGCGGCCGACATTAAGAAACGATATCAATTTGCCAAAAGCCAGGAAAAGACATTGACTGATGATATAGACCAGAATTTCACACCATTTCAACAATATATAAGGAAAGTAGCAAATCATGCTTAGGATTCCAGGAAAGGAAGAAGCAAGACTGGATAACACCAGAAACACTAAACACCATAAAGATGAGAAAGGAAATGAAAAGAAAGAAAACAGAAGCGAAGTCCCCCAGTTAAAGCAACTATATAGCGAACAGTACAGCCAGCTGGACAGGGAAGTTAAACGCCAAACCCGAGCCAACAAAAGGAATTTCCTAGACGATCTTGCAAAACAGGCAGAAGAGGCAGCACTGAGAAATGAACAAAGCACAGTATACAAAATAACTAAATTCATCAGCGGAAAACAAGGTGCAAACAATATTACATTAGTAAGAGATAAGCAAGGAAATCTCATCAAGACAGCAGAGGGACAGGAAACAAGATGGGCAGAGCACTTCAGAGAAATGCTGAACAAGGAAATACCAGAGACACAATTGAATGTTCCTGAGGCTGAAAACGATCTAGATGTAAATACAGACATTCCACGAAAAGAAGAAATCATCACAGCAATCAAAGGGTTAAAGAACGGTAAAGCTCCGGGCCATGATAACTTAAATGCAGAGCTATTTAAGACAGACCCTGAGCTAGCAGCATAACTATTAGAACCACTATTTGCACAAGTGTGGAAAACGGGGACAACACCATCAGAGTGGAAGAAAGGAATAATTGTCAAATTGCCCAAGAAGGGAGATCTTGCAGACTGCAATAATTGGAGAGGAATCACTCTTCTCTCAGTTCCCAGCAAAATACTAGGCAGGATAATTATACAGAGAATTTCAAAGGCAGTAGACTACAAACTGAGGAAAGAACAAGCAGGATTTAGAAAGAACAGAAGATGTGTAAACCATATATTCACTCTCAGGAACATTATAGAGCAGTGCTCAGAATGGCAAAGACAGCTTTACATAAATTTTGTTGATTTTGAAAAGGCTTTTGATAGCATACATAGGGACAGTTTATGGAAAATACTGAGGGCTTATGGAATCCCAAGCGGCATAGTGTTAATCATAAAAAGCCTCTATGCCAACTTTACGTGTAGTGTTGGGCAGAGCAACCTAACCTTCGAGGTGAAAACAAGAGTACGACAGGGATGCCCCTTATCAACCACTCTATTTTTAACAGTCATAGACTGGGTGATGCGCCAGACAACAGAGGGCAGTCCAAGAGGAATAAGATGGACTACATTTTCTACATTGGAAGATCTGGAATATGCAGATGACATTGCACTGCTGGCACATTCACATCAACACATCCAGGAAAAAACGGATAGACTTAATAAAATTAGCCAGCAGGTGGGCTTGAACATCAATTTAAAGAAGTCTGAGGTCATGACGCTCAGTGTGAGCAACCCTGAGCCCATATCAGTAAGGAATCAGCAACTGGTACAGACAGATACCTTCACATACCTAGGAAGCATAGTAACACCAGACGGTGGGGCAGGCAAAGACATCAACATCAGAATGAATAAGGCAAGAACAGCCTTCTTTAGCCTAAATAACATCTGGAAGTCCTCCCAATACAGCACAAGCACAAAATTAAGATTATACCAGAGTTGCGTGCTTTCTGTGCTTCTCTATGGTGTGGAATGCTGGAGAGTCACAGAGAAGGAAATGTCAAAATTGTCCTCTTTTCACACAACATGCCTAAGAAAAATTCACCGCATCTTTTGGCCGAATACCATCACCAACCAAGATCTACTTACTCGTAGCAAGCAAGAGGACATGCACACCATCATAGCTGGCAGACGCTGGAGCTGGGTTGGTCATGTCCTCAGAAGAGACCCCGATGCCATCACAAGAACAGCTATGTTTTGGACCCCTGAAGGAAAGCGAAAGAGAGGCCGACCAAAAACAACTTGGCGGAGGACTGTGGAGGCTGAGATGCAAAGAATGAACCAGAGTTGGGGCACTGTACGAAGGATGGCCACCGACCATGCAAAGTGGAATCAATTTGTTGTTGCCCTACAAGACGCCACTAGGCGTGATGGCCACTGACTGCTTTGACGGTCGGTGGTTAAGGATCGAAGAAGAAGAAGAAGAAGCAACTATATGAGGCTTCTCACAAATAAGGTTTCTACCACCAACATATTTTCTAAATGTGAATCCCAAACTCATAATAGTCCTCCATAGCGTAGATTTGGAAATATCAATGTCATTATTCTTTCTTAATCAAATTTTCAATTTCCTTAAAGTCACTGCCTCATTATTGTGAAACATATTGCAAATTTCTCTGCGGATCAGTTCTCTGTCAAAATTATCCACCACTCTTGGCCTAATTTTCGTGTGTAAAACACTGGAATTAGAAATTTCAGATGTCGCTATCCAGCGGTGCAATGATCGTTTGATTATCCCCAAGGCATGAATAGTCCTCTTTTGTGGGTTTGAAATAGAATGATATAGTTTTCCACGAGTAGCTTCATTGCAGAAATACTTAAAAATCCTATTTGTGATTAGCTGTAATGTCATAAAATGTACTCGCAGACTCATTTTCCCACTTAACCACACAATACTTTTTGTAGACACGCCACTGATTGACAATGTGTGAGTAACACCGGATATAAACTGTTTTGTGTTCAAGAAGTGCAATTTCACGCAATTTCACTTTAAAATCATGCCAATTGTTTGATAAACCAATTATGTGCAAATGATGTCGTATAATTTACTGTAGACATTTCAAAATGTGTGTGTGTGATGTGTGTTTGCAAGTAGACTTTTGATATTATATCGCAAAGAAACGAAAATTGAAACCAATGGCTGCATTTTAATGAAAAATTTAATTCATAGGGTCTATACCAATTCAAATTCACACACAAAATTTCACTTATATGCGTTATATATTCGCTGAGATATAGCATTTTGAAGTTGGGCAAAGCTAGTGAAACGTGCTATAATAAACATAGTTAATAGTGGCACCTTTCATTTGTATTTATGTGAGACTGAGCAATTGACTTATAAGTTTATTTAGTAATTGCACCTTTCAGTTTATTAATATGAAATTAAGAATTCAGTTGTAAATGCATTTTGTAGTAGCCGCTTTCAGTTGTATTTATATGACACTTAAGCATTTGGTTATAAATTTATTTAGTAATAACTCTTTTTAGTTGTATTTGTATGACACAAGTATTCACATATAAATGTATTTAGTAATAACATCTTACAACTGTTGTATTTATATGATATTGAGTATTCACTCTTTCATTTAAATATGTTCCAGGATTGTATGTGAATGGTCACTTGATTTTTCCATATGCTGTGGACAACGTACGCACAGAATTTATTCAAGATGTAGTAGTGGCTCCACATCCTTTCAAGCTTGAACCATCGTAAGATTAGTACACAAAGTTTAGATGTTGAGCTAGTCGTAGGGTGTTTATCATTATCATGCCCAGTAGCACTAATGATTAGTTCCCTTTACAAGTTGTGTTTATCTTTTACACATTCTACAGGGTGACTTTGAAAGTCACTTGCTGTTTTAAAATTGTTAACTGGCATTGTATTACATAAATATGGTGCATGGGGATTAGGGTCAAACCCGAACTGTGGACAGAACATTTTGCACTGCTTCTATATGGCAGCATGACATGAACAACCTGTGTTAAGCAAGAAAGAAGGCTCAATACCTTCAATCTGCAGTATCTACACCACATCCTTGGTATCTTGTGGAAGGACAAAATTATAAATATCACATGCTGGCCTTCAAAGTATGTATACACTGCTGAGACAGCTCAGACTATGCTGGCTTGGTGATGTCCACTGCATGGAAGATGGTCGCATCCCTAAAGATGTCTTCTACAGACAACTGGCAGATGGAAAAAGAACAGTTGAGTGACCACAGCAAAGGTTCATAGATGTGTGCAAGAGAGACATGAAGGCACTGGACATAAATCCAGCAGCCAGGGAGAAGTCACTTGAGCACCAGATGTAACTCTTTGGCTTTGACCTGGTTGACTGCTTGCATGAGGATCTCACTATGGTCCAAAGTGATAGGCAGGGTGAGCTGAGAAGTGTCTCTGTGTAGGACATGACAATTCCTTGGGAGAGCCCAGAACCAGTATTTTAGCTCTGCATAGTTGGAGAACCCCCTTCGATGGCGGGGAATGCACAGTATGCCTCACACTTCTTACTTCTAGCTTGGGGCCAGATATGATGATCCTTAAAATGCAAGCCAAGCTGGAGAAACTGGAGCTTATTTCAACTCAACACCATTTGGAATGGCAGAAAAGCCTAAATCTACAGTGTAGATAATACCAAGGAGTCTTCAACTTGGTATTGGCTGTGAAAGAGCAAGAAGCTCAGCAGCCCTAGTTAAACAAGAACAATACCCAGTTTTCCAAGCCGCTTTGTCTGGCCATTCCAGATTATTCCTGTCAGTCTTCCTCAGCTTCCTTTCCCTTCCATTTTTTTCTGTTATTGCCAGGTTTTCCAGACCCTCCTCCCTGAATGCATGTTTCATCATCATTGATTATCCTTTTCACTCCTTATGGAGCCTCCACTGCAGCTGGGGAAGCCTGCACAAAGCGTTCATGTGCTATTGCAATGGTGGTTTATGTAGCTATTTGTTTGACATGATGAGGTTGCCAGCCTCATACAGAACCTCACATTACTTGCCTTGTGTGACATGCTGAGGGAAGAATGCATGTTTACTTACTTACTTACTTAGTCGTTCCTTATCTACCGTGAGGTGTAGAGGTTTGGAAGAGAGAGCGCCATACTGTCCTGGCCTGGTTCCATTCTAGATCTCGGTCCTTCAGACATTGTCTAATGTTGTCCTCCCAGCGGACTCTGGGTCATCCTGGAGGTCTGGATCCCTGGCTCTTAGTTTCCCATGCTTGTCATGGTAGCCGGTCTTCTCCCATTCTGCAGACATAGCCAAACCACCTTAGTTGGGACTGTTCTACTTAGGTCTGCAGGGGGTGGGATTTTAGGCCTTGATGTATCGTCTGGTTGCTGACCTTGTCTCTTCTTGTTACTTAAACCACCTTCCTCAGATACCTCATTTCTGAGGTTTAAATCTGGCTTTTGTGGGTTGTAGTCATTGCCCATGACTCGCATCCATACATCAAGACTGGGACATAGGTTTAGCTGTATACAGCCATCTTTGTTTTCTTACCAACCTCTCTCTTACTGAGGAATCCTCGATTTATGGCCTGAAAAAGTCTCCCAGCTGCTGCTTTTCGAGTGGCCAACTCTTCTTTGATGCCTCCCTTCTGGTCTATAACAGCTCTGAGGTATTTAAAGTTGTCGACCTGCTCCAGGACCTGTTCTCCCAGCTTAATCTGATGTCTTCTTTCTTCTCATGATATCACCATGATTTTTGTTTTAGAGCTGCTTATGACCATCTCTGTCTTCTCCAGCTTTTCCTTCCAGACTTGCAGGTTGGATTGGAAATGTGCCTCTGATTTAGCAATCAGGGCAACATCATCAGCACATTCCAGCTCTGAAATACAGAGCTGTCTCATTTTCCAGTACCCCACTGAATACTTTCTTGTTCTCTCCTTACATGTCTTGATGACATCATCCATGAGGAGTATGAAAAGATAAGGTGACAGGATATCACCTTGTCTTACACCAGTTGTGGTCCTGAACTCTTCTGACTTATGGTTTGCTGTCCTCACATAATTTCTGCAAGATTTGTAGAAGCTCTGTATAGCATGAATCAGAGGTGCTGGAATGTTCTTCCTTGCCAAAACAGTCCCAAAGTTTGCTCCACGGGACCCTGTCAAACACCTTTTCCAGATCTATGAAACAAAGATGGATCTCACTCTTATACTCAAGGGCATTTTCACTTATGTTTAGCCATTGTAAATTATTACTATTGTTGGTGTGTCTTGTTTTTGCTGTTAAACTTGAATGGGGACCTTTATGAGAGAAAACAGATTTAATTGCCTTTGTATTTGTTATATATTGTTAATGAGATTCTCTCTTTCTCTGTCTCTCTCTTTTTTTTTTTCATTGCGTGTTGTGTGACTATTTGTTGTTGTTTAACTAGAGCTGCTGAGCTTCTCGCTCTTTAGCAGCCAATACCAAGTTGAAGACTCCTTGGTATTATCTACACTGTAGATCTAGGCTTTTCCTGTGGCTTTTCTGACATTCCGAAACGTGTTGAGTTGAAGCCATGAGCTCCAGTTTCTATAGTTTGGCTTGCATTTAAAGGATCGTCACATCTGGTCCCAATCTAGGAGTAAGAAGTGTCGCATACAGTGCATTCCTCGCCATCCAAGGGGGGCTCTCCAAGTATGCAGAGCTAAAATACTAAACTCTGGTTCTGGGCTCTCCCAAGGAATTGTCACGTCCTGCTTAGATCCACTTCTAAGCTTCCCCTGCCTATCACTGGGTCCACAGTGAGATCCTTCTGCATGCAGTCAACCAAGTCAAAGCCAAAGAATTATGCCTGGGCTCAAGTGACTTCTCCAAGCTTAGTGTGCAATGCTGGGTTCTCAACAAGTTTCACCATAGGGGGAATCCCTGGAAGTGTGTGGATGATTTCAACAGTCAATGAGGGTATAATTATCCTCACTGACATAGATTCACTTCCACGTACATATGCTGTAGCGTTGTGCATAGCTGGTGGTCATATATAAGGATGACTCCAGATATGCCTCCATGCACGTGTGACTATAAAGTTTGTTTTTTGTGTGTGGCAGAAACGGGGAAGAGGGTGTGATAAAAATGACTAGCCTTGCAGAAAGCTGGCACTAAAGTATTGACGTTCTCATGCAGAAAGCTGGCACTAAAGTATTGACGTTCTCATGCAGAAAGTTGGCACTAAAGTATTGATGTTCTCATGCAGAAAGTTGGCACTAAAGTATTGACGTTCTCATGCAGAAAGTTGGCACTAAAGTATTGATGTTCTCATGCAGAAAGTTGGCACTAAAGTATTGACGTTCTCATGCAGAAAGCTGGCACTAAAGTATTGATGTTCTCATGCAGAAAGTTGGCACTAAAGTATTGACGTTCTCATGCAGAAAGCTGGCACTAAAGTATTGATGTTCTCATGCAGAAAGCTGGCACTAAAGTATTGATGCTCTCATGTAGAAAGCTGGCACTAAAGTATTGATGCTCTCATGTAGAAAGCTGGCACTAAAGTATTGATGTTCTCATGCAGAAAGTTGGCACTAAAGTATTGATGTTCTCATGCAGAAAGTTGGCATTGATGCTCTCATGCAGTGATGCGTTCTGCAGCAATATATTTGTCATGATGAGGTTGCCAGTACCGTGCACATCCTCATATTAGTGATCTCACGCAGATTGAGGGAGCTATAGTTCTATTCTGTCTTTGCCTCCTCAGAGACCTCAAGGAGACAAATAGACAGGGTGATACGTGACTGTAGCTAAATACTTCACCTTGTTTTTGTGTGTCTACTTTTTAAATTGTATACTTGGTGCACTATACTTTAGTTATGGTATAAATAGAATTCTTCTAGTGTTCTGTACATATTTTTTTTACAGGATCTTCATTCCTCCTACACCACTGGCAACTGTTACAGTGCCAATAGGTAAGTCAGTGTTGTTTGTTATAATTTTCAAAGTGGTCAGTGTTATTTGTTATAATTTTCATAGTGGTCAGTGTTATTTGTTATAATTTTAAGTGATCAGTGTTATTTGTTATAATTTTCAAAGTGGTCAGTGTAATTTGTTATAATTTTCAAAGTGGTCAGTGTAATTTGTTATAATTTTCATAGTGGTCAGTGTTATTTGGTAAAATTTTCATAGTGGTCAGGGTTATTTGGTAAAATTTTCAGAGATCAGTCAATCTAAAGTGAGCTTCCTCTTGTTTTCATAGATGATTTTTCTTTTTAATCTGAAGTGTATTAGAACACCAAACACACACATTTTTATTATTATTGTGGATAGACTTTGGGTTGTGTATTTTAATGTGATTTTCTAATTGTTGCCTGGTTAGTGTGCTAGATTTTGTTTTAGAGACACTCATATTTGAGAATGTGTACACTGATGCAATGATACATCCATTTTTCTTTTATTTTTTGTGTGAATTACATTTGATCAAGTTTTTTCCATTCTATTACAGTAACACTTAAGCCAACTCTGACTATTCCCATACTGCCCCCTGACATTGGAGGTGGTGGTATTGATTGTCCCTGGTGGTCTTCCTATAGGGGGTGATGGTGAGTAATTTGTTGCTATTGTTTCAAACCACCCGTCTGTTATTAGGCCTGAAAGGGGAGTAAAGAATAGTAACACTGTAAATTGCCATGCATGTCGTAAGAGGCTAACTAAGGAGGGTTAGGCATGGGGACGGCTACCTCATCCTGTAAAAACTGTAAGCCACAAATACGTCGATAACAGCAGACATGTCAATGAGAAGTAGAGGCTGGCGATGGATGAGGAAACCTGTTGATAACATTACAAGGTAGATCTTGGTCTGGAATCCTCAGTGTTAGAGAGGTAGGGAGACTGGCGATGGATGAGGAAACCTGTTGATAGCATTACAAGGTAGATCTTGGTCTGGAATCCTCAGTGTTAGAGAGGTAGGGAGACTTGATGAAGAGAGCTGGAGATAGAAATGAAAGGGAAGGGGAGGGCATGGAACTGATGGCACAGGACACAAGGACTTGGCTTGAGTTTGTTGTAGGCAAATGTTCCTTAGGGAGCTGTAGGGTAGTGGTGATGATGATGGTGATGGGGCTGATGATGATGATGAAGATGATGGTGCTGATGATGATGATAATGATGATGATGGTGCTGGTGATGGTGCTGATGATGATGATGGTGCTGATGATGATGATGCTAATAATGGTGATGGTGATGATGCTGATGATGATGATAGTGCTGCTGATGATGATAATGATGATGGTGATGATAATGGTGATGCTGATGATGATTGAAGATGATGATGATTGATGGTGATGATGGTGATTGATGGTGATGATGATGCTGATGGTGATGATGATGATGATAGTGCTGCTGATGATGATAATGATGATGATAATGATGATGCTGATGATGATTGAAGATGATGATGATGATGGCTGATGATGATTGATGGTGATGATGGTGATGATGATGCTGATGGTGATGATGGTGATGGTGATGATGATGGTGATTGATGATGATTGATGGTGATGATGGTGATGATTGATGTTGATGATGATGATTGATGATGGTGATGATGGTGGTGATGAGGATGATGATGATTGATGGTGATGATGGTGGTGGTGGTGATGATGATGATGGTGATGGGGGGTGATGGGTGATGGTGGTGATGATGGTTATGGTGATGATTGTTTTACACCAATACCTTGTGAGATTTCCAGTGGTTTCTGAGGACATAAAGAATAGAGCCACTGGTGGTACAGACATGTCATATGAGGCGACTAATTTGAGATGTTCCCTGTGTAGTTCCCGGGTGCTTCTGAAGAGACAAATAAATAGTAGCACCCTCAGGCAACTAATATTCAGTTGTGTATGGTGGGGCTGGCAATCTCTTCATGTAAAACAATGGTCACTGAAACCACCACAGCAAAGATCATGTGACTACTTGGTGCAGGCTTCCTGCAAGGGGACTAGTAGTAGCAGTGGTGGTTCCATACTCTGTAAGGAGCACAAAGGTAAATGATGATGATGATGAATTTGAGGTGGTGCCTGGGGCTGACAGCTTCATCATATAAAACAAGTTGCTATAGAAACAACTACTGAAACAACACAGGGAGTGCATGCAGAGTTTCTGAAGTGGAGTCAATTTCATTGTTGGCACAATGCTCTGTAAGAATGGAAAATGATACAAAATAAATGAATGAATTGTTTCGAAGACATACTTCATTTGTTGAACATACAGTTTTTAATACATTGAATATCTAACTTTATCATGTCTGGATACAAAGTTGCATATGGACAAGCAGATGTATTTGTTCTTTAAAGAATTTATACGGGAGCCGCACTGATGTAATGGCTACGGCGTTGTACTGGCGACCAGGTTTTCATGGTTCAAACCCGGGCGTCAGCATTTGAAGGAATGTTTACGACCGGAAATTTGACTGAATAACCTGAATGGCTCCTGCACATAAATCCCGTGTGGATGGGAAGGAGCAAAGCTCCTGACCGGGTTGGAAGGAAAGTCCACTGACCCCCCAGCCTCGCAATGACATGTCATTGGGCCAAAAGAGCTGGAAAGCTCGAGTGCCGCTGGTTAGAGAAAGAAAAAAAAAAAAAAAAAAAGAATTTATACATTTTTGTAATAATGACTTATTGTTTAGTTACTTCGTTAACCGTGTGTAGGTGACCAGATGCAAAGAATAAGACTACTGTTGCCTCTGGCATGTTGTAAGAGGCAACTGTCATGGGGCTGGATCCTCATCTTGTGAAACAATATGCTCCAGAAACTATTGCTGCAAGAACTCATCAATACTTTGATGCAGGCTCCCTGCAAAGGGTCCAGCTGCAGTGGTTATGGGCTGAATTCATGATCTGCTAGTTAGACTTCATTTTATGGGCTGAATTCATGATCTGCTAGTTAGACTTCATTTTATGGGCTGAATTCATGATCTGCTAGTTACACTTCATTTAATGGGCTGAATTCATGATCTGCTAGTTAGACTTCATTTAATGGGCTGAATTCATGATCTGCTAGTTAGACTTCATTTAATGGGCTGAATTCATGATATGCAAGTTATTGTTCAAACTGTTGTAAAAGATAATGTTCAGTGCAATTGTTTTCTTGCTGTAGTGTTATGCTGTAAAATAAGGCACGTATCAGTAACTTTATTACAGTTAACTTAAATTATTTTATTTCATTTTGTATTACAATTAATAGGATTGCTGAAATCACACAAGAAATTAGCAGTCAAATGATTTGGTTTACTTCAAGAAATTTAAGAGAACACATATTTATTTTTCACTTTTTAGGCTCAATAGCAGCTGCCCAAGTTGCTGTTATTCCACCCCTGCCAACAACAGGTCCCAGGGCAGGTGCAGTAATGGGAACCATTCTTGGACTGGCTGCTTTAGCAAGCAGCCTCATGTGGGCTTTTTATAGGTAAATGTTTCCTTGTATTTAGTAAGTTTTGTAGGCATATGTTCCACTGTATTTTAGTTAGTTTTTTTTTTGTTTTTGTTTTTTTTTATTACTCAGCACATACCCAACTGTATCTTAATTAGTTTTACAGGTACAAGTTGTACTTTAGTTTAGTTATTTTTTCTAAATGTTAGTTACTCCATTGCATTTTAGTGAATTTTATACTTATAAGTTGTACTGTGGTTTGTGGACATGAAGATGACAGTACGAAAGATGCATGTAATGTAGGTAATTGTTCGTCACTTTCTAGTAACTGTATTGTTTAATGTGTCTGTGTATTTCCTGCATGCTTTTTACTTGCTTGTGAGACTTTTCTGTCCTTGATTAACTTAAGCTTGTTCTCGTTAGTGCATGTAGTCTCTAGAATATTCCTCCATTATACACTATAATGTGCTGTCACCTTTAAAAAGGGCACATACTAATTACACTGGCTAACAAAAAAAATTTTTTTTTTTCTTTCTCTAACATTTCTATGTTTTTCTGGTCAATTTTAATGCGCTGTTTTTAAATCTGCAAACCGTTTTTCTCTATCAGGTCGGGATCTCGAGAAATACGCAATTGAAGTTTTTTAACAACGCATACAGTATTATAGCCTTTAGCACGCTGCGGGCGACACATGTCGCCGAAGGTAACCTATGTTCTGCCAGCTGGAGGCGACATGTGTCGCCTTGCGGATATCATCGGGAAACTGATTTATAATGTGTGTGCACGTGATCTTAGCCCCGGATGCAAAAATAGAATCTTCTGTGAAAGAGGTTTTACTTCCTTTTCTGACTTTCATTTGAAACGGGTGCGATAGCGTACATTTTCTGTGCAATTTTCAAATCGAAATCAATCGGCATGGATCCAGCTGCCATTTTATCTGAAATTTTCATGGATTCTGATTCCGATGATGAGGAGTTTCTTGGGTTTACTAGTGCTGGTCTGCCGGTATATACTTCGAATGTGGGTGATGATGAAGGGGAAGATAGTGATGTGTCAAGTGTTGATGATTTTGAAGAAGTCAATGTTGTTAGAGCAGCACCTTCTGGCTACAACCACGACTGGCTCCGCAACTTCGACCAAGTTGTGGGACCTGTGGGCGTTGACGATGACATCTCTGAGTTAGATGTATTCCGTTTGTTCATCACAGATGATGTTGTGAACACATTAGTTACGGAAACTAATCGTTACGCCAGTCAGGTTGGTGAAAAGGACGGGCAAGATGTTCGTGCCGCATCCCGTGTGGCGTTGTGGACCAATGTCAGTGATGACGAGATGAGGGCATTTCTTGCTTTGCTTCTGTTGATGGGTGTAACGAAAAGATCGTCATTTGATTTGATTTGTATTGGTCAAATGACTGTTTCCTTGACATGCCAGGGTTCAAGAAAGTGATGAGTAGGGACAGGTTTCTGTCTATCTTATCTTTTCTACACCTCGTGGACAATACAACTGCAGCACCACGAGGGCACCCTGACCACAGCAAAGCCTTCAAAATCAAATCGTTTTGTTGACACTCTTCTCCCTCTATGGCAAAGCCATTACATACCCTCAAAAGAGCTTAGTGTTGATGAAAGTATGATTGCTTTCAAAGGTAGGACCAGCCTTATGCAGTACATGCCCAACAAACCCTCTAAGTGGGGTATGAAAGCCTGGGGCCTAGCTGACTCCAAGACAGGCTACCTCTGGAATTGGCAGCTCTACCTTGGGAAGGAAGACAATGTGGACCCTACTAGAGGGGTTGCTCACCGTGTTGTCACCTCCCTTGTTGCTCCCCTGTATGGGCATGGCCATGTTGTGTACATGGACAACTTTTTCTCTTCGCCTGCCCTGTTCAAGGAGCTTGGGGATAATCAGACAGGGGCTTGCGGCACACTGCGGACCAACCGCCGAGGGGGTCCCCCCACACTCAAGTTGGCGAAACCCAAAGCTGGTGACCCTCCCATGACTGTTAGAGAAGGCAATATCCTCTATATGTCATGGTTTGACAAGAGGCCAGTGAATCTAATGACAACTGCACACGATGCGCAGACCTTCAGGAAGGAGGTTAGATCCAAACATCATGCTGGCAATGTGCGGATTGTGGACAAACCATGCGCTGTCCAGGCCTATTCCTGTCATATGGGAGGTATTGATCGTGTGGACAAACAGTTGACATACTATATGGTTCTGCACAGGAGTAGCAAATGGTGGAAGAAAATTTTCTTCTATCTATTGGAAGTTTGCTTTGTCAATTCGCTTGTCCTGTGGAGGGCCAAGCATCCGTCTCGTATCAAGGCGGAAACATTCCGTCTGCGGATTGCTCATGGGCTGCTTGAAGGGTACCAGTCTAGGGTCACACACCGCAGAGGAAGGGTATCTGACACTGCACCAGCAAGATTGGTTATGGGGGAACACTACATGACTCCAACCCTAAACGTCTGGCTAGCGGCAGACCTTCCAGGCTAGACTGCGTTGTGTGTTCCAGCAGGGACACGGGCAAGAAGCGCCACCAGTCCCCATTAGTGTGCCGTAGGTGTGTAGTACCTCTCTGTCCATATCCCTGCTTTGAGCGTTATCACACCCTGCTCAATTTTAAGGCAGATTGTACTCCAGAGCTGCACCAGGAGTGAGGTAAGGCTCTTTTTTTGTTGATTTTTTTTTTTTTTTTTTTTTTCACCAGTCTTCTTCTCCTATCACATCAACAAAATGACGTCATCAGATTCGTCATCCATTTATCTCTATACAGTCCAAAAATTACAGCAATTGGCCAAAAAACAAAAAAAATATAGATTTTACAAGTCATCCACTATAAAAAAGGGGGTTTTCTGAAAAAGAATGCAGCTGCAGGGCAAAATTTCGGGAAAAGAATGCAGCGTGCTAAAGGTTAACATCATTCGTACAAGAAGTATAACAGTTATGTAGGCTTGAATTTCTTTGCAGTCGACTTTCGTCGGTGAATGGCATGTGGTACATCGCGATGAAACATCCAACAATAATCGGCAAGCATGGTCACACTCCACCGTCCTTGATAACGTGACTCCATTACGGCGATATCTTGATGGAATCGTTCTCCATGTTCATCGCTGACTTCGCCAAGGTTGTCAGGGAAAAAGTCAAGATGCGAATCGAGCAAATGGATTTTGAGGGACGTGTTACAGCCCATAATTCTGTATGCATCTATGCACTGCTTAACAATATGCACATAGTCGACAGATTTGTGATTTCCCAGAAAGTTATCGACGATCGATTTGAATGCCATCCATGCGTGAAGTTCACTACCATGTAACAAGTTCTCGAATTGTTTGTCTGCAATAACTTTCCTAATATGAGGTCCTACAAAGATACCTTCCTTTATCTTTGCATTGCTAACTTGCGGAAACTTTTCTCGAAGATAAGTGAAAGCTTTGCTCATTTTATCTAATGCTTTTACGAAATTCTTCATGAGCCCCAACTTTATATGTAACGGTGTTAAAATGATGCTGTCTTTGTTAACTAATGGCTCGTGTATTACATTTTTATGCCCGAGCTGCATACGATCCCTGATAGGCCACACCTTTCTTGCATAATGTTCCTGTCTGTTGCGGCTGTCCCATTCACATAGGAAGCAACAAAATTTAGTATACCCAGTCTGCATGCCCGTGAGAATTGCAATGACCTTTAGGTCTCCACAAATCCGCCATTGGTAGTCATTGTACTTTATTTTTGCCAAAAGTATAGCCATATTGTCATAAGTTTCTTTCATATGAACAGAGTAGGCGACTGGAATTTTGCAATAGCAAATGTCATCATCCATCTCAAAGTATTGAACAAGTTCTCTGTGTCTATGACGAAATTTAGATATCAAAGTATTGGGCGCTAAAAGATTCCATTCTTTGAGTCGCGAACCGAGTAATTCCACTTGTCCTTTGGTAAGAGCGAGATCACGTATTAGATCTGAAAGGTTAATTAAGTGAACACCATCATTCACCGGTATATAATCCGAGTCAGAATTAGTTTCTGAAGCAGGTAAACTATCACTTTCTGATGGTTCATTCACGTCCAACGGATATTGTTCTGGTGGAACTGGGATCGGACACGTGATTGGATCACGAGACACTGGTTTCGAAACCGATTCAATATTTGGATAAACCACAGACTTTCTAGTTTTAAAAGTGAAACCATGGATATTTGTCAAGCAGAAGTAACAATCAGTAGCGTGATTTGTCTTGTTCATGCCATATTACTGGCACTCCAAAAGGCATCGACTTATGCTTCGGCGATTTTCGTAACCAACCTGCCAATGTATTTGCACAAAGTCGAACAAACTGCATTTGGCTTCCAAGATTTATTTGCATCATCAACTTTCGAATCGAAATAAAGTTCATATGCTTTCTTTAGTAATGGTGTAAAGTTTTTCTGGTGAACACGATCGGTAAAATATCCGCACACGTAACAGAACAGATCAGCCGAATTTCTACAACTTCTAGAAGCCATATTTCGCTCAGAATTATTTCAAAATACAGTAACTATTGGAAAAATAGCGTAACATATGTCATGCATCTTTTAGCAGTATAAAAAGTGGAATTATTTTGCATTTTATTAATTTTTAATAAGTTATGTAGTAAAAATGAAACGGAGCACATAACGGTTTCCCAAAAATATATGTATTCACAAATATCTTAAAAACCTGACGTGATAGAGATAAACGGATTTCAAATTTGAAATCAGCGCAAAAAACTGACATAAGAACACTTATTCTTATATAAGAAAGAAAAATGTTGTTTGTCAGTGTTATCATCTCTTGTACTTATCTTGTCTATGTATTTTTTGGTTACCCCACATTTCTCATTTGCAGAGGGCTCCATCATATGGCCTATCTTGTGTTATACCAGGTAGGATAGACAATTATTTCCTGGACTCTGATTTTGTCTGAGTTTGTTTTGAAGATTTCCTGGCATGCCATGCTGTAATTCCTTCTAATATTTCCCCCATCTCTTCTCCCCTCAGTCTTTCTCATTGTTATGATGTGTTCCAGTCTTGTCAGAAAATATGTTAAAATTTGTATTATTTTTGTTTTTGGTTTCTCTGTATCTTTGCATTGCTGTATGCATTTTTCCATAAGATCTGTCTAGCTGTTTGTTTTATGTCTTCCTATTTAGTATTCCTTCTTTGTGGCTGTTTGTATGAGAATTGGTTTTTGGCTTATTGTGCCACCCAAAAACTATTTATCTTTTTGTTAAATTGTGGCCTCACCTTTTGGAAGCTGAAAGGGTAAGACCATATAAGATTACAAATGTAAACAAAGATTTGTCTTCAAGGCACATTGCTAGGTACTTGAAGACAGGGCACATAGAAAAAGAAAATGGATTGACAACGTGAAAGAAGAGACACATCTATCAGTTTGTTGTCTTCTTCTTCTTTGATCCTTAGCCACCGGCTGTAAAAGCAGTCAGTGGCCATCACGCCTGGTGGTGTCTTGTAGGGCAGCAACAAACTGCTTCCACTTTGCTCGGTTGGCTGCCATCCTTCGTGCAGTGCCCCAGCTCTGGTTCATTCTTTGCATCTCGGCCTCCACAGTTCTCCACCAAGTTGTTTTTGGTTCGCCTCTCTTTCGCTTTCCTTCAGAGGTCCATAGCATAGCTGTTCTTGTGATGGCATCAGGGTCTCATCTGAGAACGTGGCCACCCAACTCCAGTGTCTGCCAGCTATGATGGTGTGCATGTCCTCTTGGTTGCTCTGAGTAAGCAGATCTTGGTTGGTGATGGTATTCGGAGAATTTTCCTTAGGCAGATTGTGTGGAAAGAGGACAATTTCAACATTTCCTTCTCTGTTACTCTCCAGCATTCCACACCATAGAGAAGCACAGAAAGTACACAGCTCTCATACAATCTTAATTTTGTATCTGTACTGTACTTGGAAGACTTCCATATGTTGTTTAGACTAATAAAGGCTGTTCTCGCTTTATTCATTCTGTATCAGTTGCAGTACTAAACAAAATAACAATCGTTAGAAAAAAGTCACAATTAATAGTTAGACAAACATTATCTGTGGTGTTGCCCCATTGACCAGGATTTTGGGACTGATGTTAATGATGGTGATTTTTTTTTCTTCAGATTGTCACAAACTACTTTTTTTCTGTGCTTTACCCTTATTAGCAACATGATAGGTATGAGAGACTACCACTTTGGGACAAGGGAAAACACACATATGTGCACATCCACACAATTTGCCTCTTTTAATTTACTGTGTTAACAATAATTGGAAGGGTGAAATGAAACCATGATCAGATATCATAAATCAAAATTATTATCTTGAATTAGCAACATTATATATCCTAATTGTAACCTATCAGAGGTTGAATGGGGAATTTTTTTTTTCATAAATACAAAAATAAAATAAAAATATCATTTATTTGTCACTCTCCTTTGTTTGTAGTTAGATAAAGAAATGTTTCACTTTACATAAAAAAACAGACATGGAAACGCTCCAACTGGTTAACATTTTATTTTAACATTTTGCTGTTTTAGGTGCAAGCCAGGTTGGTGCACTTGTCTGAAACCTCCAGCAGAAGTTCCACTTAACATTGTGCATCGTGCAGGAAGCAATATGGCTGCTGTTACTGCAGCCAGTGCATCTGGTGCAGGTGTGTTGTGTTTGAGCTACTCTGACAGGGTTTATTTAATGCACGCGAGTATTTGAAGTCAAGATATTTTTACTGTTCATCACTTGTAATTGTTAATCACTTATGCGTTTTGATATATTGTAATTGTTGATCACTTATAGTTATTGTTCACTTGACATTGCTGATCACCCAATCTCTTATAGCTGTTGATCACTTGTGGCTGTTCATCGTCATCATCAACATTTTTTCTTGTATACTTCTTATGGAGCCACCATGACAGTTGGTGCCGTTATAGTAAGCCTCATTAGAACATTCATAGTCTCTTACAGTGATGGCTTATATTTCTCTTTGGTTAAAATAGACCTGGACATTTATTAAGTTAACAGAAAGATCAATACAGCTTGCCTACCTGGAATTTGTATTTTCATATAGATTATCTTTCTTTCACTTTTCTGTTTTCTTCTACTTTCTTGATCTTTAAGGAGTATGGGATCACCACTGCATCTGCCCCCCCCCCCATCCTTGAAGGAAGTCTGCGTTAGAGTACTCTGAGTACTCTTACAGTGGTGATTTCTGTATCAGCTTGTTTTATATGCTGAGATTGCCTGCTTCATGCACAGCTTTACCTGGGATGTCACTTAGGACATGCCTGAAGGAGCAGTGGTTCTATCCTTTCTTTTTTTTTTCCTGGAAACAAATGGGGTCGCCCACTCATCATCATCATCATCAGTTGCCATCTCCACAACGAAGGTTGGCTGTAATGGATCTCCAACGTCTTCTGTCTCTTGTCTTGGTGGTGCACTCTGATAGACTCTTTCCTATCCATCTCTTGATGTTATCTTCCCACTTATAGTGCTGTCTTCCTCTTGCACGTTTGCCTTCAACTCTCTCTTCTGTTATGGTCTTCTGCAAGGTGTTATGCCTTTTTATGTGGCCAAAGTATTTTAGCTGCCGAACTTTGATCTCCCTCATTAGTTCTCTTTTCATACCTAGGTTTTCTAGGACCTCCTTATTTGTTTTCATCTCTTTCCATGAGATACGTCCCATTCTTCTATATATCCACATTTCAAGAGCCTCAATTCTTTCTTCCAAATGCGTATTCATCGTCCATGTTTCTGCACCATACAGAAATGCAGAGTATATATAACACTTTATGATTCTCAGTTTTAATTTGTGAGATAACTGTTTATATGTCAGTATATGTTTCATGTTGTTGCCCACTACTTGTCTGCAAACAACTAGGTGTTGATGTTATGTGACTGGGGTTTCCTGCAGGTGGTGCTGGTGCCAGGGTTGGCATAGTAAATGGTGGTCAAGCTCAGAGTCTTACAGCAAGTGGTGGTGCCGGAGGAGGTGGTGGAAGTAGCAGTGCCTACTACTACTCACAACAAACATCATCCGGTGGTCACCAGCGAACAGACAGTTACGATTCCGCAACTCTGCGAGCTACAGGAACATTTTCAAATAAGGGTATAAATGTAGAACTTATATGTTTTGTTCTCACATATTTTAGACACATGTTTTTGAAATAAATAAAGTGAACATTGTCTGCTTAAGAAACTTTTCACATGAAAATAGTGTTTAAAATTCAGAACTGCCATTTAAAAAAATTAGAAGGTACTTAAAAGTTGTATAGCCCAGTTTTGGGAAGAATAAGCTGTTAATTTGGGGACGAGGCAGTAAGTAGACTCACGATTATCCAGGACTACATTAACCAGGATGGCTGGTATGCCAAGCAAAATGCACCAAAAACAAAACAACAAAATAATTTGGAATAGAAGAAGGTGGCCACTGAAAAAAGTAAAGCATGTGACAGTATAATGTGATGCTGAAATCATGTTATGTGCTTACATAATCGTAACATGTTATCATATTACAAACTATTACGTTTTTATATGATGATGAAATCATGGTGAAGGAATGAGTAGAAAAAGAGGCCGTACCATGATTATGCATATACATACACTTTATGTACATTGTATATCCATCCATTCCTGATACTCTGTTCATGATAAGTTTATCAGTATTCTTTAATTTTTGATTCAGTTTCTTTCAACATGAGTTTTTTTGTTTTTTTTCCCACTTTTTGCATACATTTTTAAAAAGGACTTTTAAGCATTTCCTATGAATGGTGCACGGGTCAGTAATTACTTTTTTTTTGCACATCTGTCTAAGTGGTGTTATAAATGCTTATCAGAGCTGCAACAGATTTCATATGTTCTGTTAGGCACTGCCATTGGTACTCCAAAAGCTGGTAGACATCAGTTTGCATCATCAAGTGGTTATGAGTCTAGTACCCTTGGGACATCTGGTGCTGTCGGATCATCTGGTGCTGTCGGATCATCTGGTGTTGTTGGTGCATCTGCACCTTTACAATCCTACCACTTTGAGGGGGGAACTACTAATGCTGATTATGATGTAGCTTCAGGTATTATCAAAGGATATGCATGTGATGGTTTTGATGTATCATTTCAAAGTGAATTACATATTGAAGTTATTTTTAGACAGAAAAATACAAGCTGATAGATGGACATGAAGAACAGAGAGGAAGAAGGCAAAAGGTGTATAGTGATAAATGTCCTATGTCTTACAACAGAAAACATTAATTCTTTGATGAATAAGAAAGTAGACTTTGATTTATCAAGTCAACATGGCAACGCACACTGTCATATGTAGTCACGTGACAATAAATAATAACTCAATCTACATAATATTGGGCTAATAAAGTCACAGGACATAAAAAATTGACTTACAGAATTACAGTACAACAAACATTGTCCTACGGATTCATAGTACCAGACATTGTCCAATGGATTTACAGAATCAAACATTGTCCTACGGATTCATAGTACCAAACATTGTCCTATTGTGTCACAGTACCAAACATTGTCTTTTAAGAGTCACCGTGCAGCATATATTGTCCTACTGGATAGTACCAAACATTGTCTTATAGAGCCACAGTACTGCGTACATTGCGCTGTGGTCAAAGTGCAACATTGTCTTGTAGTGTTACAGTACAACAAACATTGGCTTATGGAGTTACAGTACAGCATATGTTGTTCGTCCATCACGGGTGATGAAGACCACTCTGTTCATCCAATTATTTAGGAATATGTTAGGTTAGTCTGTCGGCGTCTGTGGCCTAATGGATATGAACGCAGTTTCATAATCCAGATATACCAGGTTCGAAACCTGCTGCAGGCGGTTTGGTAGCAGATCGCTTTGTGTGGATTTTTAACAATGGTATAAGCGCCGTACCGTTCAGAAAGCAATGGCAAACTACTGAATGAAAAAATTGCCTAGAAAAATCAAAAACAGCCAATAAAAGCTGGGGTTGATTGCCACGTCCTGTAAAGGATAAGCAACTAACTAGGTTAGTCTATGGGTACGAAGGTGACTGATGAGCCCGATGCGTGCCTGGAAAGATCTCGGACAGTGTGGGCAGGGAATGTTTGCTTCATGTGAAGGTTTTATTACACGGTCCTTTCTAGCTTGTCTCCGCTGTTCCGCTGCTGCTCTTCTGGATGATTCACATGCCGCTGCACCTTTACGAAGAGATGTGCGCCAAGCAGTTCGGTCTTGCGCAGCAGCTTCCCATGTGTCTGGGTTTATGTCAAAGGTTTTCAATGACGTCTTTAACGTGTCTTTGAAGCGCTTCTTTTGGCCACCATGGGAGCGTTTACCCTTCTGTATCTCACCATAAAAGAGTATCTTTGGCAGTCGATGGTCTGGCATGCGGACTACATGACCTGCCCAGCGAATCTGTGACTGCATCAGAATAGTATCAATACTAGGGATACCAGCTCTGTCAAGAACGGCGGTATCCGGGATCTTGTCTTGCCATTTGAGGTTCATTATCTTCCTGAGACAGACTGTATGGAAGTGGTTTAGCTTCTTTACGTGGCGCCTGTATACAGTCCATGTTTCACTTGCATATAGCAGCACTGCATATATTATCCTATAGAAACACAGTACAGCAAACATTATGGTATACAATCACAGTATAACACATCGTCTTTACAGAATCACAGTACAGCAAACATTATGGTATACAATCACAGTATAACACATTGTCTTTACAGAATCACAGTACAGCAAACATTATGGTATACAATCACAGTATAACACATTGTCTTTACAGAATCACAGTACAGCAAACATTATGGTATACAATCACAGTATAACACATCGTCTTTACAGAATCACAGTACAGCAAACATTATGGTATACAATCACAGTATAACACATTGTCTTTACAGAATCACAGTACAGCAAACATTATGGTATACAATCACAGTATAACACATTGTCTTTACAGAATCACAGTACAGCAAACATTATGGTATACAATCACAGTATAACACATTGTCTTTACAGAATCACAGTACAGCAAACATTATGGTATACAATCACAGTATAACACATTGTCTTTACAGAATCACAGTACAGCAAACATTATGGTATACAGTCACAGTATAACACATCATCTTTACAGAATCACAGGAGAGCATACATCATCTTATGTAATCTTATGACAGCAGATACTACTTATTGAATCACAGGGCATGAGATACTTACATTCAGTATAGAGGTGGATATGAACAAACCATTGCCCTATAGAGCCACAGAAAAGATTGAGGCAATTAATTTTTCATTTTACTTTGTGAAACACATCAGTGAAACTACTGATGATTTTTATTTCAAGTTGAATCAGGTGACCATGGTTTGCATGTACTTTTTTACTTTTGTAACGTATTGCTTATCATCTGGACTCTCCTTCGTGTCAGCTTTGTACCTTGCATCTTACAAAAAGTGCTGCCTAATAAGCAGCAATACAAGGAGAGATAACATTTCAGAAATAACACAGAAAAAGAGAAAACACTGGAACTGAGGGATGCACTGAATATAAAAAGCACCAATGATTGAAGTTATGGTTTGGCTGCAGAATTAAAACAAATCAGCCACCATCTCATGTTATACATGCCGAATTATTAGAAGTCAAGGCACGAAGAAGATCAGATGAAAGATGGATTAAAGAGAATGGCTGTAGCTGAAATGAGAAGAAGACACACCATCGTACAGACTACACAATAGGTTTGATTTCATTCATTCATTACCCTTCATCTTCCCATGGAGCATGGGTCATCAACAAACTTGCCATGTCATTAGGTCAAGGTCTTTCCATGGCTTCCTCATCCCATTCATTACTGAATATAGATCTCTTCTCCGTGATTTTTGGTCTCCCTCTACCTCTCATATCCTGAGAATTCTTGAACAAGGACTGCCTTGTAATGCTATCAACAAGTTTCCTTAGTGTGTGACCTATCTGTCCCAAGAGTCTTCTTCTCATCTCTTGTTCCACTGACACTTTCCCTAGAAGGTACAACAGAAGTATGATAATGATGTTTTTAACATGCAAGAAATTGTAATTTTAACACTTTGTTGTTTTGATCATTTGTTGTTTTGATCATTGTAGGCGTTCATTCCAACTACCAGAGCAATACTTTAACAGCAGGTGGGGGAGGAGGAGTAGGAGGGGGAGGCTACTCTACATCTACTATGTCATCAAATTACAATTATTCTGTCAAGACTATACAAACAGTAGGTGGACAGCAACAGATGTTGGGGTAAGTCTGCACTGTTCTTTATTTTCATGATATTTTTTTTACATTGATGTAAAGCTTGGATGGGCAATAGGATTTTGAGTCAAGCCATATGATTCATTTACCACATCAAACAAAAAATGGTCCTAACTATTTTGATTAAAGGGGAGAATTCCAAAATTTCATTAAGTGTAGGTACCTATTCAAGTATTGTTTTTACTGAAGAGTCAAACGCAAATCTGAGAAGCTCAATTATTTAAAAAATCAATGTGAATCCATGCAATCTTTCTGTCTGAACAACTATTCTAAATTTAGCTGAATGTATTAATTTCATATGCTTTTTTGAATCATATGGATATGGAAGAACCCTCCAATTGTTCAGGACACGCCAGAAATATCTGCATACATATTTACAATGTGAACAAAAATGTTTTCATAAAATATTTGTTCAATGCCATGTAACATCTAATAATTCACTTCACCAAACTTTTGTTTCCAACTCACCACATGTATCTTTTGGCGAATATATTGTCCATCCCTGACATAGATAATATTTGTTTGTGGCATTGATTTCACTATCTTTATTTCGTCCAGCTTCAAGTTATGATGTGAAAAAATGTTTTTGTATGTTACAGCCGCTTAAGGAAGGACAAATTATTTACTCTTTCTGTCTCAGACAGTTTGTAGATTTTACCCTGGCATGAAAATGGCTACCAATTTTTTCCACAGATGATGTCTTAAAGCAATCAGCAATCATATATTTTTATGAGAAAATATTTCATAATGCATATAAAATTGTAAATTTACTGAAGGTCATTTTAATATGTTGTAGGTCTTATATAGAACACATGTGTCTTTTGTATCTTGTAAAGTAAGTGCCTACATGATGAAATCTGACTACAGGTTTTAACTCTTTATCCAAAAACCTGTGGGGACAGCTTTGTTTTGAAAACCAGATTGTTTCGGTTTTTAAATGTCACCCAAATTCTTCAAAAATTAACCTAAATTTGCCTAAAATAGCCCAAGTCACCTAATCTGCATCATAAATAGTACAAAGTCACCCCAAAATAATAACAATAAAACACCCAAATTGTAATCAAAAAGTATCCCAAAGAAACTTAGTTTTCATAATATTTCAGTGTTTGGGTGTTCAGATAAAATGTTATAGACGTGTATAATCATGAGTGCAGAATGTTTCCCTTACGTGGGTATGTACCATATCACGGTGTGTCAGATGGCTTATGCAGTATAGAGAGTTAAACTGTACAAGAAAGGAAACTTGAGCAGATGTAGCAACTGATGAGGTGTAACACTTCTGGTAGTGATAGGAAAAATTTTGACCTAAATGATGCCAGGCCGTAAAAAGAAAACCTGAACTAGAAAATTCAGGGAGGAACAGATGAGATTTGAAACAGGATCATTGTGCACAGATCATATATCAACTCTCGAAATCATCACAGAGCAGTAAAATTAATGATAGGCACCCAATACATAAATTTTGTGGACTGAGAAATCATTTGACAGTATAGACTGCACAGTCATGTGGAAAATACTGAGACATTATCACTTCAGATATCCTTCACTGACACAGGATAGTTTAGCCAATAACAGTAACAAAAGTTTGTTTAGACTTTAATACACTTAAAAACTGTAACTGTTGTTCTTTCACCAGTTATGCAGCAGGCAGCACTTCTAATGTTTTAGTGACCCCAGGTGCTATGGGTGAGGAGATCAGAGTAGACTGTTGTCTGATGACAAATGATGGACACAGTGTAGTGACAGGTTCAAGCTTGGGACCACCTCAAGTTTGGAATATGTCGGTGAGATATTTTATTATAAATAGAAGATTTATAATATTTTCTCACATAAATTGCTTTTTTTGTTTTTTGTTGTTGTTGTAAGGATTAAGTATTTAAGACATAAAATAAACAAAAATATTAATTGTAAATGATAATTAGCACATCATCAATTTTCTCTTTTACACTCCTTATGGAGCATACAGCCACCATTTTAGCTGGCCTCCTTGCAGGAAGCGTACTAAGCTGTCACATGATCTTACAATGGTGGTTTCTGTGGCACTTTGTATTACATGATGAGGTTACCAGCTCCATGCACAATCTCTCATATCAGTCACCTTGTACAACATGTCATTCTCAGTCATCTTGTACAACATGTCATTATCTGTCACCTTGTACAACATGTTATATCAGTCACCTTGTACAACATGTCATATCAGTCACCTTGTACAACATGTCATATCAGTCACCTTGTACAACATGTCATATCAGTCACCTTGTACATGTCATTCTCAGTCATCTTGTACAACATGTCATTATCTGTCACCTTGTACAACATGTTATATCAGTCACATTGTACAACATGTCACATTAGTCACCTTGTACAACATGTCATATCAGTCACCTTGTGCAACATGTCATATCAGTCACCTTGTGCAACATGTCATATCAGTCACCTTGTACAACATGTCATATCAGTCACCTTGTACAACATGTCATTATCTGTCACCTTGTACAACATGTTATATCAGTCACCTTGTACAACATGTCATATCAGTCACCTTGTACAACATGTCATATTCATCACCTTGTACAACATGTCACATCAATCACCTTGTACAACATGTCACATCAGTCACTTTGTACAACATGTCACATCAGTCACCTTGTACAACATGTCACATCAGTCACCTTGTACAGCATGTCATGTCAGTCACCTTGTACAACATGTCACATCAGTCACCTTGTACAACATGTCACATCAGTCACCTTGTACAACATGTCACATCAGTCACTTTGTACAACATGTCACATCAGTCACCTTGTACAACATGTCACATCAGTCACTTTGTACAACATGTCACATCAGTCACCTTGTACAACATGTCACATCAGCCACCTTGTACAGCATGTCATGTCAGTCACCTTGTACAACATGTCACATCAGTCACCTTGTACAACATGTCACATCAGTTACTTTGTACAACATGTCACATCATTCACCTTGTACAACATGTCACATCAGTCACATTGTACAACATGTCACAGTCACCTTGTACAACATCACATCAGTCACCTTGTACAACATGTCACATCAGTCACCTTGTACAACATGTCACCCTTTACAACATGTCACCTTGTACAACATGTCATGTCAGTCACGTTGTACATCATGTCACATCAGTCACCTTGTACATCATGTCATGTCAGTCACCTTGTACAACATGACATGTCAGTCACCATGTACAACATGTCATGTCAGTCACCATGTACAACATGTCCCGTCAGTCACCTTGTACAACATGTCATGTCAGTCACCTTGTACACCATGTCACATCAGTCACCTTGTACACCATGTCACATCAGTCACCTTGTACACCATGTCACATCAGTCACCTTGTACAACATGTCACATCAGTCGCCTTGTACAACATGTCACATCAGTCACCTTGTACAACATGTCACATCAGTCACCTTGTACAACATGTCTGAGGGTACAGTAGTCCTATTCTTTCTGGTCTGTTCAGAGAACACTAGCAACAACATTTGGCATGTCTGGTATACACTGTTGTATGTAATGAGGGGCTTACAAGATAACTTCCATCATGAGAATGGAGGTAGAGGCAGCTACTGCAGCCTTAAGGTGGATATCTGAAACTTCATTAACAAAGGCAGTCATTGTGTCAGACTCTCAGTCCATGCTTCAAAAGGTTCAAAATGGTTGGCTACGGCAGGAATGGAAAACATTCATAGAAGCTTCAAATCTGCAGGAGCTGGTGTGGATCTACTGTCCTGGTCATGCAGGGGTATGTCGTAATGAGAGAGTTGACAGACTAGCATCAAGAGCACCCATAGTGGGGACACTGAATATGGATAAGGGAGAGATACTGAGATCGTCTGTTAGAGAATGACACTGCAATAGATGAATCATCAAGGTTAAGACTGTTGGAATTTGGCATCAACGTAAGGCTAGCAGAGATGGACATATTAGAGGATGCATCCATTGTGTTTATAACCGGCGAGCTACAGGAACAGTTAGCATTCACACTCTTCAACACTTACTGAGGGAGACTGAGCACCTTTGAGTTTGCTCGGAGTGTAATGATGTCCGTTCTGTTCAACTATAACAACAATGCTATGAGGTCTCGTGAATAGAACGTATCAGGAAAAGTTGTACTTAAAACAGGACTGCCTAGTTATTGTTATTGTTAATCAGAATCGACATCATTGTACTCTGGGCAAACTCATAGGTGCTCAGTCTCCCGCAGCAAATGTCGAAGGGTATGAATGCTAATTGTTCCTGTTGCACACTGGTTGTATACATGGTGGATGCATGACTGCCTATATATGCATGTATCTCCCCATAGTTATTATCAACAATAAAAATAACTACTGGGAGATACAAGATGTGAAGTCATATATCTTGGCAGCAACATAGACAAAGTTGTAAGAATAGGTAATACAAAAATAAGAATACAAATAGCAAGAAGAGCTTTCATTGTTGCATTGGGAGTTAAATGGAAATAAACAGAAATCAAGTCCAACTCAGAAATAAGAATCTTCAACTCAAATGTCAAGTCAGTCCTATTGTATGGCTGTGAAACATGGAGAGTAACATAAATGACAACCAGAAGGATACAGACTTTTATAATTGTGTGCTTGGGCAGAATAGAAATATTGAAATGGTATGACAAGATTACTAGTGTGGAACTGATGACAAGAACTGGACAAATACCAGAAGAACAAGACATGATGAGAAAACCAAGTGATTGTATTACTAGTGTGGAACTGATGACAAGAACTGGACAAATACCAGAAGAACAAGACATGATGAGAAAACCAAGTGATTGTATTACTAGTGTGGAACTGATGACAAGAACTGGACAAATACCAGAAGAACAAGACATGATGAGAAAACCAAGTGATAGTATTACTAGGCAGTCCTAGTTTTAGAAGCCACAGTGTAGAGAAATAGGGGGAGACCACATAGAGAGGAGAGCTTGAGACAGACTTGAATGTGATCAAAAAGACCTTGATGGATGGCACATGATAAGAATGCTTAGCATGTATTTGTTCAAGGCCTGTACTCCACAGGGAACTTAAGGGTAATTATGATGATGCATATACCAGGAATATAACTTTTGAATGTCACTTTCGGTTAAAGTTTGGAGTGAAAAAATGAGCAAACAAATTTTATTTTCAAAGGGTTGAGAATTGGGCACACAGGCCCGTCAAACATTCTGCCCTTCCTTTCTCTCATCTCTTACTCTGAGTTTATTTATTTTCACATACATTTTAAATATTAATGTTTAAACAAAAATTGTAACAGTATACTCATGTTTACAGTATTTAATTATAATCAAGAAATAAAATATATTGAAAAGAGCAAAAGTCAAAATCATCAAAACTTAAATAGAAAAGTATAAGGATTTGAGAGACAGAAGAGACAGTACTACTTTTGTCTGAAGTGTATTGTGGGACACGCAGCTGGTATTTGTAGATGAACAATTATTTGATATCTCAACTTAAAATATTGAAAGTATGCTGTCTTTCTTTCACAGAATGGCGAGCTCCTACGTATAATGCAGGGAGAGACAGTTGGATCAACTAATCTGCATTTAGTTTGTAATGATCGTCTGTTAGTTGGTGCAATTAATTCAGACCTTGAGGTAAACCAATATTCAGTGCAGAAGGGTGTCCATAATTATGTTTTCCAGGTAAGAAAACTGAACCTTAAATTTTATGAATTCAAATGTGAAAGGCACTGCAATAAAAGATAAATGCTAATTCTCACACTGATTTCTAGACAGTTGTGCATTTATTATTTGATGACAGAAATATGTTATTTCAGATTTTAAATGAAGGTTGTTGCTGTTAAAATTTGATAAGAAATATTATATTTGATCATATTCATCATTGTTATCATTTTCAAACTCATTATGGAGCATAGAAGCATCACTGCAGATGGCCCTCTTGAGGAAGCTTATGCCAGACTCTTGCAGAAGTGGTTTCTGTAGCTAGTTGTTCTTCATGATAAGGTTGCTAGTTCCATGCACAAACTTATTTAAGTCACCTTTAATGACATACCTAATGGAGCAGGAGTCCTATTCTTTCTATATCTCCTCAGAAAGCTAAACACCGCTCATCATCATCATCATCATCATCATCATCATCATCAGTCCTAGTCACACCTGGAGGCCATCTGGTCTAGGGCTTCTCTCTCATTTTGTCTTTCTTCAATATTGGAGTCCTGCCCCAAAAATGCATGTCCACCTGTTCCTGAATCTCAGTTTTTCTCTTTACTTCTTTTGAATCCAGAGCATTGCCTGTCCTTGACATTTCTTTTCACAACTAACCCATTTCCATCTTCAACTTTCAGTCTCAAAATTGATGTCCCATTATTTCTTCAGGTCTTGGTTTCCTGTTTTTTGTAGCTGGTCTTCTCATGCTGCTCCTGAAATTCTTTGTAACGCTTTGTCTCCAAATCCTCAGAATTCTTATATTTATTCATCTCAGTTTTAATAACACTCAAACCATTGTATTTTAGATATGGGACTTTGCCTCGGGTCAACCATTAGGTATGACTGAACATGAAACATGCTCTGCCCTGGCTGTGATGAGTGACAATGACAAGGTCGTGTTTGGCCGCTCTGACAAATTTGGAGGTGGGACCAACATTGTTGTTTGGGATCTTCTAGGAAATCAACCAATCAAAGAAATGAGATTTGATGCACCTGTTGGCAACAATGATTACATCAGCTACCTTAATTTGTCTCAGGTATGATTGTCAGAATTATGTAAGCTGTAAACTTCTTTCATGTACAGAAATTGCTTGACTTAAGAATTAAGCTCCTTGTAATAGGTGTGTGAACTAGTGTTTGAGTGACAAAACAGAGGCGCAGTCTAAGATTATCATATATAATCATTATCACCATCATAATTTTTACTCCTGGTAGGTTCAACCAAGCTGGACTGGTCTGTGAGGGTAGGGGTCAGACAAAAGCTGGTACCCTGGTCCTCCAGGTTGGGGGTTTTAGCATAGGGCTGACACCCCTGTCTATGTAAAAAAAATAATGAAGTTACGGAAACAACATCAAATGAACAAACTTTGCTGCGAGATGGACATTCGGAGTCTGTGGCTCGTATGACTGTCAGTGGTGAAAGCCGAAAGGAAGCCACTGACATGAAAACGGATGTCCTGACCGCAAAACAGGATACAAGAATAGGATTTTGGAATGTCAGGACAATGTACGAGACAGGTAAACTAAGACAGGTCACGGCAAAAATGAGAAACTATAGGTTACACATCCTGGGGATAAGCGAGAGCAGATGGACAGGGGCAGGAAAAGTTAAAACAGCAACAGGAGAAACAGTACTTTACTCTGGAAGAGAGGATGGACAGCACAGTGAAGGCGTAGCCATTATTCTACAGAAAGGGATAGAAAGGACATTACTGGAATGGAAACCCATCAACAACAGACTGATAAGATTAAGATTGAGAGGGAGATTCACCAACACTACAATAATACAATGCTACGCACCAACGAATGATAGCGATGAAGAGGTCAAGGATGAATTCTATCAACAACTGCAGAAAGAAATGGAAGACACACCTAGATATGATCTTGTTATAGTAATGGGAGACCTCAATGCGAAAGTTGGTACACACAATACATATAATGAAAGAACAATGGGGAAATGCGGCAGCGGAACAGCAAATGAAAATGGGGATAAACTAATAAGTTTCTGTAGCATTAACAACCTGGTCATTGGAGGAACACTTTTCCCACATAAGGAAATTCACAAGTTAACATGGGAATCACCAAATGGTCGGGACAGAAACCAGATAGACCACATCATGGTTAACGGTAGATGGAGACATGCATTACAAGATGTGAAGGTAAGAAGAGGTGCAGATGTGGGAAGCGATCACCATTTAGTAGTAGCAAAACTGAAAGTGAAACTAAGAAGGGCTGGACCAACTGTAACTACACAGAAAAGGTTTGACATCAGCAAATTGAAGGACCCCCTTACCAGAAAAGCTTTTGCGGCCGACATAAAGAAACGATATCAATTTGCCAAAAGTCAGGAAAAGACATTGACTGATGATATAGACCAGAATTTCAACACCATTTCAACAATATATAAGGAAAGTAGCAAATCATGCTTAGGATTCCAGGAAAGGAAGAAGCAAGACTGGATAACACCAGAAACACTAAACACCATAAAGATGAGAAAGGAAATGAAAAGAAAGAAAACAGAAGCGAAGTCCCCCAGGTTAAAGCAACTATATAGCGAACAGTACAGTCAACTGGACAGGGAAGTTAAACGCCAAACCCGAGCCAACAAAAGGAATTTCCTAGACGATCTTGCAAAACAGGCAGAGGAGGCAGCACTGAGAAATGAACAAAGCACAGTATACAAAATAACTAAATTCATCAGCGGAAAACAAGGTGCAAACAATATTACATTAGTAAGAGATAAGCAAGGAAATCTCATCAAGACAGCAGAGGGACAGGAAACAAGATGGGCAGAGCACTTCAGAGAAACTCTGAACAAGGAAATACCAGAGACACAATTGAATGTTCCTGAGGCTGAAAACGATCTAGATGTAAATACAGACATTCCACGAAAAGAAGAAATCATCACAGCAATCAAAGGGTTAAAGAACGGTAAAGCTCCGGGCCATGATAACTTAAATGCAGAGCTATTTAAGACAGACCCTGAGCTAGCAGCAGAACTATTAGAACCACTATTTGCACAAGTGTGGAAAACGGGGACAACACCATCAGAGTGGAACAAAGGAATAATTGTCAAATTGCCCAAGAAGGGAGATCTTTCAGACTGCAATAATTGGAGAGGAATCACTCTTCTCTCAGTTCCCAGCAAAATACTAGGCAGGATAATTATACAGAGAATTTCAAAGGCAGTAGACTACAAACTGAGGAAAGAACAAGCAGGATTTAGAAAGAACAGAAGATGTGTAGACCATATATTCACTCTCAGGAACATTATAGAGCAGTGCTCAGAATGGCAAAGACAGCTTTACATAAATTTTGTTGATTTTGAAAAGGCTTTTGACAGCATACATAGGGACAGTTTATGGAAAATACTGAGGGCTTATAGAATTCCAAGCTGCATAGTGTCAATCATAAAAAGCCTCTATGCCAACTTTACATGTAGTGTTGGGCAGAGCAACCTAACCTTCGAGGTGAAGACAGGAGTACGACAGGGATGCCCCTTATCAACCACTCTATTTTTAACAGTCATAGACTGGGTGATGCGCCAGACAACAGAGGGCAGTCCAAGAGGAATAAGATGGACTACATTTTCTACATTGGAAGATCTGGAATATGCAGATGACATTGCACTGCTGGCACATTCACATCAACACATCCAGGAAAAAACGGATAGACTTAATAAATTTAGCCAGCAGGTGGGCTTGAACATCAATTTAAAGAAGTTTGAGGTCATGATGCTCAATGTGAGCAACCCTGAGCCCATATCAGTAAGGAATCAGCAACTGGTACAGACAGATACCTTCACATACCTAGGAAGCATAGTATCACCAGATGGTGGGGCAGGCAAAGACATCAACATCAGAATGAATAAGGCAAGAACAGCCTTCTTTAGCCTAAATAACATCTGGAAGTCCTCCCAATACAGCACAAGCACAAAATTAAGACTATACCAGAGTTGCGTGCTTTCTGTGCTTCTCTATGGTGCGGAATGCTGGAGAGTCACAGAGAAGGAAATGTCAAAATTGTCCTCTTTTCACACAACATGCCTAAGAAAAATTCACCGAATCTTTTGGCCGAATACCATCACCAACCAAGATCTGCTTACTCGTAGCAAGCAAGAGGACATGCACACCATCATAGCTGGCAGACGCTGGAGCTGGGTTGGTCATGTCCTCAGAAGAGACCCCGATGCCATCACAAGAACAGCTATGCTTTGGACCCCTGAAGGAAAGCGAAAGAGAGGCCGACCAAAAACAACTTGGCGGAGGACTGTGGAGGCTGAGATGCAAAGAATGAACCAGAGTTGGGGCACTGTACGAAGGATGGCCACCGACCGAGCAAAGTGGAATCAATTTGTTGTTGCCCTACAAGACGCCACTAGGCGTGATGGCCACTGACTGCTTTGACGGTCGGTGGTTAAGGATCGAAGAAGAAGAAGACCATCATAATTATTTGAATGTATAGGTGATAATATGTCTTACACTGTCCATGTTGGTCTGTGTCAGATATTTACTTCAACAAATATTTTATATGTGGTCAATGTCAGATATTTACTTAACAAACATTTTATAT
The DNA here is from genome assembly GCA_024509875.1 of Oreohelix idahoensis. Classification (NCBI taxonomy): domain Eukaryota; kingdom Metazoa; phylum Mollusca; class Gastropoda; order Stylommatophora; family Oreohelicidae; genus Oreohelix; species Oreohelix idahoensis. The sequence continues at coordinate 275,651 of JAMPIV010001207.1, forward strand.
GTGGTCTATGTCAGATATTTACTTCTACAAACATTTTATATGTGGTCTATGTCAGATATTTATTTAACACACATTTTATATGTGGTCTATGTCAGATATTTACTTCTACAAACATTTTATATGTGGTCTATGTCAGATATTTACTTAACACACATTTTATATGTGGTCTATGTCAGATATTTACTTCTACAAACATTTTATATGTGGTCTATGTCAGATATTTACTTCTACAAACATTTTATATGTGGTCTATGTCAGATATTTACTTCTACAAACATTTTATATGTGGTCTATGTCTGATATTTACTTAACAAACATTTTATTTGTGGTCTATGTCAGATATTTACTTCTACAAACATTTTATATGTGGTCTATGTCAGATATTTACTTAACACACATTTTATATGTGGTCTATGTCAGATATTTACTTAACAAACATTTTATAATAATAATAGCCCCTTCAGTCATAACTGACTATGGGAATGCACCCCTGAGGTGGCAGCTCTCAGCTGCTTATTTTACTGGTGCTCCTTTCGATGTTTTCTCCTCTCCTGTGCTTGTTGTGTGAGCCTCTTTTCACCCAATCTGAGGTGGCGCCATAAATAGCATCGCCACTTAGTGCGATCGGCAGCTTCATCTTCCCATGTTGCTGGATCCATGTCCAGTGCGCTCATATCTCTCTTGCACACATCTTTGAACCTCAGCTGTGGTCGCCCAACTGTTCTCTTGCCATCTGCTAATTGTCCGTAGAAGATATCTTTTGGGATGCGACCATCTTCCATGCGGCGAACATGGCCAAGCCAGCAAAGTCTGCACTGTCTAAGCAGTGTATACATACTTTGAAGGCCAGCATGTGACAACACCTCGACATTTGTCACTTTATCTTTCCACGAGATGCTGAGGATGTGGCGTAGACACCGTAAATGGAAGGTATTGAGCCTTTTTTCTTGCTTAGCATAGGTCGTCCAGGTCTCGCTGCCATATAGGAGTGTGCTGGTGATACAGACGTTAAATACCGCAGCTTTGGTCTTCGTTGTGAGTTTGGAGTTTCCCCAAACACGCGATGTGAGGTGGGCAAAGGTAGCTGCAGCTTTGCCAATGCGGCTGTCGATTTCTGTGTCCAGTGAGAGTTTGTCATTGATGGTAGACCCTAGGTATGTGAAGTGGTGCACCACTGCCAATTCATAGTTATCGATAGTGATAACTGGTGCAGCACCCACATCCTGACTCAGCACATTTGTTTTCTTTAGACTTATTTTGAGGCCAAAGTCCTTGCATGCTTTAGTGGAGCGATTCATCAAGCTCTGAAGCTCCTGTTGGCTTTGAGTGACGACTGCAGCATCATCAGCGAACAAGTCTCTTATAGTGACCCTTCTGATGTTTGTTATTGCCTTCAGCCTTGAAAGTTTAAACAGACAACCATCTGACCTAGTGTGAAGGCATATTCCTTCAGTTGCATCTCTGAATGCATGTTTCAAGAGTAAGGCAAAGAATATCCCGAAGAGGGTCGGAGCCAGAACACAGCCTTGTTTAATGCCACTTCATATGTCAAAGGGCTGTGACGTGCTTCCAGCATATTGGACTGTTCCCTTCATGTCGTCATGGAATGATTTTATCATTTCCAGCATTTTAGAAGGGCAGCCTATTTTCAGGAGGATTTTGAAGAGTCCATCTCTACTAACCAGGTCAAATGCTTTTGTGAGGTCTATAAAGGCAATATATAAAGGCCTTTTCTGCTCTCTTGATTTTTCCTGAAGCTGGCGGAGAGAGAAGATCATGTTTGTTGTTGATCTACCAGCTCGGAATCCACACTGTGACTCTGGATATATGCGCTCAGCTAACTTGTGTAGTCGCATTAAGATGATTTTGGCGAAAACCTTACCAACAATACTAAGAAGAGAGATGCCTCTGTAGTTATTGCAATCACTTTGCCAATTGGGCAAAATGCTTATAACCGGTAACTGCTACTTCCTGTGTTTTACCGACACCTATAGGGTGAAGCTGGAGTGTCTTCTCCAGGGCGCGAGCTTGGGCAGTTATATAGAGATCAAGCTGTTGCCCATGCAGCATGTTCCCCCGCTCCATGCAGCTGGTAGATCCAAAGGAACGGCAGTAGCCGATACAGTTTGTACCAAAACATTTTATATGCCACGTATAGTTTCTGGGGGTCACCGTGGAGACAAAGAAACAGTAGGACTGCTGCTACCTCAGACATATTGTCAGAAGTGACTAACGTGAGGTCATACGTGTGGCTAGCAACCTCATCATGTAAAACAAATTGTTACAGAGACAAGAGCTGCAAGAACATTTGAATGCTTTGGGGCAGCCATCTTACATGGGGGCCAGCTTTGGTGGTGGTGACTCCATGCTGTATGGGCAGTAAAAAGAAAATGATTTTAAATAATGATAAGAGACGTATAATGTTGCTATTTCTGCTTGTACACATTTCTATTGACAAAGATCATAATTATTGCCAGTTGTGCTTGACATTCAATAAGTGCTTGAGTAATAATAGTAGTCACTCTTGTCAATGGGTTTTTCATGTTTAGTTCTGTGAATGTATTTAGTCATTATTTTGTGTTGTCAATGCATTTCTTTTCTGTTTGCCCTGTCTTTTGCCTGACACTGCTTAAAGCAAAATCATTGGCAGCACATATGATCTTAATATGTAGCCATACTTTGTCAGCTTCCATCTTTTTATTGTTGTAAGAAGGTCTTTACATGGTCCTAGAGCATTACAGTGCAATAGTTACAGTATGTTAATTACAAGAAACATTTACAGTGCTCAAATTCAAAGCACTCACCAGTTGTACTCCTGATGGTATATGGATGGGCTACTGATGGTATATGAAGAGTACTTGAGGATTAAGGTTTTTAAAGCAGTTAATGAACAAGTTTAATTTCAAATATTTTTCTAGTATTCTACGTAATGAAATTTAAAAAGAATATCCATAAATTATAGACCATATTTGTAAAGACCTCTTAGGACCTATTCATTAAATATAGTCTACACCAGGCACATGTGACATGCGTACTGCAGCATCAGGTTAATGGGATCTTTCTTTAGACGTGCTTGTTTAAATTATGTGAATGAAAATTATACTCAATTATAAACAGATAATGATGTCTAAATAAGAACACGAAAGGAAAGGCAAGTAGAGCTTTCATTCCTTTGGGAAATATATGGAAATAAAAAAATCAAGTCCAACACAAAAATAAGAATCTTCAACTCAAACTTCAGGGCAGTCCTATTGTATGGCTGTGAAACAGGGACAAGAACAAAAATGACAGCTAAGATATTAAAGTTTGTCATAAATGGGGGCTTCCATGGAATAGAAGGATTGAAGTGGTATGGCAAGACCACCTGTGTGGAACTGATGACACGAACCAGACAGGCACCATTGGAACAAGAAGTGAGAAGAAGATGCGGTCAGTAGATAAAATTAGAAAGAGACCAAACACACACACACACACACACACACAAGGAGAAGATAACTGGAAATGACATGAACGGGATAAAGAAGACATGGAAAGACCTTGAGCAGACGGCACAGGACAAGAGGATTTGGTATGAATTTGTGACGGCCTCTGCTCCTTGGGGAGCTGAAGGGTAATGAATAAATAAACTCTTAACGTTCGTCTGTAAAGCCACATCTTTATGACTACAAGGAATTTTTCAGCTTGTACATCTACTCTCTTGCACATGTTAGGATTGGCTCTATGTAACATTGAAGAACTCTCTTTCTTACTTCTTATTATAGTGACAGTTAATATAATTAATACCTGTGCTTGTTTGAAAACTGATGTGCTGTTCCTGTTATTCTTGTTGATTAACTTGTCTACATTCTTCCCACCACAGAATGACCGATATGTCATTGCTGGATTCGTCAACACCTTTGACAATTTTGCAGAGTTTGTCATCTTTGATATGACTCTGACATCATACAATATTTCTGATCCAAACATTCTCCGCTTGGATGCCAGTCCAGAATGTACGGCTATCCTGCCCAGAGATGAAGCTGTAACTGGCCTGCGAAATGGAGATTTGGTTGTGTGGAGTCTACGAACTGGTAAACTTAAATTTATTTGAACAAAAATTGTATCACAAGTTGTATTTTTTAGGTGAAAAGGTTATTGTTAATGCATCACACTTTCAGCATAATGGGCCATTTAAAATTCCATCATTGAAGCAGCTTTAAATTATCCAGTTCATTCTTGTAATGAAAGTGCCTTATAATAATTTAAAGGTTATGGTGATGATGTGTAAACGCTACATAGGCACACATCCTGATATAACCGACAGAACTTGAAGTGTGTTCTGACCATGATAGACTGTAAAATAAGCTTTTGCAGAAAAACTGGAACATTGCAATAAAATTGAATAAATAAATAAGTAGTAGCTGGAAAATAACTCATAAAATTTTATTTACCAGAACAAAAAATACTGACAGTGACTCACTGGATAAACTAATGAATGCTTCATGTACAACGGTACCATTGCTTCGAAGCACTGCTGAATGATTTTCTTGTTTTGGGGAGAAAATCTTTTTATATATTTGGTACTTACTAGAAAATCTGTTTCAAGATAATTCTTTATTTACATACCAATCTAACATTGCTTCCTAAGATAATAACCATTTGCATCACATGACATTTGAGATGTCTAACTACGAAATATAACTCATGAAAGTCTGTAGTCCTATCAGATCTTGTGACTATGTTGAGCAGGGACATGCCTTGCCTAAGTGAGGCAAAAATCATAACATTGTGATTGGTGAAATAAGCTGCCGTTTATGGGATATGGTGTGAATTATGACAGTAGCCTTTTCCAGTCACTATGGGGAGGATGCACCATTGAGGTAATAGCCCTCAGCTGCCTTTTTGCCTGGTGTTCCTTTTGCATGTTCTTCTCTCTTCAGCTTGTTGTAAGAACTTCCTTTTGCCCAGTCTGAGGTGGTGTCGTAATGAGCAACTCCACTTGGTGCGATTGGCAGTTTCATCCTCCCAGGTTGCTGGATTTATGTCCAGAGCCTTTATGTCTCTCTTGCACACATCTTTGAACCTCAGCTGTGGTTGCCCGACTGTTATTTTGCCACCAGCAAGTTGTCTGTAGTAAATATCTTTGGGGATGTGACCATCTTCCATGTGGCAGATATGACCAAGCCAGGTAATTTGAGCTGTCTCAGCAGTGCATACATGCTCTGAAGGCCAGCATGTGACAGCACCACATTAGTCACTTTGTCATTCCATGAAATACCAAGGATGTGGTGTAGACACCGTAAATGGAAATTATTGAGCCTTTTTTTTGCTTAGCAAAAGTTGTCCATGTCTTGCTGCCAAATAGCATTCTGGTGATGCATGCACCATATATGACAACTTTGGTCTTCATTGTGAGTGTGAGGTCTTAAACGCATTGTGAGATGGGCAAAGGTGGTTGCAGCTTTGCCAATGCGGCTGTCAATTTCTGTGTCCAGAGAGAGTTTGTCGTTGATGGTAGACCCCAGGTATGTGAAGTGTTATACCACTGCCAATTCATGTTGACTGCTGATGGAAATACCATATTATGTGTGTTTATGTCATGTTCGTATTTTGAAGATTAATAACTAAACTGCTTATTTTTCCATTCTATTTGCAGGTCAGCCTACCCGCCAGCTGCTGTCCAACACTGGCAGACATGCCCACTCCCGTGAGGTCAAGGCTGTGGCAAGGTCAGATGACAACAAGTTCTTAGTTTCTGCTTCTGCTGATGGAACTCTGAAGGTGTGGGACTTGGAGTCTGAGAGGCATACGAGCACCATGTCTGGTCACAATGATGAGGTATCTTTTGTTTTATATATCAGAATACCCTTCAGCTCCTCAAGGAGCATAAGCTTTCAGTGAACACATGTCAGGTCTCCCTCTTGCATGCTAGCAACTAAAATCTTTCTTTCTCTTCCTCACTAAATATTCTTCATTACTGAACAGTGTAAAAACGTGGACAATAAACCAGCAATTAGAAAAAAGAACTGAGGCCTTTGAGATAGTGGATATATATAAGAATGAGTGACATGTCATGGACAGAGAAGAAAACAAATAAAGATATCCAAGAAAACCTAGGAATCAAAAGAGAGTTAATGAAGGAGATCAAAATTAGCTAAAATATTTTGGCCATGTAAAAAGACACAGAAGATCATAATAGAAGGCAGAGTTGAAGACAAATGTGCAAGAGGAAAACAGCGCTGGAAGAGGGAAGATAACATCAAGAGATTGGCAGGAAAGAGCCAATCAGAGTACACCATTAAGACAAGAGATTGGCAGGAAAGAGCCAATCAGAGTGCACCATCAAGACAAGAGACAGAAAATACTAGAGATCCATTGTAGCTGACCTTCAATGTGAAGATGGCACCTGATGATGATGATTTGCTTCTTACCATTATAAACCACAGAAATTGTCAATCGATACAAAAATTTAAAAAGACAGTGTTTTTTAAAACTTTTAAAGGAATATTTCCCCCTTCATTTAAAAAATATACCATAGCTATCAAGTTATAAATATCTCCGTATTGCAAAAAAAATTTTAAAATAAATTGTATGTTAAAAACTTTTTTCAGTTTTTTGTTATTGTCCATAGGTTTGGTGCGCTGCCATTTCCTCGGACAATGAAATTGTTGTGTCTGGTTCACGTGATGGCACTATTCGCCTCTGGCAGCTGAAGAGTGGCAAAGAAATCTGCTCCTTCAATGCTGGTGTGGATGTCTTTTACATCACAATGAGCCGGGACAAAGGTACCATTGTTGCCCTTGGTGACAAGTTTGGAGCAAGGAAGCTGATCATGCTACAAGTTGTTCGCACCAAAGTCAAGCGTCAGGTCCTTGCTTAAGGTTAAGGATTCATAATTTACTGAGCCAGATTTTGTGTTTTTTTTTCTTACTTTTTAGAATTTACAAATCAAAATACCTTGGCAACTACATTCATTCACTTTTAATGAATTGTTGCATGTCCAGTTTTAAAGATACAACTTATTTAACTTACAGGTAGCTAGATTTATGGTCCATAGCTGCTTCTTTAAACATTTGTTTGTATTGATCAGCAGCAAATGTGTTCCATTAAGATATTTCGTTGTTTAGTTTTACCTGGTTAAATTACCACCATGGATGTAATAATAAGGAATAACATCAATATTACTGAACAAATTTACTAGTTTTTTTCTAACATTCATCATAATTTTCCTGTTTGCTCCTTGCGTACAGCCACCACTGCTGTCTGTGCCCTTGTAGGAAAAGCATTGACGTGCTGTTGTTTGGAGCAGCAGTGGTTTTAGTAGCAATTTATTTCCATGCTGATGTTGCAGACTTATGCTTAACCTGGCAGTTGCCTCTTACAAGATGCTCTGGAGGCAGTAGGCACATTCTCTCTTTGCCTTCTCAAAGATCACCAGGAACTACGCAGGGCCTTTTTTTTTTTCCTAGACATCCACATGTGACACCACCACCTGGGGCAACACACTTCACATAAGGATGAAAACTTATTTGTCCACTGACGTCTGGTGGAAGTGGAGGAGAAAGTAAACTAAACTAAATTTAACATTTAAGTGTTTGACAATATTTAGCAAAATTCAGAATAAAGGGCCTGATGTTTTGTTTGTTTAGTTTACACCATATTGAAGTATAAGGAGCAGATAGGGAACTTAAATAGTTCTGTCTGATTTTTGTGTGTGTTATTTTTAATGCCTGCTTATTAGCTGGCCTTTTTTTTCCAATGAATCTCGAAAGAATTTTCAGTAGCCTTTTCAATTTCATGTATTTTATTCTGTCCACATTTTTTTTAAGTGGAATAAAAACTACTATTTATCCTTCACACTGATGCTACTTTCTGTAACTATGCATTGTCTGTTGTATACATTTACCCTATCTGTGTGCTATGAGAAATCAGTAATCATTAGTTTGAACTGTTTTTTAAATTGTGTAGACTGTTTTAAGTGATCATACTTACTTGTGTGTTGCATGTAAAGCATTTATCAGGAGAAATCACTTGAATTTACTCAATAGAAAGAAGAAGATCTGTCAGTATATATTTACATTATTTGTGTACACATTTCCTAAGATGGGAGTATGGAAGACCTGTCAGTGTATATGATACATTATTTTTTTTTTAAAGTGTATATGACTTTAAAACGGAGAAAAAAAGCACAATTTCACTGGAGTCAGTGATAGAATATTCCTTTTTTCCCATGACCTAGCAATGATCGGGGCAGTTAATAAAAGTAAACATTCAGTTTAGAATAGTTATGATTCTGCTTAGTAAAATGACATCACAGATAAAACTCCTGTATTTAAAAAATAAATTATAAATAATTTAATGATGACTTTTTCCCGAAAAGAACAAGAATTAATATAATTTTATTTTTGTTTGAGCATGTTTCTGTAAAAAATTAATTTTTATGTATTATAATTAATAATTATGTATCCCAAGAGATGTGATTGATTTCCTCAATGTATTCTGAGCAGTTTATGAATGTTGTTATATCAGTGAAGTAAGGGAGCCGCGCTGGTGTAATGGCTTCGGCGTTGTACTGGCGACCAGGTGTTCATGGTTCAAACCCGGGCGTCAGCGTTTGAAGAAATGTTTACGGCCGGAAATTTGACTGAATAGCCTGAACGGCTCCTGTGATAAACCCTCTGTGGATGGGAAGGAGCGAAGCTCCTGACCGGGTTGGAAGGAAAGTCCTCAGGTTCCCCAGCATCGCAATGACATGTCATTGGGCCGAAGGGCTGAAAGCCCAGGTGCCGCTGGTTAAGGAAAAAAAAAAAAAAAAAATCAGTGAAGTAACGTAAAATACTTTGATTGCAGAAAGAACAAGGTTTCTTTAAAAAATGTAGCCAGAATTGTATACGTAGTTCCAAACATCGTATGTGTAGAATGATGCATTATAAGTGTGTAGAATTACTAGCAAATATGAAAAATTTTTCTGTGGGTTGTATGTGGCCTGTAAATGGTAATCTTTACCTTTAACAAGCACAATGAATACTCCCTAAAGGGAGGTAAGTACCAAAAAAAAATCAGTTCTTCAGGATGCTAAAGATAAAGATTCCCAGTAAACTATTTATTGTGATACACATATTAATAATAACCTTCATCTTCACGTCTAAACTGATGGGTCAGGGCTGTATTTTGAGAAATTGTAAAAGTATTCAAATACAGAGGAAAAATCAACATAAATATTTTTTTAAAGTAATAATAAATAATAGACTGACAAAACCCAATTAAGAACTGGTTCAATGCTGTTTTCTATTTCATCTAGTGGAACTGTCGTAAGAGGGTTATGAATTAATGGGATTCTGACGGGATATTTCAGTAATAGAACTAAAAACGTTCTGCGCACTATGAGTATTCAATAGCTGTGTTTATTACTTTTTAATGAATGCCATTTTTTAAAGAGAGTTTGAGACTTGAAGAAGTAGGGTTCAACAGTATTGTGAAACTTAGGTCATATATTGAATACAGTTTCTTGTCAACAATGCTTTTGTATGAATAAAGTGCCTGCTAGTCTTCGTCCATGATTTTTGTTCACAGACTTCATTAATCACATTTCTTCCCTCCACCTCATCAGTGTAAATAGAGCAAATCAAACTTACCAAATTGTGTGTGTGTGTGTGTGTAAAAAAAACAAAAAAGAGAAACAAAACAAAACCCCTAAAAAAGCGAACAAAATAAAAGGCAAATTAAAAAACACCAAACAAAAACAAGAAACGGGAGGTGGGGTTGTCAAGGGTTAGGGTGTTTAGTTTGATATTTATTAGACTTTATTTGTCATAAATGATATGTTTTATAAGAACACCACTAGACCTTCACCTTCCCTGCCTTAACTTTTGTGGTCAGTTACACTGTAGTTCAAATACAGTGTGTTTGAAAAGTCACTTCCTATGTGGCCAGTTATACACAAGTTCATATAAGAAAGCTCATATGGGATGCCGTAAACTTGACAGCCTAAACAGCCAATACTCCTTTGTCTGAAGCCACCTTCTATATGTATATATTATTTATTTCTTGATTTCTATTATTATTTTGTTTCATTGCTCCTACTTCTCTCCTCCAGCTCTTTCTTTTTTTTTAATTTGTTCCTTTTTGTTTTAAAAAAATGTTGATAGTTTCCAATTGTACTCACACGTGCCAATTTTACCCGGATCTATTCAAGTGGCCATTTTGTCCATACTGGAATCTGTGGCAGTAACATAAGATTGTTCCATTTACGAGTTGTATATTTTATATATTTAGCTTAGTTCTCCCTTTATTTCTCTTCTGTTTTTGTCCCTGATGAAGGCCTTGTTGTGGAAATGTAGGCATTTTCTTTGTTCTACTAAAGACTTATGACCTATTTTCATTTACTCTGTCAAAAGTTCAAATGAAATTACATCCCTTGACTTGTGGTATGTTACCCAAGTCTGTAGTGAGTAAGAAGTGGTATGACAAGATCACTAATGTAGAACTGATGACAAGAACCAAACAAGTGCCAGTGGAACAAGAGATAGGAAAAAGAAGCTGGTGATGAACAAGGCACACATTGAGGAGCTCTGTTGGTAGCCTTACAAGGCAGATCTTCTTTTGGTATTCCAGGGTAAGAGAATTAGAGGGAGACCAAAGCAAACATGGAGAAGAGAACTGGAGACAGGGATGGAAAGACTTTGAGCTGATGGCACAGGACAGGAAGACTTGTGCTGAAGTATGATGATGATGATATTGAGTGAGGACTTGCGACCTGCCACAACAGATAAAGACAGGAGGCGTGCCTTGAGGCATAGGTGATCATGTCCCTCCATGTATCTCATTTTTGTATGCTGTTTTTCATTAGCTCCATTGATGATCTCTCTACATGTTATCATCACTTCTGTTGATAAACTGACCCTAATCATCATCATCATCAGTTCTTTTGATGATCATTCCACAGGTCAACATTGAGGATCTTTCCACATGTCATCATCAGTTCTGTTGAAGATTGCTCCACATGTCATCATCAGCTCTGTTGATGATCTCTCCCCATACCATCATCAGTTCAGTTGATGATCTCTCCATGTGTCATCAGTTCTGTTGATGATTCCACATGTCATCATCAGCTCTGTTGATGATCTCTCCATGTGTCACCATCAGTTCTGTTGATGATCTCTCCATGTGTCATCATCAGTTCTGTTGATGATCTCTCCATGTGTCACCATCAGTTCAGTTGATGATCTCTCCATGTGTCATCATCAGTTCTGTTGATGATCTCTCCATGTGTCATCAGTTCTGTTGATGATCTCTACATGTGTCATCATCAGTTCTGTTGATGATCTCTCCATGTGTCATCATCAGCTCTGTTGATGATCTCTCCATGTGTCATCATCAGTTCAGTTGATGATCTCTCCATGTGTCATCATCAGTTCTGTTGATGATCTCTCCATGTGTCATCATCAGTTCTGTTGATGATCTCTCCACGTCAGCAGTTCACCCAGTGCCATATTATCAAGTCATCCATTATCTTTTCTCTCTGTCTTCCTCTACATGTCTTTTCCTCTACCTTTTCAGTCATCATGATGTTTTCAAGTGCTCCTCTTCTCATCACATGTCCTACCCACTTTTGTGACTATTCACATACATTATCATCACTTTTATTTTGTGCTACCTATGGAGCATGAACCTACAGCAGTAGCTGGCCCTCTTACAGGAGTCCTGCACTAAACATTGACATGATCTTACAGGAGTCCTGCACTAAACATTGACATGATCTTACAGGAGTCCTGCACTAAACATTGACATGATCTTACAACAGTGATTTCTGTAGCAGTTTGTGTGACATGATGGAGTTACCAGCCTTGTATGAAATGATGGAGTTACCAGCCTTGTATGACATGATGGAGTTACCAGCCTTGTACGACATGATGGAAATACCAGCCTTGTACGACATGATGGAGTTACCAGCCTTGTACGACATGATGGAGTTACCAGCCTTGTACGACATGATGGAGTTACCAGCCTTGTACGACATGATGGAGTTACCAGCCTTGTATGACATGATGGAGTTACCAGCCTTGTACGACATGATGGAAATACCAGCCTTGTACGACATGATGGAGTTACCAGCCTTGTATGACATGATGGAGTTACCAGCCTTGTATGACATGATGGAGTTACCAGCCTTGTACGACATGATGGAGTTACCAGCCTTGTACGACATGATGGGATCCTTGTACGACATGATACCAGCCTTGTATGACATGATGGAGTTACCAGCCTTGTATGACATGATGGAGTTACCAGCCTTGTATACCAGCCTTGTACGACATGATGGAGTTACCAGCCTTGTAAGACATGCTGGAGTTACCAGTCTTGTATGACATGATGGAGTTACCAGCCTTGTATGACATGATGGAGTTACCAGCCTTGTACGACATGATGGAGTTACCAGCCTTGTACGACATGATGGAGTTACCAGCCTTGTACGACATGATGGAGTTACCAGCCTTGTACGACATGATGGAGTTACCAGCCTTGTACGACATGATGGAGTTACCAGCCTTGTATGACATGATGGAGTTACCAGCCTTGTACGACATGATGGAGTTACCAGCCTTGTATGACATGATGAAAATACCAGCCTTGTATGACATGATGGAGTTACCAGCCTTGTACGACATGATGGAGTTACCAGCCTTGTACGACATGATGGAGTTACCAGCCTTGTACGACATGATGGAGTTACCAGCCTTGTACGACATGATGGAGTTACCAGCCTTGTACGACATGATGGAGTTACCAGCCTTGTATGACATGATGGAGTTACCAGCCTTGTACGACATGATGGAGTTACCAGCCTTGTACGACATGATGGAGTTACCAGCCTTGTACGACATGATGGAGTTACCAGCCTTGTACGACATGATGGAGTTACCAGCCTTGTATGACATGATGGAGTTACCAGCCTTGTATGACATGATGGAGTTACCAGCCTTGTACGACATGATGGAGTTACCAGCCTTGTACGACATGATGGAGTTACCAGCCTTGTACGACATGATGGAGTTACCAGCCTTGTATGACATGATGGAGTTAGCCTTGTAACGACATGATGGAGTTACCAGCCTTGTATGACATGATGGAGTTACCAGCCTTGTACGACATGATGGAGTTACCAGCCTTGTACGACATGATGGAGTTACCAGCCTTGTACGACATGATGGAGTTACCAGCCTTGTATGACATGATGGAGTTACCAGCCTTGTACGACATGATGGAAATACCAGCCTTGTACGACATGATGGAGTTACCAGCCTTGTACGACATGATGGAGTTACCAGCCTTGTACGACATGATGGAGTTACCAGCCTTGTACGACATGATGGAGTTACCAGCCTTGTATGACATGATGGAGTTACCAGCCTTGTATGACATGATGGAGTTACCAGCCTTGTACGACATGATGGAGTTACCAGCCTTGTACGACATGATGGAGTTACCAGCCTTGTATGACATGATGGAGTTACCAGCCTTGTACGACATGATGGAGTTACCAGCCTTGTATGACATGATGGAGTTACCAGCCTTGGATGACATGATGGAGTTACCAGCCTTGTACGACATGATGGAGTTACCAGCCTTGTACGACATGATGGAGTTACCAGCCTTGTATGACATGATGGAGTTACCAGCCTTGTACGACATGATGGAGTTACCAGCCTTGTACGACATGATGGAGTTACCAGCCTTGTACGACATGATGGAGTTACCAGCCTTGTACGACATGATGGAGTTACCAGCCTTGTACGACATGATGGAGTTACCAGCCTTGTATGACATGCCTGCAGGTACAGTAGTTCTATTCTTTCTTTGCCTCATTAGGGAACACACCCCCCCCCCCCCCCCATTCTTTCTTTGCCTCATTAGGGACCCCCCCCCCCCCCCCCCCCCCAGAACTACACGGGGTTGTTCACATTCAGCAACATTCTAAAACTGGCCCACAGAAGTATGGTAGTAATTGTAATGACATAATTGTTTCACCTTCACCACTACTCCAACATTTGAATATCAGTACAGAAACTAAACAACAATTACAAAATAGTATATTTTTACCAGCTCTTTGCTATCAGTGCCAAATATAGTACCTGATCAGAGTAGAGGAAAGAAATATCAAAGTGCACAATATAAATGCTGAGGAAGATCTATTGATGGTACCAGGAGAGACAGAATGAGAACTGATAACTTCAGAAAATTGTAAAAGCTACAACTTGCATCTAATATAATATACTTGTATAGAGAGAGACAACAAGAAATGAAGTGATTATGACATTTTATAAGCATTCTCATCATTTTCCTTTGTGCTGCTTATGGAACCACCACTGCGGGTCATCTCCTTGCAGGAAACCTGTAGCAAACATTCACATGCTCTTGTAGCGTGGTGCCTGTGGTCATTTGTCTTACATGATGAGGTTGCCACCCACATGCTCTTGTAGCTGTGGTGTCTGTGGTCATTTGTCTTACATGATGAGGTTGCCACCCACATGCTCTTGTAGCTGTGGTGTCTGTGGTCATTTGTCTTACATGATGAGGTTGCCACCCACATGCACAACCTTATATTAGCCACCATGTCTGAAATGCCTTGAGTCCTATAAAAATACCTAGGCACATTATCAACATCAGATGGAAGATGCACCTCAAAGATAAAGAGTAGAAAACCCCCAAGCTAAAGCAGCATTCTATAGTCAGCAGTATTTTATGGAACAACTCTTTGTCAATGGAAGTAAGAGTTATTCAATGTTATATAGAGCCAATCCTATCATATGGAAGTGAGTCAGGTGCAGTTAGTGAACAAGTAGGAAAGACCCTGGACATGTGGTTTTACAGAAAAATGTTAGGAATGCCATGGACAGCTAAAGCGTTAAAAGGATGTCTTCAAAGGAGTCAATGTACAAAGGAAGATAACTACTGACATATGAAGGAAGCAACCCACTTTCTATGGGCGTGTTATGAGAAGAAGAAAGCTGGAATATATTGTGACAACATGACAGGCTGAAGGAAAAAGATGATAACAAAGACAGAAGATACTAAATAGTTTGACATCGTGGCATGAACAGAAGTCAGCAATAAAATTGACAAACATTACTGGAGTCAGGAAGTTGTGGAGAGACATGATCTTCTTCAACACAAGGTATGGTACTTGAAGAAGGTACGTATGTATATATAGATGTATGTGTGTATATATATATATAAATATATTAACTTACTTATTAACTGACTTAAGAAGCTCGGTGAAACTGCGAAAAGGTGTGGTGGCTGTGGAGCAATCACAATGGGCTATGAGAGAGTAATGTTTTTTACAACGTAGGCTAATGGTTACTTTCACAATTGCCTCAAGCTGGCAGCATGAATAAAACCAGGAATGAAGTTGAAAGTCACAACCAAGGTGGAGTGGATTCAATTCCCAGTGCAGGCAGGAAAAACACCTACACAGGCTGACACTTGAGAGTCGTGGGCCCACCCGCCTCCCCCCTCCTTTAGAGCGTAAAGGAGAAAAAAGGCCAAAACACTGCTGATGATCAGATTGCCTCCTGTTGTAACGCTCTGTATAGAATTTCCTATCATATATATGAGAAATTGAAGAAATAAATAACTCAAACATTTTGACTTAATATACAGATACACCAAGGACATGAACTTACATCAACATACAATCTCACATCACCAGTTATAAACTAAACATTCACAAGTCATTAAAAAAAAAAAAATCATAATAAAAGCAGTCACATTAAACACTTCAATAATGAACATATTCAACCATACGATCCAGTAATAATAAGTACATTTTATTTTTTTATTGGTATAATTTAGCATACACATGTCAGTCATAACATTATATTTGGAAAACAGTTCATGTACATATTAATTAAATCAACTTTTGGAACACATGTGATTAAGGCTTTTTATTTTTACAAAATGTCATTTAGAAGATGGAAACCAAACATAATGTTCTGAATATACAGAGACTTAATATCCTGATATGCTTTTAGAAAATTTACCACAACTTACTTTGTGGAAAATTCAAAATGGAATAATTCTAGCTCAATAATTAGGTCGATTTATCATTTCTATTTTAAAAAATTCAAATTAATATTTTTTTTTTTTGGAAGAATTTAAAAAAAAATTGCTCTCAACAATCAATGATGCATGACATTCCCAACCTGGGCACTGATTCCCACAGGGGGCGTTTTTAGTTTCAAAGGGGGTGGGATAAATGATAAGTGGGTAATCAGGTGACCAGTAAATTATAAAGGAGGTGGAAGGGGAGACGAGCATGCAGCCAGCTCAAAATTCAGGCTCCACTTTCAAAACAGCGCTAGCAGTTGTGTGTCACACTTGGAATAGCAAATTTGGTGCCTGAAAGTGGAATGGGGTGAAACATATTTTCCCATTTCTTTTTCAACTTGTGTCAAAGGAACACTGTCCAAAAAACTCAGAAACAAGCATGTTGTATTCTGTGAAGTAAACTTTGTTTTAATTGGACATTTTATACTGCATACTAACCTTGTTTTACAAGTGAACAGTTTGTTTTTATTGTATACTTTTAGACTGTATCAGAGCCGTGGTAGCACAGTGATTAGTGCACTGGCTTCCTAGCTCGGTGGTCCATGGTTCGATCCCCAGTTGAGGTGGGATTTTTTAGACCGCAAACAGCTCTGGGGTCGACCCAGCCTCATGAATTGGGTACCAGAGCAACTTCTGGGAAGGTTAAGGTGGCCGGCGTGATGCTGACCACATCACCCCTAGTGTGCCGATGGTCAAGAAAATATGGGCCTAACACCATATTCCCAATATGCCTCAATGGGTGTGTAACGGGATCCTTTACCTTTTAGACTGCATCCTAACCTCTGTGGTAAGAACTTGTAGTTTCAGATAAACAAATGTATAAATAAGGAATGTTTGGTGTCTTGGGACACTGTGTGCATGTAGGACATAATTTTCATCAATCTAATAGGGGAAATATTACATAAATCACTTTTTGTTATAGTAACAAGCAGTCCAATAATACCTCGATGAAGTAATCAATCACACAACCAATATCTAACTAGAATGTACAGAACACCTAGGGAGCATTAATCGACATCTTTATTTACCTTCGAGGCGCTAGGCTCAACAAGGTTTAAAACCACTGGTCTGTGTGTTCACAGGTCTTACAACTAACTCATTATCAACTAGTCAGTGTCAAATGCCATTCAGTGTCATTATATTCAGCCTCACAATACATTATAACGTCTCTCACAATACATTATAACGTCTCTCACAATACATTATAACATCTCACGATGTCCAAACCTTATCCTGGAATCCCACAGCTGATTTACTGACCTGGTTTAAATAAAAAAAATAACATGGCTAATGATAGCAGAGCTGAAGAAGATTATGTTGTAATGCTAAATTACTAACATAAACAGATATAATACATGAAAATCTAACATTTTCACCTGCATTCTGGGATAACATGTTGGTTTAAAATAGACAGAATAATCAGAATGTTATGCAAACTCAGAGGTTACAATAAATAATGTTATCAGATTGTATATAGTTCGTAAGAGCTCAGTATATTTCAAAGGCACAGTAATAATAGAACACTTACCCTTAGAGAAGTTTCCTCCCTCCTCCAAGGAAAACAAAATAAAAAAATAAATCACATTATCAAAAATAAACATGAAAGACACCAGATTAACACTAAAATTGACAAACCTGTTTATTACATAATAATAATGACCTATGCTACAAAATTAGTCTAAAAGAAATTCCCGAGTGTTTTCACACCTAACTCACTGATGTCTTCTTATACCAATTGATCTTCAAAAGAGAACAATAAATAAACAGAAGGAAATATTATACCTATAAACTGTAGAAGTTAAAAAGATTTTCATACTGAAGCATTATCACCATTAAATGTCATTACAGCTGGCAATGGTGATCATGTCTCTTCACTTTCTATTGTCCCAAAATTTATTCTTGGAATCCAGTTCTGGATCTCTATAACAAAAAATTACTCTTAATTTATGTGCAAATATGCCTGGGCAGTGAGAAATGTTTACAAATAAAATTGTTAAAAAGAAACTACATTTAAAAAAATGATCATGAGAAAGCTAAAAGATAAAATACTATGTATGTACATTTTACCAACGTACATTAACAGACTATGATATGCTTCGTTCTTTACATCACTAAAACTGACATAACATTTTTTTCTTTGTATCTCTACTAGTTAAGTGTGAATTTACTTTTTAACATGTCTGTGAATAGTAAGGGAGAATATCTTTACTTTACAAAACAGATTATTAAAAAAAAATTTAATCAAAGAACACAAAATGCAAAAAAAAATAAAATTTAATTGCAGCAATGAATATGATTTAACACTACACTACCACAAAATTAATCAGTAATTTACAGGTATCAGTAATTTACAGGTGTCAGTAATTTCTCTATTTACAATAATTTATTTCCATATTTTACTTTCTTGTTTGTGTACTATTTTCTCGTGTCTTATCTCTGATGAAACCTTTTTGTCCATAATGTTGACTGTTCATTGTCCTTTATCTTATTAAGAATCCTGACAACCTATTTTTGTTCATATTATCACCTGCCTGTAGTAAGAATATGGTACACGAAGTACCACAGTATTGCAGTTAAGCATAATAAATTTTTCTTCTTTTATGCCCATATTTCACTCATATTTCATTTTAAAAAGTATAATATATATGTATTTATTTGTAATGGTAAATAAAATATTTTGTTATTTTATTCAGCAGAAATAATCTTACAGATTATTATTTCATATAAAACCTTATCCCTCATGAACTCGTTCAACAAGTGTAGTATAAAAATAGCTACAAGATCAGATGAACAGTTTCATTCAAAGCCACACAAGTCTGAAGCCCCCAGAAAGATACCTACACTGAACTTTGAAGGAATCAGCTTAGTGAAGGAATCAGCTTAGTGAAGGAATCAGCTTAGTGAAAGAATCAGCTTAGTGAAGGAATCAGCTTAGTGAAGGAATCAGCTTAGTGAAAGAATCAGCTTAGTGAAGGAATCAGCTTAGTGAAAGAATCAGCTTAGTGAAGGAATCATAAAGTGTTTATATTACACTGTGTCAACAGCTCCTCACATCATTTTTAAGTTGTGGAAATAGCATTACATCAGCTATTTGAACATATTACTGGTTTCTAGGTTGTTTTTTGTTTGTCTTCATTTTATATATACAAATTTCATTTAAATATACACAGCACATCTTGTGTGAAAATTATGCTCAAATATACACAACACAACTTTAATTTTTGCTTAAACTGACATTTCAAAAACAAAACACGCCAACTGATGATGAAAATGTGAAAGACAATAAATGTAATTGTATCTATATACAAAGGCATATATTGTTTTGTTGTTAGTTTAAACAAATTAGCCAAGAAAAAAAGATGATTTTCACTGCTATAAAACAGTATCTGAATATGACTGCAAGATTTATTTTGTAATCACAAAGTGAAAGACACAATCATGAAAGCTTTGACATTGCTTATAACTAAATACGTTTGTTTTTTTGCCTTTTGTCTCCCCGTGAAACAAAAACCTTCAAATAATTGATGCAAGGTTGTGCACCATCTGGTCAAGTTTTCTTTATCTTTTTGTGTCTGTTCCAGTTCTTTTCTTCATGTGGTTTTTTTTAAATAGGTCACTCTCTATTTTCTTTTATACTGATGATCCCTGAACAAGCACTGTCTTGCGATGTTTTTAGCTGGTTTCATTCGTATGTGTCATATCAACCACCTACATTGTATCCTCATACAACTGAATCCTTCGGCCAGCTCCACAATGGTGATTTTGTCATATTATTTTTTTAATCTTTCTATTCTGTACAAAAACCTAAGAGAGCAGATACTGATGATCCCTGAACAAGCACTGTCTTGCGATGTTTTTAGCTGGTTTCATTCGTATGTGTCATATCAACCACCTACATTGTATCCTCATACAACTGAATCCTTCGGCCAGCTCCACAATGGTGATTTTGTCATATTATTTTTTTAATCTTTCTATTCTGTACAAAAACCTATTTATGAATGTAACTTTATGGTTACAGTTTGTGTTGTTTGACATGTTGCACATCCCTACTATAGGAATGTCTTTACACATGAGAGAGCAGTAATCCTGTTCTTTCTTTGTCTCCTGACAGACTCGCAGGAATTACACAGGGCATTGGTGTGTATAGATATACACACAGTAGTGTGTAGATGCCCTTTACTGTGTATAGATGTCCCTTACTGTGTGTAGATATCCCTTACTGTGTATAGATACCCTTTACTGTATTTAGATTTATTTAATTACCCCCCCCCCCCCCAAATAAATAAGAAAAAAGTCAACATTCATTTATATAACTGTGTCAGTGAGCTCACAATATTGCCTTTCTAAACCTGGAAAACAAAATTACTTAAAATTATAATTTCTTAAGAACATTCTGCCTACCACAAGTATTTTATCCATAGAGATTCATAAAGTTATTGAGTAAGTTTGTACTGCAAAAGGATGGGAAAACAAAAGTAAATGAAAAGTACAGAAACAGATACACTCTAATAACAGGAAATATTTGAACACTTTGCTCAATTTAGTCCTCGGAATGTTCATACATAAAATAATATATACATTGGTTACATCTTTCTCCTAAATTTGACACAAAGCCAGTATAAGTAAGCAGATCAGTGATTTGGAAAGAATCAAATAACTCCAAATTAACATCATGAATATTTTCTTTTTCATTCAAACCATTATTCAGCAATTTGGAAAGAATAGAATCATTTATTTTTTTATTAAGAAAATTTGCATTTTTTACGTCATGCCTTTTGGAATGCACAGAGATCATAAACATACACTCTGTTGACAATATTCTTAGAAATTTACAATCTGTGAAATTCAACAGCACGGTCCAAAAAAATATGTTCATACGCTCTGTTATCATTGCCAAGAAAAAGATATCCTCTACGAGCTGATCTTTCATGTCTTGACTCCAGTGAAAATAAAGCATAATGGCAGAAGTAGTCAACAGAGAACTGTCATGTCTTGACTCCAGTGAAAATAAAGCATAATGGCAGAAGTAGTCAACTGATATGTCTTGACTCCAGTGAAAATAAAGCATAATGGCAGAAGTAGTCAACAGAGAACTGTCATGTCTTGACTCCAGTGAAAATAAAGCATAATGGCAGAAGTAGTCAACTGATATGTCTTGACTCCAGTGAAAATAAAGCATAATGGCAGAAGTAGTCAACAGAGAACTGTCATGTCTTGACTCCAGTGAAAATAAAGCATAATGGCAGAAGTAGTCAACTGTCATGTCTTGACTCCAGTGAAAATAAAGCATAATGGCAGAAGTAGTCAACAGAGAACTGTTTCTGCTAGAGAAAGGAAATTGTCTGTCAGTTCATCATTTTCTTTGTTCTCCTTACAGAGCATGCAGTCACCACTGTAGCTGTTCCCTTCTACAGGAAGCCTGCACTAGCCTTTGTATGCTCTTTACAGTGCTGGTTTATGTTTGATATATGTAGATCTAGATATAATATAAATACAGACAGAAATGTGTGTGTGAATTCATAGATACAGAAAGGAAAGAGTCTATGAGTTAACTGATTCACTTACAGAAAGGAAAGAGTCTATGAGTTTTCACTTACAGAAAGGAAAGAATTTATTGCTTAACTTGCTTATGCAAAAAAACAGAAAGTCTACGAGTTAACTTATCCATATACAGAAAGGACTTATGTGTAAGTACACATATTCAAATACTTTAACATATAATACATATTGCTAAAACATACAGCAGACAATAAATCTGCCTGTAGTAAAATAAACAACAAAGTAAACAAAATTAATTTATCTTGCCTTTTCTTAAATCTAACATATTTACCTTGAGGATGTAAGGACCAAAGAAATAGCATACATTTAAAAACCTCAATTAGACAAAATATATACTCAGATATATAAAATGTGACACGTTTTGTATGACATATATTCACTATAAAAAACCTATGCTGGACTGAGGTAAGTCTTCAAAATGATGTGTTGAGAAACACTTGTTACAAGTCTGAACACATCTAGATAATATGAATCCATTACTTGGACTTAAACAGTTCTGTTGTAGTTGTCTGTAGATACTTGCCCTATAAATAAACGATTTCATGTCCCATGTTGTTCCTGGGAGGCCTCTCATGACACAAATAAAGAATGGGGGACTACAGACATGTCGTACAAGGTGAGTAATATGAGGTTGTGTAGGAGGCTGGCAACCTCATCATGTCAAACAAATGGCTACCAAAGCCAAAGCTACAACAACAAGTTGACTGTTTTGTTCAGACTTCCAGTCAAGAGATCAGCTGTAATGGTGGCTCCATGCTCCCTAAGGATCGAAAAGAAAAATGCTGATGAAATTATTTCATTTTTCCACTTAATCTCAGATTACCAAAATTACGTCATCAAAAATGTAAATAACATCCCAGAAAAGAAGAATTTTGTCATAAGTGGACAGTTGTTATCATCAATTATTAGAGGATTAGATTATCTTGATTAAAATATGATTTTTTAGGTTACAGTTTTAAAATAGGTAGTTTAAACACATTTATTAAACGGCAACTAAGAAGAGAGATTATATATTGCGCCTCTAATTCAAGAAACAAATTAAATCCTACAAAATTAATGATCAATTCTCACAAAGAAATGAGCAGAAATTCTGGCAATATGTTCAGTGTACATACATGTTACCAACACATCATGACATTCATTGCAAAGATTGTAACATTATCATCATAAAACAGCCCATATAGCATTAATAATAATAATAACGATAGTTATAAACTGACTGATTTTCTGGTTACTATGATATAAATAATATATTTACTTCTGTACACATATAACAACAAAATAAATGCAAAATTTAAAAAAAAAATAATGCAGGAACAAACAAACAATACACCTGTAATTATCTGCATGATATAAACATGAATGCCATCATTTTTGGCAGATCTGCTTAAATATTAAAATAAAAACTTAAACACAACTTGCATTTTTCCGAGTCAAAATTGTACCTAACTTTACATATACTCCAGCATATATGTCTAAAACCTCATACAAATTCAAACAAGCATGCATGTAAACTTGCTCACGTGCAGACACACAGTAGTTTTCATACAATGATAATGGTTACATTAACAATAAAACTATAATAAAAAAAAGGTAAAAGTAATCCCATAGCAAATACCACCATAGAGGAATGAAGTGTTAGATACTTCCGTATACCAGGTCCAGTTCTAAGAGGTGGGGATGACTAGTTCCGTTCCTTGCTACCTTTGCCTTCCTTAACTCAAGAGAAGATTGAGGTATCCATTTACAGCTGGATAGACCAGAGTGTGAAAATACCAGGTTTTGATTCTGAAACACTGTAGGAGGAAGGCGCTCTAAACAAATCATTTATACAAAACAGTTCAATGCTTCAACAACCAATGGACTGACATGTTTTTGGCGTGTATGCTAAAAAATAAACCCAGGTAGTTCTGCTCTATAATGCAGCATAACTTTTGAGGTACATATCTTTCCAAATAATTCTGCAGCAAAATCATCATGCTTTTCAAACAGTCTGTTCTTGTTGTTTAACTAGGGTTGCTGAATTTCTCACTCTTTTGCAGCCAATATCAAGTTGAAAATTCCTTGGTATTACTGTAGATCTAGGCTTTTCCTGTGGCTTTTCTGCCATTTCGAAACGTGATGAGTTGAAGTCATGAGCTCCAGTTTCTTCAGCTTGGCTTGCATTTAAAGGATCATTACATCTGGTCCCAAGCTAGGAGGAAGAAATGTTCTATATAACTGTCTTGAAGACATCCTGCACAGTAAGGTTCTTCTATTCTGAATAGCCTTTTCCCAGCTGTAGTCTGAGAAGTTTCTTATTACTGGGAATTTTCAATTCCCTAGATATCTGACATTTTCTTTGTTGAACCTTGAACATCTTATTTGCATTTCTTCCTTATCCCACTCTGCTTTCCATTCATCTGTTATTATTTCTTTCATTGAGCCTTTAATCTCTGATTTACTCATCACTACATTTATTAGATTTTTATCAGATCTACCTTTCTTGACTTCTTTATCTGCCTTTTCATTTCCCTCTATGCCAACATGTGAAGGTATCCAAGCAATTATGATTTCAAGATGTCAATGATGGTGTAATTAGCCTTACAGAGGTTCACATCCACATCTGTATACTATAGCACTGTGCTTATAATAATAATAATAGCCCCTTCCATCATAACTGACTATGGGAATGCGCCCCTGAGGTGACAGCCCTCAGCTGCTTATTTTCCTGGTGCTCCTTTCGACGTTTTCTGCTCTCTTCTGCTTGTTGTGTGAGCTTCTTTTCGCCCAAACTGAGGTGGCGTCGCAGATAGCATCACCACTTGGTGCGATCGGCAGCTTCATCCTCCCAGGTTGCTGGATTTATGTCCAGTGCCCTCATGTCTCTCTTGCACACATCTTTGAATCTCAGCTGCGGTCGCTCAACTGTTCTTTTGCCATCTGCCAGTTGTCCATAGAAGATATCTTTCAGGATATGACCATCTTCTATGTGGCAGACATGGCCAAGCCAGCGTAGTCTGAGCTGTCTAAGCAGTGTATACATGCTTTGAAGGCTAGCACGTGACAACGTTTATCCCGAGGATTCCAGAACAAGGACTGTATGATAATGCTATTGACAGGTTTTCTCAATGTGTGTCCTATCCATCTCCAGGGTCTTCTTCTCACCTCTTGTTCCACTGGCACTTGTTGGTTCTTGTCATCAGTTCCACATTAGTGATCTTGTAAATGCATTTAAATCCTTCTATTCTATGCAAGCACGTATCTCACTTCTTGACTGTTATTTTTTCTGTTCTCCATGCTTTATAGCCACAAAATAAGACTGATATAACATTTGAGTTGAAGATTCTTATTTTGATGTTAAGCTCTTTCATTTGATTTCCATATATTTTCCCAATGAAATGCACAGTAGATTATGCTTCAGTTTGAATAAAATGTGGTTCTCCTAACCTATTACCAGGTCATTTCTGGAATACAATACATTATGGTCATTACTTATATTATTTTTATGACCAGGGGTTAACATTTCAGTATGCAAATTGATCATCTACAAAAATATATTCAGTGCAAATTGGTCCCAGAAGAGAAAAAAATAAATGATAGAAGAAATGATGAATAATTTAGACTTTTTCATCTTCTTCCCCCATATAAAAGGTAGTTTTCTTTGTCTCTCCATTTAAGGCACTTGTTTCCTCATTTTCTCTGTTGGATGACAAGTCACGACCATTAGACTTTTCTTGATGTCTCTTCTTGTTACGGCTGGTGGAGAGAAAAAAACATAAAATTGAACTTTATGGATGTTAAATATGTTTTAAATTGATTTGTTCATATCTCTTAGAATACTGGAAGAGGTGACAAATATGAGGTTGTACCTGGGGCTAGGAGCCTCATTATTTTAAAAACATTACCATAGCAATGTCCATGTTCCATAGGGAGCAAATAAGGGATGGGATTGGACAGTATTAACCACATGACCTAGTTTCCATAACACCTCCTCCTCCACAACTGTTCTGGAAGATATGGAACGAACAAACAAACAAACTTTATTTTAAAAGGGTCGAGAATTGGGCACGCTGGCCCATCTAACATTTGCCCTTTATTTGTATTCATTCATGAGGGCACACCGTAAACGCTTAATCTGTATATGTTTGCATGCATCATTAATGCTAAGACATTCTGATAAATTACTTTCTTATGTACTTCTGTATCAGAATAACATAGTGACAGCGTGGACTAAATAACAATAAAAAGCAATCAAAAATTAAAAAAAGACAAGTATGTTTGCTCGTTCTCATATACATCTTCACTTTTTAAGTGAATTACCTCATTACATACTTTAAAGTAGAATATTTGTTGTTACATTTTCACATATAAAATATTGCATGATAATACTACATCAAGAATAAAAATCATGCACAGAAAAACAAGAATTTCTACTTGCAAAAGGGGGAGGGGGAAGGTCAGGAGAAGTTGACATATAACTGTGCTGTACACAGGTCAAAGGCCGTTGTTATTGTGGTAGATAGTCTGTGCTGATTAGATGTTTGAATAGTGCTTTATTGAAGAAGTATTGAGTAGGCTGGCTTTATAGGTGATGTATAAGGCTGTTCCACAGGTAGCCTCTTTTTATACAGGTCAATCCTAGGTTTGGGCAGACATAATGATGCAATCGTGGAACAGAACAGCAGGTGCACGTAAGAAGACAAAAGATGCTGATGTGAGAGACTGGAAGAGAAAATGGGGGAATTTTGAACCCACCTATGAAGCCCATCTTCCGAGTCAATTAAAACTTTTGAATCTCTTCTCAGCTGCAGCCATATGCCTGTCCTGGTCATTTCTTCACTAATGTTCATTGGTGTGTCTAGAGAACCTCGCCTACACCAGTTAAAGAAATGTAACAATTAGGACCAAATAATTTATAAGTATAACAGATTTAACAACTGGAAGCAATGCCTCTAACAGTATAACAGATTTAACAACTGGAAGCTATGCCTCTAAAAGTATAACAGATTTAACAACTGGAAGCAATGCCTCTAAAAGTATAACAGATTTAACAACTGGAAGCAATGCCTCTAAAAGTATAACAGATTTAACAACTGGAAGCAATGCCTCTAAAAGTATAACAGATTTAACAACTGGAAGCAATGCCTCTAAAAGTATAACAGATTTAACAACTGGAAGCAATGCCTCTAAAAGTATAACAGATTTAACAACTGGAAGCTATGCCTCTAAAAGTATAACATTTAACATAGGGAAGCAATGTCTCTAAATGCCTAAGAGAACTTAACATGACAACTACCTGTTATTACTCTTGTTATGCAGTTTGGCATCTCCTAGTTTTATGTCCATTAATTTGTCATAGTTTTCACTTAGCAAAGCTTCATCCTGTAGAATGAGAAAGTTACAAATGAAGTAACAGCAACTGAGTTTATCATTTATAGTACAGACTGTCCTCGACTTACACAGCAAGTGACTTACGACCATTCGAACTAATGATGGCCATCCCTTTGATCCTGTTATATTATTTTCAATTTTTTTTCTGCTACTGATGTTCGGTTGTAAATTTATTACAGTACAGTATGCATGGAAGCATATCTGGAGTCATCCTTCTATGACCACCAGCTATGCACAATGCTACAGTATATGTACGTGGAAGTGAACCTATGTCTGTGAGGCTAATTAGATCCTCAATGGCTCTTGAAATTATCCAGACACTTCCAGGGATTCCCCCTGTGGTGAAACCTGTTGAGAATAAAGCATTGCACACTAAGCTTGGAGAAGTCACGAGCCCCAGGCGTAACTCTTTGGCTTTGACTTTGTTGACTGCATGCACAAGGATCTCACTATGGACCCAGTGATAGGCAGAGGAAGCTGAGAAGTGGCTCTGTGCAGGACGTGACAATTCCTTGGGAGAGCCCAGAACCAGGGCACAGTATTTTAGCTCTGCATAGTTGGAGAGCCCCCTTGGATGGTGGGGAATGCAGTGTGCCACGTGCTCCTAGCTTGGGACCAGATGTGAAGATCCTTTAAATGCAAGCCAAGCTGGAGAAACTGGAGCTCATGACTTCAACGCAACACGTTCCGGAATGGCAGAAATGCCACAGGAAAAGCCTAGATCTACAGTGTAGATAATACCAAGGAGTCTTCAACTTGGTATTGGCTGCTAAAGAGCGAGAAGCTCAGCAGTGCTAGTTAAACAACAACAACAATTACAGTACAGTAATTCTATGTTATGATTGTTTTATTTCACTATAAACAAGGAGTAAAATTAGTGTTAAAATATAGCAAAACAGATCTACACATTTTAGAATTCAGGTATGTTAACTGTTAACATAGCAATATGGTTCGTATAATATATAGCGATTTCCGGACTTACAACCATTTCAACTTATAACGGTGTCATTGGAACAGAATTCCGTCATAAGTCGAGGACAGTCTGTACTTAATAAATAATAATAATAATAAATTCTTTAAGCACCAAACACGGCGCATAAGGCAGAAACCAGTGCTCTCCAGGTTGTTCGTTGTGACGCCACTCCTCTTAGCTCTTGCACATTATTTAGGCCCAACGTTCTTCCTTCTCTTATTATTGTTCTTCTGAGTGTTTCTTTTGGTCTTCCTTTTTTCCTCTTACCCTCAGGAACCCAAGTGAGCGCCTGTAGTGGTATTCTGTTGTTTTGCATTCGTAGGACATGACCGATATATGACCATCGTCTTTTCCTTATATAGTCGGAGACATATTTCTGCCTAGAGTCTTCTCTTATTTGTCGATTAGTCTTGAATTCTTTCCAACTGATGTTCATGAGTTTTCTAAGACATTTGTTCTCGAATGTATTCAGCTTGTTCTCCAATGATTTTGTTATTTTCCAACTCTCACAGCCGTATGTTAACACTGAGATAACATTTGAATTAAACAGACGAAGCTTGGTATGTATATTCAATGATCGTAATTTCCAAATGTTAGATAATCTATTGAAGGCGCTAGCTGCCAAAGCAATTCTAGTATGGATTTCTCTTGTTGTGTCACCATCCTGAGTCATTTTACTGCCTAAATAATTGAAACTTTCAACTTTCTGTAGTTTTTTCCCCGTTCAAGATGATATCAAAGGTCTCGTTAGAAAAGTTCATAGCTTTAGTTTTAGAGGCATTTATTTGGAGACCTATTTTAACCGAGAGATGACACAAATTATTTATTGCTTCTTGGGATTGTCTTGGTGTTGAACTTAAGAATGCTACATCATCTGCGAAATCCAGGTCCCCCAGGAATTTTCCATTTGTCCATTTTATACCCAATTGTTCATTGTGGGTATAGTTTCTCATAACCCAATCAATAGCTATTCCAAAAAGTAGTGGTGACATAATACAGCCTTATTTAACCCCTGTTTCTACTGTAAACCATTCTGTATTCCCTTTATTTGTTCTAACACAACATCTTGCATTGTCATATAGCGCTTTGATTATATTCACATATTTTGTTGGAAAACCATAGATTGTAAGTATCTTCCACAATGATGGGCGGTGTAGACTATCAAAGGCTTTTTGAAAATCGACGAAGGTGATAATAAGTGGCGATTGCCTTTCTACTGATTCTTCTATAATTGTTCTTAGTGTGAATATTTGATCAATACATGATCGTTTCGGCCTGAAACCCGCTTGTTCTTCTCTGATCTTTTCGTCAGCATGCAATTTAAGTCTTTCTAACATCATGCAACATAATAATTTTCCAGGTACTGATAATAGAGATATACCACGCCAGTTATTACAGTCTGATAGATCACCTTTCTTCGGTAACTTTACAATAATACTAAATACTTAATAGTACTTAATAGTGTTCAGTAAACCATGTCATAGCTTTGTTGTTTTGCTCTGAACCTCAAGTGATAACTTCCAACAAATGCATATATTCAACTTCTCTAGCTGGAACCCCATGTATCAGATACTTATTATTATCATCATCAAATGATTTCTATTTCAAATATATATATATATATATATATATATATATATATATATATATATATATATATATATATATATATATATATGTGTGTGTGTGTAGAAGAAAATGAATATCTGCATTAAATATGTTTCCCCCCCCCCCCCCCCTTTCCAGTTGCCAGGGAGGCTGAAGAGACAAATAAAGAATTCGCCTACTGCTCCCACAGGTAGTATGACTATTATGAGGTTGCACCTGGGACTGACAACCTCATCATGTAAAATAAATTGTTACATAAACCATGACTGTAAGAGCACTTGAATGTTTGTGAGCAAGCTTCCTATAAGACCAGCTGTAGTGGTGTCTCCTTGCTCCAAAAGGCACAAACAAGATAAATGATGATGATTAAACAGGAAGAATCCCATGACCGTTTCTAATTTCCAAAAAATCACAAATAATTTTACCTCTTCATCATCTTCAAACTGAGCTTTCTTCATCTCGTCCTCCTTGGCTTTCCTGGCTGCCTCTGGCATGAGATCATCCAACCACTTCAGCTCTCTTTGTGTGAAGATATAGTCCATGGCTTTACGAACAAAACAAGTCCCAAGAACCTAGAACAATAAATACAATTTATAAGTCACAAATAAATCACTCATGTACATGTTTGTGGACACTGTCCAGTATAAGTTTTGGTTATTTCTCTGTACTTTGAATACATTAACATAATGTTATTTCTCTGTACTTTGAATACATTAACATAATGTTATTTTAACAAAGTTTGCAACATCACAAGGTTCAATCCCCAGTGCTGATGGGAAAATACCAATCAGAGGCTAACACTCTGAAATCATGATCCAAGCCTCCTCCTCCCCCCATCTACCTTTTTACACAATGTCAAAAATGTAAAAGGGTGAAAACATTTGTCTGATGAGGAACATTTCTGATGATCAGATTACCTCATATTGTAATGATCAGATTACCTCCTATTGTAATGATCAGATTACCTCCTAATGTAATGTAGAGTTCTATGTTATTATCATCAGGTTTGTTCATGGATGTTTTTTTCTTACTTGCATTTCTACAACTCTGTTCTCAGTAAATGACAATGTTTCTTTAATAACTGGATCCAGTACTGTCTCCACATAATAATAATAATAAATTCTTTAAGCACCAAACACGGCGCATAAGGCAGAAACCATTGCTCTCCAGGTTGTTCGTTGTGACGCCACTCCTCTTAACTCTTGCACATTAATGGTCTGGCATTAATGGATCACTAAAAATTCACCTCTGACCTTGGTAATACTCTAGCTAAATACCTGTCATGTGTTTTTTTTTACACAATAACTGAATAATAATTTTCATATTTGAAAATAATGGCTTGATTGCTATAAACTGCAATTTCAGTGCGATCTTGTGAGATTTTAATAACTGACAAATCTGAACTTACCATGATGGGGAAGATAATAGACAAGGATTTAATTGTTTTGATGACCCACAAAACAGCAAGACAAACAAGTTGAATGGCAGTAAAGATGTGAACTCTTTTGATTGGCACATGTCGAAGATATGTATAATCTGGTTGGTATTTCGCTGGCTTCAGAATCAGCAAAAGTCTGTCAATAAACTGAAGACAGAAATTAAAACACATTAATGCAATTGAAAAGACAGAAATTAAAACATGTTAAAATAACTGAAAAGACAAATTAAAACATGTTAAAGTGATTGAAAAGACAGAAATTAAAACATGTTAAAATAATTGAAAAGACAAATTAAAACATGTTAAAGTAATTGAAAAGACAGAAATTAAAACATGTTAATGTAACTGAAAGACAGAAATTAAAACATGTTAAAGTAATTGAAAAGACAGAAATTAAAACATGTTAAGTAATTGAAAAGACAGACATTAAAACACTCTAATATAATTAAAAGACATAAATTAAAACCCGTTAATGTAATTTAAAAGACAGAAATTAAAACATGTTAACATAATTGAAAAGACAGAAATTAAAACACATTAATATAATTGAAAAGAGAAATTAAAACACATTAATATAATTGAAAAGACAGAAATTAAAACACATTAATTTTACTGAAGCACCACTTGCTCACTTAGGACAGCACAACAGAAAATATACAACTCATTAACTCTGGTTCTTGTCATCAATTCCACATTAGTGATCTTGTCATATCACTTTAATCCTTGAATTCTATGCAAAAACCCAATTATAAATACCTGTAACTTTTAGATTATTGACTAGCCAGGAGAATTTATGAGACTGATAGTTTACTGCTTGATCTGTTTTAAAGATTGATCTATCTTGAAAAAGTATTTCAGACTTGTTATTTGTTTCTATTATCACTTGACAAAAGTATTTCAGACTTGTTATTTGCTTCTATTATCACTGGAAAAAAGTATTTCAGACTTGTTATTTGTTTCTATTATCACTGGACAAAAGTATTTCAGACTTGTTATTTGCTTCTATTATCACTGGAAAAAAGTATTTCAGACTTGTTATTTGTTTCTATTATCACTGGACAAAAGTATTTCAGACTTGTTATTTGCTTCTATTATCACTTGACAAAAGTATTTCAGACTAGTCACTTATTTCTATTATCAAAGTGATGGAACAGTTTTAAAACAGGTCAATAGATTCAAATACCTGGGCACATTAATAACAATAGATGGACAATACATTTCAGAAGTGAAGAGCAGAATAGCTCAGGCAATAACAGCATTCTATAAAATGAAGAGTATTGTATGCAATGGTTCTTTTTCAGAATAGAACCAATCCTGATGTATGGGAGTGAGTCATGGACAGTTTGTAAACAAGAAATGTGGTTTTACAGAAGAATGTTAAAAATACCATCGACAGCCAAAAAGAGTAATAAGAATGTCCTGAAAGAGGCCAATGCACAAAAGAAACTTATTTCACAAGTTAGAAAGAAACAATCCCCTTTTTTTGAGCATGTTATAAGAAGAAGAAAGTTGGAATATATCGTAACAACAGGTAAGGGAATATATCGTAACAAGAGGTAAGATTGAAGAAAAAAGTGATAGAGGAAGACAAAGGGAGCAAATACTGGACAGTTTGACATCGTGGCATGAAAGGAGGTCAACAACAGAATTGATAAATTGTAACGGAGACAGGAAGTTGCTGAGAGACACGATCTCCTACACCACTAGGCATGGTACTGGAAGAAGAAGATTATCAAAGTCCTGTTTTACATAATAATCTTGTTGACTTTGTTAATGATAAGGCGATTGTTTAAACTAATACTGCGTTCTTTGTTTATTAATTTTTTTTGATTCTTGTGTTCTTTTCTTCGGTTATATTTTTCGCTTGTATTATTTTACTATTTTTAGATATATTTGGCATCTCCTTTTTTCTGCATGTTCATTTCTTATGTTTTTTAATGTTTGGTATGTCCTACTGGAGGTTTATTTTGAAATACTGACTTTTTTTTTTCTGAAACTCTGTAAAAGTGATGTATATTTCTTTCCTCTTTCACCTTTATGATATACAAATATGGTTGTGGAGCAAAGGTTGGCAGTGAAGTTTGTGGTGTGTCTGACAGTTTAACGAAAAACTTTTGTGGTATTTGTAAAAGTTTACTCAAAAACATTTGTGGTATGTCTAAAAGTTTATCCAAAAACATTTGTGGTATGTCTAAAAGTTTATTCAAAAACATTTGTGGTATGTCTAAACGTTTACTCAAAAACATCTGAGGTATGTCTAAAAGTTTATCCAAAAACATTTGTGGTATGTCTAAAAGTTTATCCAAAAACATTTGTGGTATGTCTAAAAGTTTATTCAAAAACATCTGAGGTATGTCTAAAAGTTTATCCAAAAACATTTGTGGTATGTCTAAAAGTTTATTCAAAAACATTTGTGGTATGTCTAAAAGTTTATTCAAAAACATTTGTGGTATGTCTAAACATTTACTCAAAAACATCTGAGGTATGTCTAAAAGTTTATCCAAAAACATTTGTGGCATGTCTTAAAGCTTATTCAAAGACATTTGAGGTATGTCTAAAAGTTTACACATGCAGGAAAGTTTATGATTAATCACATCAACTTCTTCTTCTTCTTTGATCGTTAGCCGCCGACCGTCAAAGCAGTCAGTGGCCATCACGCCTAGTGGCGTCTTGTAGGGCAACAACAAATTGATTCCACTTTGCTCGGTCGGTGGCCATCCTTCGTACAGTGCCCCAACTCTGGTTCATTCTTTGCATCTCAGCCTCCACAGTCCTCCGCCAGGTTGTTTTTGGTCGGCCTCTCTTTCGTTTTCCTTCAGGGGCCCAAAGCATAGCTGTTCTTGTGATGGCATCGGGGTCTCTTCTGAGGACATGACCAACCCAGTTCCAGCGTCTGCCAGCTATGATGGTGTGCATGTCCTCTTGCTTGCTACGAGTAAGCAGATCTTGGTTAGTGATGGTATTCGGCCAAAAGAT
This sequence comes from Oreohelix idahoensis, assembly GCA_024509875.1. Classification (NCBI taxonomy): domain Eukaryota; kingdom Metazoa; phylum Mollusca; class Gastropoda; order Stylommatophora; family Oreohelicidae; genus Oreohelix; species Oreohelix idahoensis. The sequence continues at coordinate 309,667 of JAMPIV010001207.1, forward strand.
TCGGTGAATTTTTCTTAGGCATGTTGTGTGAAAAGAGGACAATTTCGACATTTCCTTCTCTGTAACTCTCCAGCATTCCGCACCATAGAGAAGCACAGAAAGCACACAGCTCTGATATAATCTTAATTTTGTGCTTGTGCTGTATTGGGAGGACTTCCAGATGTTGTTTAGGCTAAAGAAGGCTGTTCTTGCCTTATTCATTCTGATGTTGATGTCTTTGCCTGCCCCGCCGTCTGGTGTTACTATGCTTCCTAGGTATGTGAAGGTATCTGTCTGTACCAATTGCTTATTCCTTACTGATATGGGCTCAGGGTTGCTCACATTGAGCGTCATGACCTCAGACTTCTTTAAATTGATGTTCAAGCCCACCTGCTGGCTAAACTTATTAAGTCTATCCGTTTTTTCCTGGATGTGTTGATGTTAATGTGCTAGCAGTGCAATGTCATCTGCATATTCCAGATCTTCCAATGTAGAAAATGTTGTCCATCTTATTCCTCTTGGACTGCCCTCTGTTGTCTGGCGCATCACCCAGTCTATGACTGTTAAAAATAGAGTGGTTGATAAGGGGCATCCCTGTCGTACTCCTGTCTTCACCTCAAAGGTTAGGTTGCTCTGCCCAACACTGCACGTAAAGTTTGCATAGAGGCTTTTTATGATTGACACTATGCAGCTTGGAATTCCATAAGCCCTCAGTATTTTCCATAAACTGTCCCTATGTATGCTGTCAAAAGCCTTTTCAAAATCAACGAAATTAATGTAAAGCTGTCTTTGCCATTCTGAGCACTGCTCTATAATGTTCCTGAGAGTGAATATATGATCTACACATCTCCTATTCTTTCTAAATCCTGCTTGTTCTTTCCTCAGTTTGTGATCTACTGCCTTTGAAATTCTCTGTATAATTATCCTGCCTAGTATTTTGCTGGGAACTGAGAGAAGAGTGATTCCTCTCCAATTATTGCAGTCTGCAAGATCTCCCTTCTTGGGCAATTTGACAATTATTCCTTTGTTCCACTCTGATGGTGTTGTCCCCGTTTTCCAGACTTGTGCAAATAGTGGTTCTAATAGTTCTGCTGCTAGCTCAGGGTCTGTCGTAAATAGCTCTGCATTTAAGTTATCATGGCCCGGAGCTTTGCCGTTCTTTAACCCTTTGATTGCTGTGATGATTTCTTCTTTTCGTGGAATGTTTGTATTCACATCTAGATCGTTTTCAGCTTCAGGAACATTCAATTGTGTCTCTGGTGGTTCCTTGTTCAGAGTTTCTCTGAAGTGCTCTGCCCATCTTGTTTCTTGTCCCTCTGCTGTCGTGATGAGATTACCTTGCTTATCTCTTACTAATGTAATATTGTTTGCACCTCGTTTTCCGCTGATGAATTTAGTTATTTTGTATACTGTGCTTTGTTCATTTCTCAGTGCTGCCTCCTCTGCCTGTCTTGCAAGATCGTCTAGGAAATTCCTTTTGTTGGCTCGGGTTTGGCGTTTAACTTCCTTGTCCAGCTGACTGTACTGTTCGCTATATAGTTGCTTTAACCTGGGGGACTTCGCTTCTGTTTTCTTTCTTTTCATTTCCTTTCTCATCGTTATGGTGTTTAAAGTTTCTGGTGTTATCCAGTCTTGCTTCTTCCTTTCCTGGAATCCCAAGCATGATTTGCTGCTTTCTTTGTATATTGTTGAAATGGTGTTGAAATTCTGGTCTATATCATCAGTCAATGTCTTTTCCTGACTTTTGGCAAATTGATATCGTTTCTTTATGTCGGCCGCAAAAGCTTTTCTGGTAAGGGAGTCCTTCAATTTGCTGATGTCAAACCTTTTCTGTGTAGTTACAGTTGGTCCAGCCCTTCTTAGTTTCACTTTCAGTTTTGCTACTACTAAATGGTGATCACTTCCCACATCTGCACCTCTTCTTACCTTCACATCTTGTAATGCATGTCTCCATCTACCGTTAACCATGATGTGGTCTATCTGGTTTCTGTCCCGACCATTTGGTGATTCCCATGTTAATTTGTGAATTTCTTTATGTGGGAAGAGTGTTCCTCCAATGACCAGGTTATTAATGCTACAGAAACTTATTAGTTTATCCCCATTTTTGTTTGCTGTTCCGCTGCCGCATTTCCCCATTGTTCTTTCATTATATGTATTGTGTGTACCAACTTTCGCATTGAGGTCTCCCATTACTATAACAAGATCATATCTAGGTGTCTTCCATTTCTTTCTGCAGTTGTTGATAGAATTCATCCTTGACCTCCTCATCGCTATCATTCGTTGGTGCGTAGCATTGTATTATTGAAGTGTTGGTGAATCTCTCTCTCAATCTTAATCTTATCAGTCTGTTGTTGATGGGTTTCCATTCCAGTAATGTCCTTTCTATTCCTTTCTGTAGAATAATGGCTACGCCTTCATTGTGTTGTCCATCCTCTCTTCCAGAGTAAAGTACTGTTTCTCCTGTTGCTGTTTTAACTTTTCCTGCCCCTGTCCATCTGCTCTCGCTTATCCCTAGAATGTGTAACCTATAGTTTCTCATTTCTGCCGTGACCTGTCTTAGTTTACCTGTCTCGTACATTGTCCTGACATTCCAAAAACCTATTCTTGTATCCTGTTTTGCGGTCAGGACATCCGTTTTCATGTCAATGGCTTCCTTTCGGCTTTCACCACTGACAGTCATACGAGCCACAGACTCCGAATGTCCATCCTGCAGCAAAGTTTGTTCATTTATTATTGTTTCCGTAACTTCATTGTTTTTTTACACAGACAGAGGTGTCAGCCCTGTGCTAAAACCCCCAACCTGGAGGACCAGGGTACCAGCTTTTGTCTGACCCCTACCCACACAGACCAGTCCAGCTTGGTTGAACCTACCAGGAGTAAAACTCCCACTGGCATAGCTCTGGGGATTGTCAGGGTACGCAAGCTGCCATACCGCTACAAGGTATAGGTACCATTGATGGCAGAATCACATCAACTAGTGGCTGATAAAGAGAATGGAGAAGTAGATGAGTCCACAAAATCTATTATAATGGTAATTGCTTGCTCAGCATGTTTACTATAATAACTTATAGTCTCAGTGAGAATGTTTTAATTTAGGAACCTACCTGCATGCCTTTCAGAGCTGCAACACCCATGTACAAAAATACACCATACAAAACAGCCATCGGAATAAACTGTTGATGATAAAGCAATATTCATAATTTATATCATCTTTATATGCTACTACTGATCATAACATGGCAAAATAACAGTCACATAAGAACAGTACAAAGCTGATAAATAAAACTTGAAACTAAAAAAAAGACAGAACATTAACAGAAATTACTATGAATGTTTTTCATAAATTTATTTACTATAAACTCCTAAGATTCACAAGTGCTCTGAACTGCAGATAGACTATAAATAAAACTTATTATTTATGGAATATAAAATTACTGCTACCTAATTACCTTCTGTATAGATCTAGAACTGAAAACTCCAGAAAATCCAGTTTCAAACATGCATTATTTTTCACATAATTGTCACCGTAAAATTGTAATAATCTTGTCACATCAGTCAATATTCAACAACTCAATAATAGTGATAAATTGCTGTCACAATACCAACCTGAAGTACTGTTGTAAACAAAACAGAGGCTCCACTCAAAATTCCCACCAGCAGTGCAGTAAGTCGCTGCTCTCTGATTAAGACAAAACATTAAAATCTGTTACTATGAACAGGGAATTACAGAAACAAAGATTAAACTGTAATCATTTCCATTTATTGTGTGTGTACATTAACAAAATTAAGTGTAGTAGTTTCTGTAGCGATTTATTTTACACGATGAGATTGCAGTCCAGGTATAGCCACACGTTAGTCACTGCTTAATATCATGACACGTGAGTAGCTACCCTATTTTTACTTAATCTCCTTAGAACCCTACAATAGAAGCTAATTTACTCACATCAGAAGGAGGAAGAACATGTTTATTGGTTATGTTATGAGAACTGGAAAGTTATAATTCATTGTAACAACAGTAAAAATTGATGGAACAAGAGTTAGATGACAAGAAACAATGAAGATCCTAGAAAGTTTAACAAGGCGCTGAAAATAAGTTTACAGCAGAGTTGATAAACAGCAGTAAGGTCAAGAGAAACAGGAATGACCTTTACCAGTAAAACATAGGATTAGAAGAATAAAGAGTTAAAAGTAGGTCCATAGCAGATACTGCCATAAGGGAGTTAAGTGTTAGAGACTTCAGTGTATCAGCTTTATGAGGTGGGGTGGCCGATTCCTTTCCTCACAGCCTTTGCCTTCCCACACTCAGGACCAGAGTCAGGTACTAATTTACAGCTAGGCAGATTGAAGCATGACACAGCCTGGTTTTAAAAAACGAATTTTGTCTCTGGAAGCCAGCCATCCAACCACTCTGACACTCCATGCCCATTTGAAGAATAAGAAATAATAATACATTTCGAGATCAGCAATACAATATTATAACTGTTGCAAAAAACTATAAAAGCAAAAAAGTTATCTGTTCTCTTACCTCACTCCAAGGAACGTAGGTCTTTCTCCAGGGGCTGTACATTCAGACTCTTTCTTTAAGGACATTATATGAGCAATGGCTGAAACAGTTGCAGCTACATACCATGGGAGGCCTAGAAGTGAGCAGATTGCAATGCATATTGCCACCACAAACATATCCAAGTGGTATCCATTTCCTTTCTGTAATGTACATTAAATTACATTAAACATCTGAAAGCGGTTACAGAAAATCAGTAAATTACATTAACCATTCTAGGAGAACTTGACATGAGTTAGTTGAAGGGTAATGAATCAATGAATTAATTTTAAAGTGGTTAAAGAAAATTAATTCACAAACATTACCCAAGAAACACCAGGATCTGTGCATACACAGATGGATCAGCAATAAATGCAACGTTGACCTATTTAGGATGACCTTGGCTTTTATTGAAAGCCTACCTATGCTCCTTGGGGAGCTGAAAGGTAACGAAAGAAAGAATAATTTTTTTTTAATGAAGGAAAAAATAGTCCATTCAACCTCCGATAGGTAATAATTAGGATATATATATATATATATATATATATAGTATCACTGATTCAAGATAATAATTTTGATTTCCGATATCTGAATATTGCATCATTTCATCCCTCTAATCAGTCCAAATAGAGTAAATCATAATGTGTCCAGCTGTGTGAATGTGCATGTGTGTGTGTCTTCCCATCTTTCACCTGTCACGTTGTTAACAAAGGCGAGGAGGGTGGGAAAGCCCCAGGTGTCGGGATGACAAGCTATTATCTATTCATCTATCATCATCAATATACATTACTGGAAGTTCACCAGACCCTCCCTTTCCCATCATACTCTCTCTCTAATTCTTATATATTAACTTTTGTTCCTGTTATATAATGTTTAACGATATTTTAAGCAGTTAAAGAAAATTAGCATCAAACAAACAGCAGACAATGACATCAAACAAACAGCAGACAATGACATCAAACAAACAGCAGACAATGACATCAAACAAACAGCAGACAATGACATCAAATGTTATGTTAGTATTTGTCAACTTTTGTCATTTTCCCCCTTGCTCCATAAGGAGCATGAAGCAATCACTGCGGTTGTCCCCCATGCAAGAGACCTGGACCCAAAACACTTCATGTGTTCTTGCAATAGTGTCAATAATATAATTAATGGTAACAAATGTCAATAATAAAAACATAACAAGTAGTTATATCATCATTTGTCCTCACTATGAGGCATGCAGCTACCAATGGAGATGGCCCCCCTAGAGGAAGCCTAAACAAAAGCCCAAACTTTTCCAATTGTGGCTTCTGTAAGAATTTGTTTTATATGGTGAGGTTGCAACCTTCACATAAATTGTCATTTATGACATGACATGCTTGAATGAACAGTTGTACTATTCTCTACTTCTATATTGTAACAGAATTTAACAGGTGATAGAAAGTCAGCAATGACATAACATACCACCAGCTTGTTTTCTTTTCTGTTCACGATAACTGCCGTGATCTGCTGATCCATGAATATGAGAATAACTGCCAGAAGAGCGGGCAGAACTGCAGCAAAAATCAGCCAGACTGGGTTCTTGTCACTGATGGGGTTGACAAACCATCCACGGTCATCTCTTGTTGGCTATATTTAAAAAAAAAACACAAGAACATTTTTATAGATGGAAGAGGAAGACACGCACATAATGTGACAGTGTAAACTGTTAATATTAATACTATGTAAGAAATCCATACAGAAGAGCCATAGAGGATGGAAGCAGATGCATAAAAGATTCAGATTATGTGATTTTGATATGTGAAGGTAATAATGGTCAATATTGATGAAGGCTTTGCAACTGATAAGACAGTTGTTCTAGATGATTGTGTTGCTGAATACACACACACACACAAATGCAGTACTGCTAATAAGTGACAAAGACCTAACCTAGTATATGATCTTGAGATGCTCGCAGATAACATGTTTAAATAAGGGGGGAAAAAAGATGGTGCTTTATGCTCAATAAGACTACCTCATCCTGTGGAAACTTCAGTTTACAACACTTCAACAAGTACAGACAAGATAGGACATACACTGACACTTCAACAAGTACAGACAAGATAGGACATACACTGACACTTCAACAAGTACAGACAAGATAGGACATACACCGAGGAAACCTGTTGATAGTGTTACAAGACAGTTCTTGCTCTGGAACCCCTAAGGTAAAAGTGGCAGAGGGATACATAAAAACACTTGGAGAAGAGAGCCAGAGACAGAAATAAAAAAGCATAAAGAAAAGACCTTGTGAGGAAAGTACAAGTCAGGGAGGACTTGACATGACTTTATTGAAGACTTGACATGACTTTGTTGAAGACTTGACATGACTTTGTTGAAGACTTGACATGACTTTGTTGAAGACTTGACATGACTTTGTTGAAGACCTAACATTCTCAGGCAGCTAAATGGTAATGGATAAATGAATGCTCCAAAAGGAAGTTGGAGGAAAGAAGGACAAAAACTTAGCTGATGTTGATATGTGAAACAGTGCTAAAGTAAATTAGTCAAGGTCACGTCTGATACACGTCTGTATCATTTTATCTGAAATCCTCATGGACAGCTTTGTTTCAGAAACCGGATTTTTTGGGTTTTCAGATGTCCCTCAAAATTGCGTTAAAGTCGCCCATATCACCCAAAATGTGTTTGAAAAATTGCCCAAAAGAGTCAGAAATAAACCAAATAGTGATTGAAAAGTAGCCCAAAGAAACTTTTGATTTTCAGAATATTTCAGTTTTGGGTGTTCAGATAAAAGGATATAGATCTGTAACGAAAGTGATGTGAAGGTCGTAAAGGTCAACATTTATAAAGGTTTTGCAATTAATTTTACAACTGTTCTAGAGGATGCGTGGCTGAATTTAAAAAAAAAAAAAGTAGTAGTCATAAGGTAACCTGCAGCAAAGAAAAATGATGAAAAATCAACAATAACCAAGTAACACTGTGAACTGACCTTGAACTTTGTTGGCACCTGCAGCTTTGGAGTTGGAATGCTGATAAAATAATCAGTCAACACCATAGAAACGATGGCAATCAATACAGCAAAGTCACTCAATGTTTGACGCACCTGAAGACAAGATTTTACATTTGATTCATGTTAACAATGATGGCAATCAATACTGCAACATCATTCAGTGTTTTGTGCATCTGAAGTTGCAACAACAGTGTATATGGCTATAAATCAGCTCTTTATATTCACTTTATATCACATATTTCTATAGGCTTTTTATGAATTCAAAAATGTACATAGTTGTTCTTCAAACATCACAAATATTATCACTAAAGCACAGTCAAAAACTCGTTACAAACAGATAAAATATGGTTCATAAATACACGTATGCCTCAGTGCCTGCGTAGTTCCCAGGGGTCTCTGAAGAGACAAAGAAAGAACAGGACTACTGCATCCTGGGGCATGTTGTAGACTAATATGACTAATGTAACTAATATGACTAATGTGACTAATATGACTAATGTAACTAATATGACTAATATGAATCTGTGCGTGTGCCTGGCAACCTCATCATGTGAAACATAAACCACAGCTGTCAGAGCATGAGAATGCTTGGTGCATGCTTCCTGAAAGGGGGACAAGCTACAGTAGTATCTTCAAGCTCTGTAGGGAGTATAAAGGAAAATATGACCAGATATGCCTCGGTACAACCTTTCAATTGTTTCTTCCATCCTTTAAAAATACATTTTGTTCAACAGGACGGTTACGTCTGCATGCTAAACTTTCCTTTTCACTTTTTTCCCCCCCAAAAGAACAATTCTTTCCTCACCCTGTTCCAAGTCTTTCAATTTTGTTAGAGCGTATGTTCAAATATAAATAAACTTTTAGTCTTGTAAACTGAACTCTTGAACAAAACAATTAAAACAGTTAGGTTATTTGTGAAAGTACAATTATACAAATTTAAGCAGATTATCTAAGTGTTAAATCAGAGTAAATTATACAAAAGTTAGTTTGAAACAACTCTTTTCTTTAAAAAACAATAAGTGCTTACATAAGTCGGGAAGAAAGCACTGGTCTTAGAATTGGAAAGGATGGTCGCAATGATAAAGGTCCCCAAGAAAAGCAGCACTGATAGGAAGAATGCATCTGGCACATAGTGGGGTGTGTCACATCCAATATTAATGGGGAATCCGCTGTACGTTTCACACACATTAACAGGAATCTTGCTCCAGTTAACTAATGAAGAGGCCAGGTCAGAAAAGATCCATGTCTGGTTGCTGCCTGAAACAAAGTCAAGCATAAGGTTATTATTTTTGAAGAAACAACTGATTGGCAGAAAACACATATTGCTTAAAACTTCATGCGTCTAACTATTCAATAAATACAGAGTTTAGCTCTTTAAAAATGAGAGGTTGGTATTCAGGGCCAATTTTTCCATGTGCTTATGGCAGGAGGCCAGTTTTGGGGGTCTATGTATTTGAATCAAGTTTTTGCCTCGTTCAGTCCCACTTTTATATTTTATTGATCTTCATTGAAATCGCCTTTACAACTATGTATGACATTACAAAACTTTTAAAAACACTGAAAACAAATTGACCTTTAAACTTTGACACTATATGAAAACTTAAAGCAACAGAAAATCCCTTGTGTCAAACATTGGAAAAGAGCTGCTGCAGCACAGTGGTTAGTGCACTGGCTTCCCAGCTTGGCAGTCCTGGTTCAATCCCCAGTTGAGGTGGGATTTTTTAGACAGCAAACAGCTCCAACCTCATGAATTGGGTACCAGAGCAACTCTGGGAAGGTTAAAGTTGACCGGCATGATGCTGACCACATCACCCTTTCTCCATAACTCCCTGTCTTTAGTGCTATTTATCAGTTCTTCAACTGACTTTCTTTCTAACGCCATAGCATTAGATTGTCTGGACCACTTCTCTCTGTCATCCTCTAAACTGTGTTCTGTAATTTTTACTGCTGTCACAGTGTATTCCAGCTTTTATCTTCTCACATGGACTGCTTGTCTTCTGACACGTGTAACTGTAATAATCTTCCTTTACACACTTACCTCTTTGAGGGCACCCTCCTTAGTTTCTTTTAGCTGTTCACAGTATTCTTGAAATTCTTCTGAAACACAACATCTTTGTTGCCATTAGGGATTTTCATTCTTTGTTTGCTAATCATCCATGATTTCCTTCCATATGATAGGACGCAGTGTATGTAACACCAAAGAACTAACTCTCTTCTGTACTTCCATTGATAAAGATTTGTTGCATAGGATATTTGCTTGGCACTCAGTGAGTGCATTCTGCGGTTACTTTGACAATATTATCTTCCCTATGGTGTGCATTTCTTCCTCATGTCCTGAGGACAGCACCATTTCTCCTGTGATCAGTTTCTTCCTCTCTATGCCTTTCGACCTTGTCTCGTAGAGTCCCAGGATATCAGTCTTGTACTTCCCCATTTCTGATGCCACCTGTGCAGTTTTCCCTCATTTGAGGTGACCAGTCTGGAAATATTCCTAGATTTTAAAAAAGTGAGTCAGCAGCCCAGACTCCTTCTGAATTTCTCAGGGCTGCATCATAAGTTTCCTTAATTGAGGACCTTCTTCCATCTTGGATAACTGAGTTGAATTCTTTAAATTACTTGATTTGGATGACTATTTTGTTCTTGTTGAAGTAATTTTGGCTTAAAGTTTCTAAAGAACTGGGTAGCCAGCCTCTTTCCCAATCTTCCTTGTCGCCTTTTACAACATGCCTGGTAGGGCATGATTCACTGTTCTCCTTTCAGATCCAGTAACAAAACTGGCATATGCTGACTGATACATATTAATATTAAGCACTAAAGTCAGTAGACTAGTTGAAATCTGATGCTGTATTTTGTATAGTGTGGATATATCTGTTCTGAGTAATAATACTAAATTAAAAATAAATATGCATGATGCACATGTCTGCTCTTCAAGAAATTCAACCTTACTTGTCTCATTACTGTTAAAATCCTCATAGTTGTACAAATAAGTCAGATGGGTTGTGTCATTGAAAGTGCTGATGGAAGTCCAGTTAATGGAAGTTTCATTTGGAGGAAAACAGCCACAAGTGTAGTTGAGAATGGCATCAGCATTTGTATTCACTGGAGCTTCATCAAGTATTCCTGCGTACAAACATAAGATAATGTTTAATTTACCCTATGAGAAAATTTTTACAAAAATGATATGATAAATATGATCATTTAAGACAAACAAAGTGAGGAAATGTAAGAGTAATGGATTCACACATAATTATCATATTCTGTCATAAGTCTTTGAGTTGATCATGTCTGCACAAATGTAGATCTGTGAAATGATGAGTTATTTATTTTGTTGATTCCAAGCTGTCTAATATATTATTCCACTGCTCATTAACAGGCTGACAGTTGCTATCTGTGTTCTATGAAAAATAAAAAGACAAATGATAATATACTATTCATTACATACGCTTTTTGTTTTCTTCTGTCTCACTTATTTTTCTAACTTTCCTGTAGTTATTGTTTGTTCAAGTACTTTTTTTATTAAATGTACCATGAAGGCTGAATGTCTTTTCATTAAAAAGGTCTGGGATGATTCTATTGTCGCAGTAGCTTTACCATATTACCATTTTCTTAACAACTGAAACACATTAAATCCTGAAACAAGGCTGGAATTTTCCTATCATATGTAAATTTTCACAAAATGCTTTATTGTATTTTAAACATGTCGATAAAGTTTATGAAAACGTATTTATAAATAGAAAGGCTTATAATAATGTTTTCTAGAATTGTTAGATTCTGCTGGTGCACTAGCCTCATTTAGAAAGAACATGTCTGCTGCATGTCATAAGAGGCGGCAATTAAAGAGGTTGTGCATGGGACTAACAACCCCATAATCTCAACAAGTAAAACAACAACCCCATAATCTCAACAAGTAAAACAACAACCCCATAATCTCAACAAGTAAAACAACAACCCCATAATCTCAACAAGTAAAACAACAACCCCATAATCTCAACAAGTAAAACAACAACCCCATAATCTCAACAAGTAAAACAAAGTGCTACAGACACCACATTAATGCTTTGATGCAGGCTTCCTGCAAGGAAACTAGCTGCAGTGTTGCTCATGCTCTATAAGGATTGAAAAGGGAAATCTTTTACATTTTTTATTTCATGTATGAAAAATATCCTGTTCAACCTCTGATGGGTTATAATTAAGATATATATTGTTTTCAGTTACAAATAATGTGAACTGCTGATAATCATGAATGACTGCACCACATTCTGTGTTGTTCTAAAGCAGATAAGAATGTATTAGAATATAAAGAAGTGGGTGGAGTTATAGCAGACTGGCACTGCCTTTCTTGCATCACTCTCTGAGCACTGTCTAACAGAATGACTGGAAACCATGCATGGTCACAGCACCATGTATTCTTCATTAATTTAGCAACTGCCAGCAAATACAGTTTTGAACTGTAAAAGTTAGCTCTAAGGACAGTTAACTACAATTTTAAACATATATAATTATAAAATAAATGCAACTAAATGTTTAAATTAACTACAATTTTAACTCTTAAAGGACAAGAGGCCAGTATCTGGGGCCTACTTTCCCTGGTGCCTGTGACAGGAGGCCTCATTTTCGGGGCTGGTATATTTGAACAAAGTTGTTGTTTCGTGTTGTCCAAATTTTATATTTTATTAACACTCACTCAATTTCATTCACAACCAAGTATAACATCAGTATAACATCCCCATCCATACTTTAATAAAATTGGGAAAGAACTAACCCATAAACATTATATGAATAGTCAAAGCTACAGAAATATACATTCCACATACTATCGTTTACCAATAATCTGTACAAGGTGTTTGCGTTTTCAGATGTGTACACCCTGTACATAATTTCTGTACAGGTTTTCTAACCCATTCCCCTTATTACTGTGTCTCTATTATAAGGTCCTATTGAACACAGGATTTCCTAGTCTGTTAGTGATAATTAAGCAGAGAAATAGACTAAATGATGACACCATCACATTATTTTTACAGTGTAAAATAAATTCAGACATTTATTGTGTGGGTTTTAAAATAAATGAAGACCTGCTTTAAAAGGCAAAGTCCCCAGCCTCATTTATAATGCAGCCCACTGTAATTGAAAATATTTTTACATGAATTAACTCTTTTGATATGCTTTTTTCAGTCTTTGTACAGGTTTTGTGGGTCTTTGTACAGGGTTTTGGATTTTTTTGTACAGGTTTTTCATCTCCAAGGTGTAAGCCACACATATGGAAATATCCTTGCATCAAACATGGGAAAATCACCATTTCTATAAATAGTTAAACACAAGTTATCAACTACATGTGCTAAATATAACATAATCAGATAATCATACCCAAAAGTTTCTTGAAAGCCTCAGCAATAAATATAACAGCAATAAGGCTGGCAAAGCTCTCTTCTGTGAATCTAGTGATGTATCTGACTAAGGCTGACAGGTCAAAAGCTACCACAAGAAGTAGCAGAAAAGCTGTCCACAGCCCAATCCATGCCCTAAATGGCAGGAAATCCAAATCTTGTTCTCTGCAACCAAAATTTAAAAAAAAAATGTTTAAGTAACAAAAATGTCATCAGTAGTTTTTAAAAATTTTAAACCATTATTTGATCTTCATGAAATTAATGATGGATTGTTTATGAACATAGTACACAAAATAAAAAACAGTAATTACTTTACTTGCTCTGTCCATTAGAATTTGTGCATTGCCTGAGAGATGGAGTCAGTTGGTGACCATTATGTTAGCCGTTTGACATCTTTCGACAGTAATGAACACAAAATCTAATGTTAACTCCTTTAAATTAAATCTTTTTCTTAGATTTTTAGCGTGGAATATGGGACTTCAAGCAGATTCTTCCAAGCCCTTTTCTCTACTGTAAGTTTTTTCCTTGTCCTTCATGCCCATTTGGCTTTCATTACTACACTCAATTTTCCTGGGAACTCACTTGAATCTTATTTTTTTTTTTTCCCATACCATTTCTGACACTCCATATTATCATCATTTTTCTTCTGCACTCCTTACGGAGCACACAGTGACCACAGTAGCTGGTCCTTATGCAGGAATCCAGCACTTTACCAGCCCCAAGATCTACAGTTGTGCTTTAGATCAACTGCTTCAAGTAGATTTACATGCAAACAGCAGTATAAATACTTAATCATTCTATTCAGCAAGTGCCCATGACATTAACCTATTCTGCAACCAACCTCATCATTAACCAATATAAAGTGTAACCTGCTTACTTGCAAAAATTATACAGAATCATCTCCAAGACCAACATTGGACCTGTGCTACCCAGAATGTTCAAGGGCTGGCCAGAAAAGAGGGCAAACAGAACTCCAACAATAGCTGCTGTAAAGATACATTCCATAGTGCCCTGTACGTGAAATAAGATAGAAAATATGAGTAACTAAGTTTTCTTACTAACATGTGCTATTTTGTTTCATTATGATTACATATATACACGTTGACTACAAGTGATGATTCACTGGTTGCCATCAATATTTTTGCAAGGGATGAGTCACTGGTGGCAGGTCAATCAAAATATGTTTTCAAGTTGTATTTAATTACGATGACTAGTAGAAAAAAATGAGAAAACACATCAAAATTCACCTTACATCTTCTGCAGGACAGCAGGAAAAAAAACTGAGTAAGATTGCTTCACCACAGAGAAAGCAAGTTTGAATGTTTATTCCAATACTCTCAATGAGCAACAAAATGTGCACAAAACAGAGCTTTGATTGATGCATCAGAGACATGAATATAAACATTTAACAACTGGTAATGTATACATATTTGTCTAAAAGTGCTTTAGATATCTTCTTCAAATGAAATGACTAGATATTATGATGATAATAAATAGTTTTTAATGGTGTTATGAAAGTCATGTAATTCTACAAGTTTTTATCTCGTTAACATAATTACCATGTACTGGTCTGTTGCTTGTCCTAACAGGCCACCAAATGTTACATTGGGTGTCAAGGTTGCCAGATACAAGAAAATGACAGAGGCCACACACTGGATATGCAGGCCATCCTTAAAGTCACTTAAATACCATGGCAGCTTTCTCTTGATGTCAGCTATTAGACCACCAAACAACCTGTGCATGAACAAATATTTATATGATATATAATGGAACAACCTTGTTACAAGTACAATGCAATGGCCTTGTTTGTAACTATAAATCAGATTAAGTATAAAGTATATCAATGAATGCAATCCTCTTCTTCCTAACCAGTTTCTAAGAACTGAAGGTTTCCTTGCCAGAAATACTGTCTATAGTGACCTGTGAAGTTCCAGGTGATTTCTGAGGAGACAGTGTGAGAATAGACTACTGCTCCCACAGGCATATCTCATAAAAGGTGACTAATATGTGTTTGTGCATGTGGCTAGCAACCTCATCATGCAAAACATATTGCTACAGAAAACACCATGGCAACAGCACATGAAAGTTTAAAGGGGCTAGCAGAAAAGTGAAGTAAAGCCAAAATTGGGTGTTAGACAGGATCAATCTAACAGGCTAAATTCTTGAACAGATATACGTCACTACCAAAAAGTAATCATTTTTCCTTTTGATGCTTACTTAAACTGTAATCAGGTATATATAAGTATTAGTAAATCTATTATGGTCTTCATACTTCCTGTACAAACTTTGTTTCACACCTGCCAATGCTGAACAATATATGCCTGCCACTGTTGCACTGTACTGAAGCAAACAAGTTTGTTCCATGCCTGCCACTGTTGCACTGTGCTGTACTAAAGAACAAGTTTGTTCCATGCCTGCCTAAGTTTAATTCTTGCCAATGCAGTAGAGCAGTGGCATACTAAGGGAGGTCTGAAGGGAGGCAGTCCGCCCTAGGTGACAGCCAGGATAGGGGTGTCCTCGGGCAATATTATGATTGTACTTACTGTTAAAAATTTACTGTTGAAACAAAAAAAAAAAAAAAAAAAAAAAAAACACACACACACACAAATAGTAATACGTCTTACAAGGAGAAGGACAAGAAAAACCTACGTTACGGCCACAAGGCCTTCGTCAGGGACAGACAAACAAGAGACAGGAGGGAAAGAAAATGAGAATTAAGTAGAGAACATGAAACTATAAAAATAAGAGAAAAGAAACTCCCTTAATATAAGTCCAGTCACATGTGAAGCAAAGCAAGATGGCTGCCACTAAACTGGAAAGAGGAAGTTGATAGTATATAAAAATAAGAAATAATGAAAACAAGGACTGGAAAAGAGTGAGAAAAAAGTAATCAATAAATAATAAATAAAATTAAAAAAAAATAAAAAAATAAATAAAATATAAATAAATAAATAATAATAATAAATAAATTTAAAACAAATAAATAAATAGATAAAAATAAAAACTAAATAAAGAAATAAATAAAATAAAAAATAATAAAGGAAAATAAATAAATAAATAAATAAATAAAATTATTAAATTAAAAAAATGGTAATTTAAAAAAAAAAATAAAAAAAAAAAAAAAAAAGGGTGATCGCATCTCAAAGTAGAAAGTCATACAACAGGGACTCGATAGAGAAAGGCGTCTCAGACAAAAGAATGTTGGGTATTCAAACCGTGTGGTTTGAGGCAACCCATAAGATGGATGAGGCGTTGTTCCTGGCGAAACCGACTGTTGGCGTCCGAGGAACAGTATCTGATGGCTGTCACCTGGATGTCAGTGGCACCGTGGTGGTCAGGGCCATTGAAGTGGATGGCCACAGGTGTGGAATTAAACTGAGAGATGTCATAGAGGTGTCTGCAGAATCGGTCGCCCAGTCGTGTGCCCGTTTGGCCGATGTACGTAATGGTGCAACGTTTGCATATAATAGCATAAATGACGTTGCATGACTCACATGTGAAGCCATGGGTGATGGTGAACTTGGCGTTAGGGAACGAGACTGAACGTGTTTCGATTACATACTGACACGTCTTACATCGTGTACAGTTACATGGCTTGGTTCCAAAGTGGCCATCGTTGACGGTTTTCAGGCGGCTGTGGACTAGGAGGTCCCTCAAATTTTTGTCCCGTCTATATGCCAGCATATAGACCTTCGTCGATTTTCAAAAAGCCTTTGATAGTCTACACCGCCCATCATTGTGGAAGATACTTACAATCTATGGTTTTCCAACAAAATATGTGAATATAATCAAAGCGCTATATGACAATGCAAGATGTTGTGTTAGAACAAATAAAGGGAATACAGAATGGTTTACAGTAGAAACAGGGGTGAAACAAGGCTGTATTATGTCACCACTACTTTTTTGGAATAGCTATTGATTGGGTTATGAGAAACTATAAAACCCACAATGAACAATTGGGTATAAAAATGGACAAAATGGAAAATTCCTGGGGGACCTGGATTTCGCAGATGATGTAGCAATTCTTAAGTTCAACACCAAGACAATCCCAAGAAGCAATAAATAATTTGTGTCATCTCTCGGTTAAAATTGGTCTCCAAATAAATGCCTCTAAAACTAAAGCTATGAACTTTTCTAACGAGACCTTTGATATCATCTTGAACGGGGAAAAACTACAGAAAGTTGAAAGTTTCAATTATTTAGTGCAGTAAAATGACTCAGGATGGTGACACAACAAGAGAAATCCATACTAGAATTGCTTTGGCAGCTAGCGCCTTCAATAGATTATCTAACATTTGGAAATTACGATCATTGAATATACATACCAAGCTTCGTCTGTTTAATTCAAATGTTATCTCAGTGTTAACATACGGCTGTGAGGTTGGAAAATAACAAAATCATTGGAGAACAAGCTGAATACATTCGAGAACAAATGTCTTAGAAAACTCATGAACATCAGTTGGAAAGAATTCAAGACTAATCGACAAATAAGAGAAGACTCTAGGCAGAAATATGTCTCCGACTATATAAGGAAAAGACGATGGTCATATATCGGTCATGTCCTACGAATGCAAAACAACAGAATACCACTACAGGCGCTCACTATGGGGTTCCTGAGGGTAAGAGGAAAAAAGGAAGACCAAAAGAAACACTCAGAAGAACAATAATAAGAGAAGGAAGAACGTGGGGCCTAAATAATGTGCAAGAGCTAAGAGGAGTGGCGTCACAACGAACAGCCTGGAGAGCACTGGTTTCTGCCTTATGCGCCGTGTTTGGTGCTTAAAGAATTTATTATTATTATTATATGCCAGCAAGGGTGGCTCACTAAATGCTTCCCGCGCCACTGGGTCAGCTTGGAGGAGAGGTAGGTGGCGAAACAGGATCCTTTTGACAGCAGTGCTGTGAGGGTGATAGGTCATTATTAACTTGACTCTATCAGAGGAGGTTTTTTGGCTGGGTATGAGGGCCTCTAGACGTGAGATAGGGAGAACACGTTCTAAGGCAGAGGTAAGAACATCTTCTGGATACTCTCTGTTACGGAAGAAGTCCAACATTTCTTGTGCTCGGCATAGAAAGTTGTCATCATCTTGGCATAACTGACGGAGGCGGAGAAGTTGTGAGAAAGGCAAGGAGTCCCGACAAGCCGGAGGATGAGAGGAAGTATAAAGGAGGTAACTGTGTGCATCGGTGGGTTTGTAGTACACCGAAGTGGTGAGGTGGGGCGGAGTGATAGTGACAACAATGTCAAGGAAATTAACAGAGACAGTGGAGATGTGAGAGGTGAATTTACTAGCAACTGTGTTTCTTTATAGGAGGGGTTGCCAAAGACAGGATGTGCCCCAGGCGCCAAATATTTTAAGTACTCCCCTGCTGTAGAGTACTGAACCAAGCAATAAGTTTGTTCCATACCTGCCTATGTTTGATTAAAACCTGCCAATGTTGTACAGTACTGAAGCAAATAATGAGTGATACTCTTTTCTCATGAAGTGAAAAAGCATTTGAAAATTTACAAAACATAAAACAAAAACAAAGAAAAATGAGTTACTGACTTTCCAGTTCTCTGTAATGTTGGGTCAGCATGGCCTTCTTCTTCTTCATCTTCTTCTTCCCACTTTGGTTTTCCTATCGAGGGCTTGGCAATTTTACGGGGAGCCTAGATGTAATGGAAAAGGTCAAAACAAAAAGTGTCACTGACATTAGCAACAGCCACAGATTGACCTTCACTGCAGACCTAACCAACACCAACAGTTATATAAATATGAAAACAAAAACACGTATGGTAATAGCACGAAATGTTTAAGTCGGAGTTTCTTAACCTGTGGTCCACAGACTCCTTGGAAGTCAGTGAATAGATTTTAGGGGTCCATATACATAACCTAAAATTTAAAACATAAAATGTGTTATTACTCTTTTATGTACATTTTTTTCCACGAATGGGTACATAGCCTTCATCGAACAATCATAGGGGTCCAAAGCCTTTATCAGACAATCAAAGGGGTCCATAGCCTTTATCAGACAATCAAAGGGGTCCATAGTCTTTATCAATCAAAGGGGTCCATAGCCTTTATCAGACAAAGGGGTCCATGATACAAAAAGGGTTAAGAAACCGTGGTTTAAGTTTATCTTCAAATATGAACATTTTAGCTGACAGTGTTGCCAGTACAAGAATAAAAACTACAATACACTAACCTGTCATGGACTAAGTATGAGACATAGTATGTATATCAGTCTTAGAATAGCGTCATAAGATGACATTGAAGATGACACTGAACATGGAGCTAACAACTTCATCATTCACAAACCTACAGTTCCCCAAACAACACAGGCCTTTAACAAAGTCATACCAAGTCTTTCTGTCATGTAACATCCAGAGTCTTCCTGTGACTTCTTTGTCTATTTCATTTGTCTTCAGTCTTCTTTTCCACATGGTTTTTTTTTGGGTCTCTCTCTACCACTATAACCCTGGGGAATTCCATAATAAGGACTGCCTTGTATGGCAATCAATAGGTTTTTCTCAATGTATGTCCTCATCATCTCATCTCAACCCGTAACCCGTCATGGGTCGTAGGGGTGCCATGGTGGAAGCATCAGCAGACAGGGTCCTCCACTGCTCTCTATCCTCAGCAATGTATGTCGTATCCATCGCCAAAATTGTATCACCTCTTGGGCTTACTTGATTTATTTTGATTCCTACATATTTGACAATGCAATGAAAGCTCCTCTTGCAGACCAGCACTTGTCCTTGTACCCTTATTGTGAGTAGCCCTGGTATATCATCATCATTATTTCCTTCTATGCTCCTCATGCAGCATGGAGCCACTACTACAGTTTAGTCCCTTCAAATAAAGCCTTCACCAAAGCATTAATTTTGGTTTATGTGGCAATCTGTTTCATATGATGAGGCTGCCAGTCTTCATAAAGCTATGTTATATATGACATACCTATCATTCCATCTGTTATTAAGGTTTACTAATGATCTAACCTGTGATGGAACACTCTGTGGTGGCTCAATCCTAATCTTTGGATCCCACTCTCCAGGTGGAAGTGCTGTTACCTGGTCCAGAAACTCATCAACTCCAGCTAGAATGTCTTGTCTGTTGCGAGCTTTATATGCTACTTCTCTAAACACCTATAACCAAATCATTCAAACGAAGAAAAACAATCATTACTATATGCTTGAAATGTATCACTTAACATCAGAATGACAGCTACTATAATCACAATGAAATAACTGCTGGAAGTTTTGATGTTGTTTGTTGGTGATGCTGTTGTAACTATCTGCTATTTGCAGGAACAGCTTTCAAAATCATGTGCAGCATCAATATCATTAAGTGCTTTGCCTGCAGGCACAGGCAATCATATTTCCTTATCTCTCCCCAGTCTCCTGTCTTGAATTATTTCTATCTTAGTTTTGTGCCCATGTAATGTGGCCTCTGTAGAAAAGTCTCCCATATTTTTGAATAGGTTTGTCAATCTGCCATGCTTTTGTCCTTTTTTCAAAGAAATGATTTAAAAATCACCTGCTCATGATGTCTCCCATTTCAAAGAACTGGCCTCAATGACTTGCTCTTACATTTCCCTTCCGCGCTGCTTTTATTAGTCAATTGTGTTTTGATAGGTTGTTTTTAGCTTCTGACATTATTTAATATAAACATAATGGCATCCATTATTTTTCATTACAAAGCCAAGAAAAGAAAGAAACAAAAGGTAGTGAGACACGTTTTACAATTGAACAATACACTTAAAACAAAAGAATCTTTCCAGGTTTACTCTCTATCAGCCACAGTTACAAACAGTAGACAACAATGAGAAATATAGACAGGTAACACTGTAAACACAGGGAAAAAACAGAATAAGATGAGCAACACAGACAGATGACACTGTAAACACAGGGGAAAAAAACAGATGAACAAAACAAAAATAAGATGAGCAATATGACAAAGTAAATATACCTCATCAACCATTAAAGTTGACATGGATCTTCCAATTTCCACATTCTTCTGCTGGCTACCTGGCGGTCCAAGCAATATAAAGAGGAATCTTGTTGTAATGGGTACCTCAGTGATGTCTCCAATGTTTCTTCCTTCACACAGACGAATAAAGCCTGCTACCTGATGTGGACAAATTTATACATTCAGTTATTTATGTACTCTAAGAATGTATCTTCAACTAAAGTTTTAAGATAAGAACTATAAAAAAACTGAATGAGACAAGCACCTGTGGAACAAGAGGTGATGAGAAAATCTGGCATTGGATGTGACACACATTAAGAAAACTAGTTGATAGCATTACAAGGCAGTCCCATTTTGGGAGACACAAAAAATGCCTGTAGAAGAGAACGAGAGACAGGCACTAAAGGGATACAGAAGGGATGGAAAGACCTTTAACGGTCAGCACAGGACAGGAAGACTTGACACAGGACAGGAAGACTTGACACAGGACAGGAAGACTTGACACAGGACAGGAAGACTTGACACAAGACAGGAAGACTTGACACAGGACAGGAAGACTTGACACAGGACAGGAAGACTTGACACAGGACAGGAAGACTTGACACAAGACAGGAAGACTTGACACAGGACAGGAAGACTTGACACAGGACAGGAAGACTTGACACAGGACAGGAAGACTTGACACAGGACAGGAAGACTTGACACAGGACAGGAAGACTTGACACAGGACAGGAAGACTTGACACAGGACAGGAAGACTTGACACAGGACAGGAAGACTTGACATAGGACAGGAAGGCTTGGCATGTTTTTGTTGAGGACCTGTGCTCTATCAGGAACTGAAAGGTATTGATTGTTTAAAACAGTACATTTTTGTTTTTTACTGACTTCCTCACTTATTCTTTGCCTTTCAGAATCCTTTGGAGAATGTGCTTTCATGCATCTCCATGTCCTTATCTTTCTTATGTCAGTATTCAATGTATTGTTGAAGCTTCCTCTATTTTATCTACTACTCGATTCCAGAAAAAGCATTACTTTAATGCTAATAGATGACTTTCTCAATGTCTAGTCCCCATCTTTTGCTCAGCCGGTATTTGTCTGCTTCTTTTTTGATTAATTTTCGTATAGTGATGTTTTCATGCAATTGTAATTCTTAATGTTACTTTTTATTTATTTATTTTAAATAAAAATTATTATCCAGTTCAACCTCAGATGGGTAATAATTAGGATATATAGTGTCTCTAATTCTAGATAATATGTTCAATGACCAATAAGTGATAGTAAGCATCATCCATTCTCACCAACCATTGTTAAACAGTGTAAACTAATACAGTATTTCCAGATGGTGTAAGCTTGTATGCTATATCAGCTTCCATGTATGAATGACTTGATGATAACATTCTCTGTGTAGTTCTCTAACATCTCTCACAATACAAAGAAAGAATTGAACTACCGCTCCCCCAGGTGACATATGACGTTATGTATGAGACTGGCAACCTCGTCATGTTCAATTAATTGCTGCAGAAACCACACCTGCAAGAGCATACAAAAATGCTTGGACTCAGGGCTTCCTGCAAGGGAACAGTTGCAGTGAAGGTCCCATAAGGAGAAAAGATGGAAATTAAAAGACTGAGAGTTGAATCAGGATAGATGCCACTAGGATGTTTATTAGCTAATAATACTGAAGAAGAAGAAACCTTTGTGTCATCTCCAAGAGTTCCACCAGTTCTTATTACAGTGCTAGTTTTTTTTTTTGTTTAAATGTACGCCCGCTATTACTCGAGGCGAAATCTCTGGTTAGTATATCTAACTTGAGACTGATTTTACGTGAGTATCCTATTTTCCCTGTATGATGACAGGTGTCCTCTCACCATTCAGGCAGATACTCGCCGTCTTCTGAGAGTACAGTGCTAGTAAATATGGAAGCAAAACAACAACAATCACTACATTTAACTCCTAAAGGACCAGAGGCCAGTATTTGGGGCCAATTTTTCCAGGTTCTTGCGATGGAAGGCCAGTTTTCGGGACTGGTGTGTTTGGACTACATTTTTGTTTTGTTTTCTCCCAATTTTATATTTAATTAATTCTCATTTAATTGTCTATACAATTATGGGTAAAATTACTGTTCTTTTAAAACAAAAACTTTGAAAGAAACTAACCTTAAAATTTAATACTATATGAAAACTCGGGGCAATAGAAAATTCCTTTGTGTCAAACATGGGGAAACGACCAAGTTTTAACTCATTCATTCCAGAGTTATTTTGCACGCTGTGCCAGACTTTTTTTGTGGGCAGAATTTTATAGAGTGAAGTGTTCATCTTTCAGTCTAAATTTGTTTGTGAATTTTCCTTTGAACATGTACTTATTATATACCAAACTGTAGGGAAATAGATAGAGAATTCAAATATATAATGTCTGTGGTAGTATTAACACAAGTATGTTCGGTATAATTTAATCATTTTGCATGTAAAATTGAAAAACGCTAAAAAGTTGACTGTAGAATACGATCTTACGAAAGACAAATTACTGTCGTAGACAATAAAACTTTCTTTTTAGTCTTCAAACGTCAAGTAAATCCATATACAAAGTAAAAAAAAACATGCTTATGGCCAAAATTAGTAGATTTAGTGTTATTCGCACCAGTTTGTCCGTGGTTCTTTGTAAGAAAAAAATAAATTATGCAATCGTGCATTACATAATTTTCAAACAAATAAATAAGAATAACGTCATATAAATACTTTTTTACTCTTGTTTAATGTTTTAATAGTATCCCTAGCTTCATCTTCTACCAAGAACTAGTGATTAGATGTTACGGTAGGTCTAGTTTTGTTGCTTTTTGATCGGCCAGAATATGACTATGCCCACTCATCAACTAAATCTAGTGTGTCTAGCTTTTCTGCATCTATTCCGTATTTTGACAACAAACTGTGACTACCAAACAATCATCATCAATGTCAGCAATGTTTCAAAGTAGTTTGACACAATTATTTGCTTAGGAGACTTAGAAAATGTAAATATAAAGCGTGACATATTTCTCTAGCAAAAACAACGAAATACGTAAACACGCGAATCTTCACAAAAATTGTGATAATAACATCAAAACACGCACATGTGCTGATTAACTAAAGTCAAATTAGTTGTTTAAATAGTAGCGGAAGTCATTCTACGAGTTTTAATATATGAACTGCATGAAGCGGACGACTTTTAGGGATTTATTCGTGATAAACTAAAAACCACGCTATGAGCGTTGCTGGGGCACGGCGTGTTGAATTTTGCAACGCTCAGAGCGTTGGTGTGGAGTCAAAGAGTTAAGAGTTAATACAATAAATACCTGATAATTTAGACTGTCTAGTTCACCAACTAAGATGTTTGCTGCCTCTGCTCCTGCTGGAATCTTCCTCATGAACTGCTCATTCAGCTTGAAAAAAAAACACATCAAAATAATCTCAATAATCCACGTTAACAACAAAATAGATGTCAATGTAATAATGATCCATGTGAACAATACTATACCACCCCACAATCATCATATTCATATGACCTACAAAATAACCACCAATATGACAAGAATAATTCATTCAATCAGTTGTCTGGTCTACTTCAAGAAATTTACCTGCTTCTGACTTTGACCTCATATTATTATTACTTGAAGACTCTGGTTTTTAAAAAGTTACATTTAAATCATAAATGAATTTCTGAACTTTGCTTGCAGGTCTCATTTTCATACACATTGCTTTCATTACTTTGCATAGTTGCAAATATAGTGGACAGAATGTTTAGAATCAAAATTTATTCAGTGAATCTATTTCATCATATGTAAATACAATTAATAAATAAAGAGAGATGGGATGGGTTTACATGAACAAAACAAGAGATTAAACAATGCAAACATTGCAAGGATTCAACACGCATGCTAAAAATAATAACAGAACATTGAAAAAATATGCAGCAATTTGTTGAACCTTCAGAATATTAATAATGTTCAGCAAAAACGATTTGAACAAAAAAAACCAAAAAGAAAACACAAACAAAAAGCAAAGACAAAATGCATGACATGATTGTCTGAACTGAATCAATCAATCAATACCCTTTAGCTCCCCATGGAGCACAGGCCTTCAACAAACACATGCCAAGTCTTCCTGTCCTGTGCCATCCGCTCGAGTTCTTCCCATGTTTTCCTCATCATTTTCACCTCTGTTTCCAGTTCTCTTCTCCATGTGTTTTTTGGTCTACCTCTGCCTCTCTTTCCCAGTGGATTCCAGAACAAGGACTGCCTTGTAATGCTATCAACAGGTTTCCTCAATGTGTGTCCTATCCATCGCCAGCGTCTTCTTCTCAGCTCTTGTTCCACTGGCACTTGTCTGGTTCTTGTCATCAATTCCACATTTGTGACTTTGTCGTACCATTTCAGTCCTTCTATTCTACGCAAGCACCCGTTTATAAAAGTCTGTAGCTTTTTGGTTGTTGTTTTTGTTGTTCTCCATGTCTCAGAACCATACAATAAGACTGATTTCACATTTGAGTTGAAGATTCTTATTTTCGTGTTGGACTTGATTTCTCTTGTTCTCCATATGTTTCCCAATGCAATGAAAGCTCCTCTTGCTTTTTGTATTCTTATTTTGATATCACTGTCTGTCCCTCCAACTTTGTCTATATTACTTCCAAGATAAGAATAAGATTCTACATCTTTTAGTGGTGTTTCTTCATGTTCAACCTTGTTATCATTTCTTGCATTTATTTTCATAATCTTTGTCTTTTCCCTGTGTATTTTCAGGCCCACTTGTTGTGACCTCTCATCGAGAATTTTCATTTTCTCTTGCATCTGATTATGGTTATGGGACAGAAGAGCCAAGTCATCTGCAAAATCCAGATCATCAAGCTGTTTAGTCAGATTCCACTGGATTCCATTTCTGTTGTGTGATGTCGATGTTTTCATAACCCAATCTATTGCTAGTAAGAAAAGAAATGGAGACAAGAGGCATCCCTGTCTCACTCCCGTTCTAATCCTAAACGGTTCTGTAAGTTGTCCTTCATGAAGAACTCTACATGTCATGTCTTCATAGGTCTTCTTTATTAAGTTAATGATCTTCATGGGAACTCCATAATGCCTCATCAATTTCCAAAGCGATTCTTTGTCTACACTGTCAAATGCCTTTTCATAGTCCACGAATTCGATGTACAGCGGTGAATTCCATTCCAGAACTGAAGTTAGAGTAGCATGTATCCCAGTTTACAATGGAAAGTGACAAATGTCGAGGTGTTATCATGTGCTGGCCTTCAAAGCATGTATACTGCTTAGACAGCACAGACTAAGCTGATTTGGCCATGTCCGCCGCAAGGAAGATGGTCGCATCCGAAAGATATCTTCTAAGGACAACTGGCAGATGGCCAAAGAACAGTTGGGCTACCACAGCTCAGGTTCAAAGATGTGTGCAAGAGAGATGTGAGGACACTAGACATAAATCCAGCAGCCTGGGAGGATGACGCTGCCGATCGCACCAAGTGGCGATGCTCTCTACGGCACCACCTCAGATTGGGCAAAAAGGAGCTCTCACGGCAAGCAGAAGAGAGGAGAAAATGTTGAAAGAACACCAGGAAAATAAGCAGGACTACTTTTATTATTATTACAATGGAACAATACAAACATAACAACCGGAACTGAGAAAAGCATTATTTATGGAACAGAAATGATGATTCCAAAGTCAAATATGCACAAAACACCGATTAAAAAATACAACCCAAAAACTGATAGCACAGCTCTAGTTATGTCATTATATCAAAAGTCAAATTAGCATCACACAAAAGTGGCAGTTCAGCTTCAGCCATGCTATTATTATTCACAGCATAGAAGATCAATGCCATAGCTGTACAATTATAAAATAAATATACAAGGTGGCACACAAATTAGATCTTAGAGGGGGAACAAAAAGAAGCAAACATTTATTTAACATTATTTATACAGATGTTTTCAAATTGAGCTTCTTGTGCATTCATACATACATCTATCCAAATGTATAGGTTGGTGATGGTTGGGTACAATACGCTGTCATCAATGTTTCCACATTTGGTTTATAATTATTAATTATAATAATATTAACATAATATTCCATAGATTGGCAGAGTGGTTAGAGCACTGGCCTCTCATGCCAAAAGTATCAGGTTCAAAATATGGCAGCATCATGCTCCAGTTCACTCAGCTGTAAATGGGTACCTGACTGCTCTTGAGTTTAGGGAAGGCAAAAGCAGCAAGGAAGGGAACTGGTCACCCCACCTCTCAATGCTGGACCTAGTATATTGAAGTCTCTAACACTTCACTCCCCAATGGCAGTATCTGATAGGGCACTACCTGAACCTTTATTAAATATGAGACCAGACTTTTGGGACACTTTGTACAAGCACACATATTGTCTTAAGTGCCTTATCCCTTTCTAAAATAATAAAACTCTGAGTCTGTATTTGTTGAAGGTATATACTCC
Organism: Oreohelix idahoensis; assembly: GCA_024509875.1. NCBI lineage: Eukaryota > Metazoa > Mollusca > Gastropoda > Stylommatophora > Oreohelicidae > Oreohelix > Oreohelix idahoensis. The sequence goes on from JAMPIV010001207.1 coordinate 336,991, forward strand.
TCAGGGAGCTGAAGTTCCATGATGATGATGGGCCATGCCAATAATTGAAAAGCTTTTAGTTTACAAGAAGAAAAAACAAATGTTCTTATGACATGGATTCCTACTCAAAACAAAAATACTTCATGCCTGACAAACACGGATACAAAAAAATAACATGCTAGCAAAAATAAAACTGAGCAAGGATCTAAAAGCACAACACCATTACATTCACACCGTTGTCCTAACAAACCTGCTTTGTCAATAAACTGTTTTGGCGTTTTATCTGGTTGAAATATAAAACTAAAGCTAATATTTTGTGGTACAAAGTTCATCTTTTTTTCAGATTCAGTAAATATGATTTAATTACTAAAAGATAATAATAAATGGTTGCTACTTTCATTACATAAGATGTGATAGTTAAAAAAGTTGCTACTTTCACAGCTAAGAGATTGTGACATTTACTGTGATTACAGAGCTGCTACTTTTGCTAACAGGAAACAGTGGATAAAGAGTTTCTACTTATAGTATAGGCTTCAAAGTTGCAACTCTAATTGCTGAGAGATGTTTAAAGAGTTGCTGCTCTTACTGATTAGAAACAGCTAAAGATAATATATAGAGCTATATAGAGTTGTTTTTGATTAATTAAAAACAGTTAAAGAGTTCTACTTTCAATAATTACAAAGGTCCTACTTTAAATACTAAGATATTGTATGAAGAGTGGCAACTCTCACTGCTAAGATACTGTATAGAGATTTGCTACTTTAACTGCTAAGATACTGTATAGAGATTTGCTACTTTAACTGCTAAGATACTGTATAGAGATGTGCTACTTTAACTGCTAAGATACTGTATAGAGATTTCCTAATTTAACTGCTGAGATACTGTATAGAGATTTGCTACTTTAACTGCTAAGATACTGTACAGAGATTTGCTACTTAAACTGCTAAGATACTGTCTAGAGATTTCCTAATTTAACTGCTAATATACTGTATTAAGAGAGCTGCTTAATAGCTACAGACTTGACTAAAGAGCTGCCCCTTAGATAATAAGAGAAAGTTACTTCTATTAAAAATTATATTTTAATACCTTTCAGAAAAAAGAATACATACATTATAGCTGCCAATCTGCAGCATGTTTCAACAGGAAAATAACAAGTTTTATTTTAATAATGATGTTGATATAAATGGCAAGAATGATATCATTTCTTCTTTCTCACTTTTTTTCTTTCAAACATCCTAGTGGGTAGGAAATACTTTTACAGGAAACAAAATTCTTTATGTAAACTGCGAATCATCACAGAAATATCCTGCATAGAATGTAGAAAACAAATTCAATACATCAATAAGTATTTTTCATTCTCTTGGGTATGTAGGCCAGCGATGAGATGCCTCCACACATTTTGTCTCTCTTGCCGTACTCTCCATCTTTCTACAGATGTATCCTGCATCCATCGCCTCTGTTATCATGTCTCTCTCTTCCAAGGTGTGCCTTGTTCTCTTTCATTCTGGGTTCTATCTCAGTGCCTGAAATAATATGCAGGAAGCTAGTTCCTCCAGATACCATTCAGTCTCAGTCCAAATACTTTGCTTTTACTCTGCATGCTCTCATTTGGTTCAGTATCAAAGGTCATCATTTCAAACTTCTTTCTGGCACCCATTTTGTTTTTTTTTACTAATCTTCTTAGGTATCCAATTAAATAATCCTACGTCTTAAAATGCTGATGTGTTTTCAATGTTGCTGTGTCACTTTCACATGGCACTGTATTTTCTTGTTTTGGATTTGTTCATGGTATAATCAATGAAATAAATGTAAGAATGTAATGTCTCCCTCTTGGTATGTATTTCAAGATAGCTGTAGTGTGCAATATACAGCTATGAACATCAGTATATATCTAGAAAGAAAAAAAAACTGTCCGAATACTTTAAAAAAATATATATATATATATACCCTGGCAATCGAGGGGGACTCTGCCAGATCTCCATTCATCACCTCCAAATTTGGTTGACTGTTTGGATTGCCCCTTATTCTAGATGAGATCTGGGCATCTGTAAGAGATACAGTACAATATAGTGAGAGCCCCACACTTCTGAAAATCAAAGTGCTTATGAAAAATATAAATTAAAAACTAATCATTTCATATCAGCAACATACAATTCATGTTACGATATGTATTTCAAATCTGTTGTAATAAATAAAAATAAAATCCTTTGAGCACTTTAATATACGCTATTTCAGCTTTGCTTAAAAAGAAGTAAAATAAAGGTTTAATATAAATAATTCCAAAATACTAAATACAGTACAACATCCTTATATGACATACACTCATCATTCAGCTCCCCAAGGAGCATAGGCCTTCAACAAACTTATGCCAAGTCTTCCTGTCCTGTGCCATCAGTTCAAGGCCTTTCTATGTCATCCTAATTCTTTTCATGCCTGTCTCCAGTTCTCTTCATTCATTACCATTTTATTATCTATGGAACATAGACCTTCAACAAAGTCATGCCAAGCCTTTGTCCTGTGCCATCAATTTTTTTCTTCAAGAGTTTTGCCTCCATTTGCACTCCCTTCAACCTAAACACAAGGTCTGTCAGTTATATTTGTGTACATATCCAAATATAAAAGACCTTGGCAAGCTATTTAAAGCTGCTCAACGGACCTTCCATCTCTTTCGTGTCGGTCTAAAAATTATTTGACACACATTATGGATACTGCATTGTTGTTTTCATCATTTTTCATGTTTCAGTGTTGTACAATCATCTTCCATGTTTTAGTGTTGTACAATCATCTTTCATGTTTCAGTGTTGTACAATCATCTTCCATGTTTCAGTGTTGTACAATCATCTTCCATATTTCAGTGTTGTACAATCATCTTCCATGTTTTAGTGCTCTACAACAGAACTTTTACAAATAGGTGCTTGCATCAAATACAAGGACTGAAATGTGGTATGACAAGATTACCTGATGACAAGAACTCGACAGATGCTGGCAGAAAAGGAGATGAGAAGAAGATGCTGGTGATGGATAAGTCACATTCTGAGAAAAACCTGTTGATAGAGGGCAATCCTTGTTCTAGAAATTGCCTGGTTGAGATACAGGTAGACCAAGAGATACAGGTAGATCAAGAAACACAAGCAGAAGAGAACTGGTGACAGAAATTTAAGGGATATTGACGACAAGGACAAATCTTCAGCAGATGGCACTAGAAAGGAGGACTAGGCACAAATTTATTGAAGGTCTATGCTCCTCAGGGAGCTAAAGGATTATGAAGGATAATAATTTCAGATAGTCATATAAATTTTGATGAAATCTGCCAGTTTTTTCTGATTCTATTTTTAACAATTTACACAAAATTTACTTTGTCACTTGTTGATCACTTTACTGTTTCAGTACAATTTCTTGCACTGTTTCTTTTTTAATTATTTTTATTGTTTCTTACCTCCCTTTGACTTCATGGATAATGTACGTCCAATCTCTGAAAATGTTCTCTTCATTGAGAGAGACTTAAACATGATTTTGGCAGCATCGCCATCAGGGGTAGACATTTTCCTGCGAGACTTCTGATGCTGAAAGCAGTGCTGGGCCACTATGGCAGCTCGCACTGAGTCTCTCAGCTGTTCTTCTAGCAGTTTCTGGCTAATCATGTTGTCTATGAATAAGTCTGTAATAGAAGAATTGAAGTAGGCATATGATGATCGGTTTCAAAAGAATAATTGAATAAATCAACAGCTGGCTGAAACAAATTTGCACTGAATATATTAACAGTTAAAAAAATTAAGATAATAATTAAATATGATCATCACCCATCAGTTCTCCCCCACAGAGGAAACGTCTTCAATAAATTAATGCCAAGACTTCCTGTCACGTGCCGTCTGCTCAAGGTCTTTCCGTGTCTTCTTCATCCCCTTATGTCTGTCTCCAGCTCTCTTCTCCATGAGCTCTTTATCTCCCTCTACTTTTCTTACCCTGGGAATTCCATAACAAGGACTGCCTGCTAATGCTATCAACAAGTTTCCTCGATATGTGTCCCACCCACCATCAGAATCACATTAAAGTACGAACCACACATTGTAATATAATGCGAATCTTGACATGTACGATATTCTGTAAATAAACATGGCTACGAACTGAACATGCTTTTACTGAGTGCTCTCTGAAACATGTGTGTGCTTGTGTAGATGACGAGGTAATGCTTATATACATACATCATAACATTACATGGTGGCAGCGGTCGATACCGGACTGACGCAAAACAGCTACACGATAACACGTGAGTACAGTATTCGGCTAATTTTCGTCATCGAAGTCAGCCATGGCGGCGAAACAATATCGCAACGCACCGCAAATGAGATTCGCCGGTCAAGACGATAAGAGTGAAGCTTTCTTGTTATGGCGCCAACGCATAGATCTATATTCCAAGACCACTGGTCTGGAAGGACAAACCCTAACTCCATATATCCTAGAAGCATTGGACGATGAAGGTTTGAAAATTTACAACAGTTTTGCTACCGCCATGCCTGTTGAGTCAGCGACCGACCCCGTAGCCATATTGGACGAATTTGAAAAACGTCTGATAATAAAGCACACGAACTTTAGAGCGGCAAGATTAGAACTTCACCACCTGCGACAGAAACCTGATGAAAGTTTAGATGATTTCTTCACTCGCATCAAGGAGAAAACAAGTGTATGTAAATTTAACAAAGAAGAAGAAAAAGAGCGAATTATCGAACAGATCCTTCTCAGCACACCAATGCCAGAGTTCCAGAAATGGATACTGAGCCAGAGTGATACACTAAATTTACAACAACTTCTGGATGAAGGCAGGAAACACGAGGCACAAGCACTAAACATTAAACAAATTCAGCAAGGTACATTAGCAGCCCAGGTGGATGCAGTGAAAAGCTATAAACCTAGACACAACAAAGCAACTGGTTCGAAGCAACAAAAAAAAAAACACAACACAAGCAGAGGTGCTATGTGTAAATGTTGTGGCCTAAACCACATACAAAACCACTGTCCAGCTAAAGACTCTACATGTCATTACTGCAGAAAGAGGGGCCACTGGATAAAATTATGTTTCAAGAGGAAACAAGACAGTGCTCAACACAAACTTCACAGCAGAAAGTCGTCAAAACAAACACACTCTATGATGACTGAGGACCTTGACTCCAGTGAAGAAAGTGATCCTTCCACTTTTGATACTGTGAAGATACTAACTTTCAGTAATGAACCAAAGAGAACGCAGGCTTTCTGCAAGGTACAATTCCGAATACCAGGAATTAAAATGCACAAAGAAAGAAACATTCGGTTCAAGATAGACACAGGTGCCCAAGGTAACACTCTACCCTTAAGAATATTCAGACAGATCATGCCTGACAAGGTGGATGAGCAAGGATTTCCCACAAGGGATGTAAAACGTAGGAGTGGCAGGACAAAGCTAAGAGCTTACAATGGAACAAGTATAGACTGTTTTGGAGCAGTAACACTTGAATGTTCATACAGAGGCTCTGAATGGACATTGTCAACATTTTACTTGGTAGATGTTGAAGGACCTGCAATTTTGGGTTTACCAATGTGCGAAAAGCTGAGTGTGGTAACTATTAACAACATTAAAGAGGATATAGGTCTTGCAGATGCTCTCAGCAGACTACCAAACCCCAACAAGACAGCAGATCTTACCCCAAACATCAAAGTTGATTTTGTCAAGTTTAGCGATAATCGGCTTGAACACATCAGAGAAGACACAATGAGAGATCCTATCCTTAACTCTCTCAAAGAACTGATATACCATGGATGGCCAAGCTCTATCAGGGAAGTTCCAACACACATCCGTCCATACTACTCGATGAGGGACGAGTTAAGCATCGAAGATGGTCTGATCCTTAAAGGAGATCGCATTGTTGTACCAGAAACACAACGCGATATCATCCTTAAACAGCTCCATAATAGTCACCTTGGTATTGTGAAGACACAACTGAGAGCAAAGAAAGATGTTTACTGGCCACAGATAAACAAGGACATAGAAACACTATGTAAAAACTGTTCAATTTGCCAAGAACATGCAAATAGGCAGTGCAGAGAACCTCTCATACCATCAGACATACCATTGAGCCCTTGGAGCATTATAGGAACTGATATTTTCTCAATCGACAATAATGACTATCTTATTATTGCTGATTACTACAGCAAATTTCCCATCATTGAGAAACTTCCACAACCCTCACCATCAGCTGTTATTGCAGACATTACAAAGAAGTATTGCAGCATGTTTGGCATCCCAGATGAAATTAGATCAGACAACGGTCCACATTTCTCAGGTCAAGCATACAGAAACTTCACTAAGGACTGGAAGATCAAACACACAACATCATCACCTAGATACCCTAAATCTAATGGTTTCATTGAGAGACAGATACAAACTATCAAGTCAATCATGAAGAAAACAAGAACAGAGGATGTACACCTAGCACTCTTGAGATGGAGAACAACACCGGTAGACAGTAAGATCGACAGTCCAGCAGAACTTATGTTTGATAGAAGAATTAAAGACCTCCTACCATCTAAGGTCCACTTCCGTCCACAACATAGAGACAGCACATATGATCAACTTCAGCATCGTCAGCAAGTTCAGAAATCCAACTATGACAAATGTGCTAAAGACTTACCACCATTATATCCTGGTCAGCATGTGACTACCTACAACCACAACAATGACACATGGTCAAAAGCAACAATCATTTCCAGAAACCCTGAACCCAGGAGCTATACTTTAAGACCAGACAGCAGCAGCAACCTCCTGAGGCGAAACAGAGTGGACATAAGAGAAATCCCACAGAATACAACAGAACAGAGAATTCCCATGCTTTCAACAGACAATGCAGTAACTCCAGACTTTGGTGCCCCACAAAACCAACAAGCGCCAAGGCCGAAATCACAACCAACTCAAGCTAAACCAGGGACTTCCGCAGAACCACCAGCACTTTACACCACTCGTTCTGGCCGTACAGTGACACCTCCCAGCCGATACAGACAGTGACATATATACTCACACTGAGCATTACACATACTTATCCTTTCTCACATGAAACTTTTCGTTGGAAATGTTTGCACACATTTTTTTTTCAAAAAAGGGGGGATGTAATATGAATACATTAAAGTACGAACCACACATTGTAATATAATGCGAATCTTGACATGTACGATATTCTGTAAATAAACATGGCTACGAACTGAACATGCTTTTACTGAGTGCTCTCTGAAACATGTGTGTGCTTGTGTAGATGACGAGGTAATGCTTATATACATACATCATAACATTACAGATAGTATGGTTCTCTCTCTGGCAAACCTCTACACTCCAGGTTAGAAGAGGAATGACTAAGTAAGTTCGACATTAGTAATCTTGGATAACCACTTCCGATAATTAAACATAGCATACAAAGAAATGGAATGGGGATACACTGAAAAAACTTAACTTCCAGTGGGGTTTAACAAAAATAGGCAGCATACATCTTACTAAGAAAAAGAAGAAATAAATTACCTGTGTTAAAATCAGAAGGTCTTTGAATGAAAACAGAACAGACCAGAACAGAAAATTACTAAGCTAAATGCATAACACAAATTGTTTTAAATGATAGAAGCCATAAATGGAAAATGCTGATTTCACTGTCGTAAATCTCAGTGAGAAATGCCACAGCAACAGGACTGAAAACTAGGGATGATATTAAAAAACGAGGGGCGTCCAGCAGAAAACAAAGAAGGTAGCAACAACAACAAACAAAAAATAGAAACTGCTAGATAAATAACAATAAACTAGAAAGAAATTAATAAATATGGACAGGAAGATAAAGGGATAATAGAAATACGTCAAAAAAACTAAAGGGGAAAAGACATGTACACACACATATATATTCATGTTAGGTACACAACTGAAGTATGAAACCAGGGATTATTTTAAAATAAGCTTCTGGTGTTTAAGTCAATGGGCTTATGGCATCTCATGAACCACATTACACTGTACTTAAGATCAGGCTGGATTTTGCAGATAAACAGGATATGACCGCAGTGATCTGCATGTCACAGGCACCCTGGTAGTCTGGGCTACTGAAATGGATAGGGGCCTGAACTGCCTAACAATAACTTAAAACCATCATCAGTGGTATGCAGAAGGTATCCTGGTGGTTTGTTTAGATATGAGGTAATTTAGTTTTTAGCTATTTCTATCCTACGGGCTGTGTGGTGCTGTGATGTGGTGCATTCTAATAAGGGCTGCCTGGTATGCCTGTTTGTACTTTGCTTGATATAAAACAAACTTAATTGTTGTATTTAAGATTAGCAACACTTCAATATATTCTTCACACAATTGACATCCGATGTCTGGTATGCCTGTTTGTACTTTGCTTGATATAAAACAAACTTAATTGTTGTATTTAAGATTAGCAACACTTCAATATATTCTTCACACAATTGACATCCGATGCCTGGTATGCCTGTTTGTACTTTGCTTGATATAAAACAAACTTAATTGTTGTATTTAAGATTAGCAACACTTCAATATATTCTTCACACAATTGACATCCGATGCCTGGTATGCCTGTTTGTACTTTGCTTGATATAAAACAAACTTAATTGTTGTATTTAAGATTAGCAACACTTCAATATATTCTTCACACAATTGACATCCGATGCCCGGTATGCTTGTTTGTACTTTGCTTGATATAAAACAAACTTAATTGTTGTATTTAAGATTAGCAACACTTCAATATATTCTTCACACAATTGACATCCGATGCCTGGTATGCCTGTTTGTACTTTGCTTGATATAAAACAAACTTAATTGTTGTATTTAAGATTAGCAACACTTCAATATATTCTTCACACAATTGACATCCGATGCCTGGTATGCCTGTTTGTACTTTGCTTGATATAAAACAAACTTAATTGTTGTATTTAAGATTAGCAACACTTCAATATATTCTTCACACAATTGACATCCGATGCCTGGTATGCCTGTTTGTACTTTGCTTGATATAAAACAAACTTAATTGTTGTATTTAAGATTAGCAACACTTTAATATATTCTTCACACAATTGACATCCGATGCCTGGTATGCCTGTTTGTACTTTGCTTGATATAAAACAAACTTAATTGTTGTATTTAAGATTAGCAACACTTCAATATATTCTTCCCACAATTGACATTCGATGTCCGGTATGCTTGTTTGTACTTTGCTTGATATAAAACAAACTTAATTGTTGTATTTAAGATTAGCAACACTTCAATATATTCTTCACACAATTGACATCTGATGCCCGGTATGCCTGTTTGTACTTTGCTTGATATAAAGCAAACTTAATTGTTGTATTTAAGATTAGCAACACTTCAATATATTCTTCACACAATTGACATCCGATGCCTGGTATGCCTGTTTGTACTTTGCTTGATATAAAACAAACTTAATTGTTGTATTTAAGATTAGCAACACTTCAATATATTCTTCACACAATTGACATCCGATGCCTGGTATGCCTGTTTGTACTTTGCTTGACATAAAACAAACTTAATTGTTGTATTTAAGATTAGCAACACTTCAATATATTCTTCACACAATTGACATCTGATGCCTGGTATGCCTGTTTGTACTTTGCATGATATAAAACAAACTTAATTGTTGTATTTAAGATTAGCAACACTTCAATATATTCTTCACACAATTGACATCTGATGCCTGGTATGCCTGTTTGTACTTTGCTTGATATAAAACAAACTTAATTGTTGTATTTAAGATTAGCAACACTTCAATATATTCTTCACACAATTGACATCCGATGCCTGGTATGCCTGTTTGTACTTTGCTTGATATAAAACAAACTTAATTGTTGTATTTAAGATTAGCAACACTTCAATATATTCTTCACACAATTGACATCTGATGCCTGGTATGCCTGTTTGTACTTTGCTTGATATAAAACAAACTTAATTGTTGTATTTAAGATTAGCAACATTTCAATATATTCTTCACACAATTGACATCCGATGCCTGGTATGCCTGTTTGTACTTTGCTTGATATAAAACAAACTTAATTGTTGTATTTAAGATTAGCAACACTTCAATATATTCTTCACACAATTGACATCTGATGCCTGGTATGCCTGTTTGTACTTTGCTTGATATAAAACAAACTTAATTGTTGTATTTAAGATTAGCAACACTTCAATATATTCTTCACACAATTGACATCCGATGCCTGGTATGCCTGTTTGTACTTTGCTTGATATAAAACAAACTTAACTGTTGTATTTAAGATTAGCAACACTTCAATATATTCTTCACACAATTAACATCCGATGCCTGGTATGCCTGTTTGTACTTTGCTTGATATAAAACAAACTTGATTGTTGTATTTAAGATTAGCAACACTTCAATATATTCTTCACACAATTGACATCCGATGTCTGGTATGCCTGTTTGTACTTTGCTTGATATAAAACAAACTTGATTGTTGTATTTAAGATTAGCAACACTTCAATATATTCTTCACACAATTGACATCCGATGTCTGGTATGCCTGTTTGTACTTTGCTTGATATAAAACAAACTTAATTGTTGTATTTAAGATTAGCAACACTTCAATATATTCTTCACACAATTGACATCCGATGCCTGGTATGCCTGTTTGTACTTTGCTTTATATAAAACAAACTTAATTGTTGTATTTAAGATTAGCAACACTTCAATATATTCTTCACACAATTGACATCTGATAACTGGTATGTCTGTTTGTACTTTGCTTGATATAAAACAAACTTAATTGTTGTATTTAAGATTAGCAACACTTCAATATATTCTTCACACAATTAACATCTGATGCCTGGTATGCCTGTTTGTACTTTGCTTGATATAAAACAAACTTAATTGTTGTATTTAAGATTAGCAACACTTCAATATATTCTTCACACAATTGACATCTGATGTCTGGTATGCCTGTTTGTACTTTGCTTGATATAAAACAAACTTAATTGTTGTATTTAAGATTAGCAACACTTCAATATATTCTTCACACAATTGACATCTGATGTCTGGTATGCCTGTTTGTACTTTGCTTGATATAAAACAAACTTAATTGTAGAATTTAAGATTAGCAACACTTCAATATATTCTTCACACAATTGACATCTGATGCCCGGTATGCCTGTTTGTACTTTGCTTCATATAAAACAAACTTAACTGTTGTATTTAAGATTAGCAACACTTCAATATATTCTTCACACAATTGACATCCGATGCCCGGTATGCTTGTTTGTACTTTGCTTGATATAAAACAAACTTAATTGTTGTATTTAAGATTAGCAACACTTCAATATATTCTTCACACAATTGACATCCGATGCCTGGTATGCCTGTTTGTACTTTGCTTGATATAAAACAAACTTAATTGTTGTATTTAAGATTAGCAACACTTCAATATATTCTTCACACAATTGACATCCGATGCCTGGTATGCCTGTTTGTACTTTGCTTGATATAAAACAAACTTAATTGTTGTATTTAAGATTAGCAACACTTCAATATATTCTTCACACAATTGACATCCGATGCCTGGTATGCCTGTTTGTACTTTGCTTGATATAAAACAAACTTAATTGTTGTATTTAAGATTAGCAACACTTCAATATATTCTTCACACAATTGACATCCGATGCCTGGTATGCCTGTTTGTACTTTGCTTGATATAAAACAAACTTAATTGTTGTATTTAAGATTAGCAACACTTTAATATATTCTTCACACAATTGACATCTGATGCCTGGTATGCCTGTTTGTACTTTGCTTGATATAAAACAAACTTAATTGTTGTATTTAAGATTAGCAACACTTCAATATATTCTTCACACAATTGACATCTGATGCCTGGTATGCCTGTTTGTACTTTGCTTGATATAAAACAAACTTAATTGTTGTATTTAAGATTAGCAACACTTCAATATATTCTTCACACAATTGACATCCGATGCCCGGTATGCTTGTTTGTACTTTGCTTGATATAAAACAAACTTAATTGTTGTATTTAAGATTAGCAACACTTCAATATATTCTTCACACAATTGACATCCGATGCCTGGTATGCCTGTTTGTACTTTGCTTGATATAAAACAAACTTAATTGTTGTATTTAAGATTAGCAACACTTCAATATATTCTTCACACAATTGACATCCGATGCCTGGTATGCCTGTTTGTACTTTGCTTGATATAAAACAAACTTAATTGTTGTATTTAAGATTAGCAACACTTCAATATATTCTTCACACAATTGACATCCGATGTCTGGTATGCCTGTTTGTACTTTGCTTGATATAAAACAAACTTAATTGTTGTATTTAAGATTAGCAACACTTCAATATATTCTTCACACAATTGACATCCGATGCCTGGTATGCCTGTTTGTACTTTGCTTGATATAAAACAAACTTAATTGTTGTATTTAAGATTAGCAACACTTTAATATATTCTTCACACAATTGACATCTGATGTCTGGTATGCCTGTTTGTACTTTGCTTGATATAAAACAAACTTAATTGTTGTATTTAAGATTAGCAACACTTCAATATATTCTTCACACAATTGACATCCGATGCCTGGTATGCCTGTTTGTACTTTGCTTGATATAAAACAAACTTAATTGTTGTATTTAAGATTAGCAACACTTTAATATATTCTTCACACAATTGACATCTGATGTCATGCATGAGGTCATTATCATTATTATCATTTTCCTTTGTGTTCCTGATGGAGCATGTAGCCACCATCTGCAACTGGTCCCCATGAGATATAGACAGATAAAGACTAGTGCACCCTCAGGCATGTCACACAAGGCGACCAAATTTAGGTTGTGTATGAGGTTGTGTATGAGGTTGGTGATCTCATAATGTAAAACAAACTGCCACAGAATCAAAAACTGCACCAGCAATGTCAATGTTTGGTGGAAGCTTTCTCAAGTGGCTCCATGCTCCATAGGGAGCGAAAAAGAAAGTCATGATGAAGATGTCTTGTTTGTATTTAGTGATATGTGAAGATGTCTTGTTTGTATTTAGTGATATGTGAAGATGTCTTGTTTGTATTTAGTGATATGTGAAGATGTCTTGTTTGTATTTAGTGATATGTGAAGATGTCTTGTTTGTATTTAGTGACATGTGAAGATGTCTTGTTTGTATTTGGTGATATGTGAAGATGTCTTGTTTGTATTTAGTGATATGTGAAGATGTCTTGTTTGTATTTAGTGATATGTGAAGATGTCTTGTTTGTATTTAGTGATATGTGAGGATGTCTTGTTTGTATTTAGTGATGTGTGACGATGACTTGTTTGTATTTAGTGATGTGTGAGGATGACATGCTTGTATTTAGTGATATGTGAGGCTGATTTGTTTGTATTTAGTGATGTGTGAAGATGTCTTGTTTGTATTTAGTGATATGTTAGGCTGATTTGTTTGTATTTAGTGATGTATGAAGAAGTCATGTTTGTATTTAGTGATATGTGAGGCTGATTTGTTTGTATTTAGTGATATGTGAAGGTGTCTTGTTTGTATTTAGTGATATGTGAAGATTTGTTTGTATTTAGTGATATGTGATGATGTATTGTTTGTATTTAGTGATATGTGAGGATGTCTTGTTTGTATTTAGTGATGTGTGAGGATGATTTGTTTGTATTTAGTGATGTGTGAGGATGACTTGCTTGTATTTAGTCATGTGTGAAGTTGACTTGTTTGTATTAAGTGGTACATGCAGATGTCTTGTTTTCATTTTAGGGTATGCATGAAACCAGATGAAGAACACTGTCTAAATACCAAGACAATCAATATATAGTAACCTAAGATAATCTTTAAGAAATAAGTTAAACTGTAAAGAATATACTGGAAATAACTTGAATAATAGTAACCCAAATAATTTTTGAATGAAAATTCTGAAATAACATTTACATAAATATTATGGTAACATATGCTTTGAAATAAGCAAGAATGGAAAAAAAATTGGAATAACAGTTAAGAATGAATTTGTCTGTAATGGTAGTAAAGAAACAAATATAAAACAGAAACAAGTGGCACAGAAAAAAGGAGACAGATAGACGGCAGCAAATAGCACTTACCCGCCACCTGATACATAGTCGAGGCATCCATCTCCAGCATACAAGCCCCAGAGGTGAGGCTATTCCTCAGTTCAAAAAGTGAGTGAAGTGACAGAGAGGCCACATGTGGCTTGGACCAGCGCATACCTCCTTCCTCAACATCTTCCTCATACTTGACCCATCTAAAAATATAACACACAAAGTGAGTTAGACTGCTTATGTATTTTAAAAAAAAAATAGATATACTTGTCATTCAAAGGTGTAATCAAAATGTGATGATGCAGAAGAATGGACACTAGATGGTCAACAGAGAAATGGATCTCAAAGAATTTCAAATGAAGGACTGAGAGAGACTGTTTCCGGCCTTAATCTAGGATTCATCTGCAAAAGAGAACCTGGCAAGAAGACGAAGATGGATATATACTGCTCCACCTATGACCCAGTCTTGACTTATGGATGCGAGTCGTGCGCAATGACTACAACCCAAAAAAGCCAGCTGCACATCTCAGAAATGAGATATCTGAAGAAAGTCATTGAAGTAACAAGAAACATGGTCCACAACTAGATGATACGTCATAGCCTCAAAATCCAGCCCTTGCAGATTCGAGTGGAACAGTCCAATTACAATGGTTTGGCCATGTCTGCAGAATGAGAGAAGATCAGCTATATGACAAATATGGGAAATCAAGAACCAGGGATCCAGACCTCCAGGACAACCCAGAGTTCGCTGGGAGGACAACATTAGATAATCTCTAAAGGACAGAGGACTAGCTTGGAACCAGGCCAGAAGGAAAACAGCCGATAGGATAGTGTGGCACTCTCTCTGGCAAACCTCTACACCCATAGGGTAGAAGGACTGACAGGGATCGTCACAGACAAAGAAGAACTGAGAATGCATGCATTTGTTTGAAAGAACCCTTCTTCTCGTTTCTTTTTTTTCTTCTTTTTCTCCCTTAAGTTAGCTTAATGAGAGCAATAAGGAACATAAATTGGTAATCATATAAGAACGTTTCAGCAAATAACACGGGGTGTAGGTCAAAGATATGAATTATCACTTGATCTGCTCTCTCTGTATGGTGAAATGTAATATGATCCATACAGGATGTGCCAAGAATATAGTAGAAATATATATCAATGATGGACGTAAAATAATGAACCCATGATTTATAAGATACTGACTTATAAGAGAAAAGTGAAAATGAGCTATAGGAAATTGTAGCGAAAGGTTTTCCTAGTATGATAATAGTGGTAGAGCAGAAGTAGAATCTATATCCAGAAAGTATGAAGTTCCAGTGCCCGAGAAGTACACTGGTATCACAAGTGAGTTACAGCTGTGAATACTCTGAGCTGGACAATAGATTTAGGCTTCAGAAGTATAAGTTGCTACTTTCGCTATCGTAACCCTATGTAATAATATAATTAAATCTGAAAAGGTAACTCAAAATTTAACAGTTAAAAATTTAACAAGTCAAATGAGTATAATTATCCAATTTATTATGTACATCTATATATTCTTGTAATGATAAATGGGTATTGGAAGATGGTAAAATGTATGATTATTTACAGTTACAAATTAAAATAACTAATAGAAAAAGTCTTGGATTTATCTTCCACTGAATTTACAACAAAAGGATTGTCACATTATCTCTTGCCATCTAGTTGTCATCATTAGACAGTCGTTTAGAAACTGCTCACAGGATTTGTTGGATGGATACAAAGAAACTCAACTTTAGCCACGTCTGCTCGAGGTTCCTCCGACACACTGGAGTACGGAAGACTTTCCTTCAGCCCGCCCTATAACTACGGGGGACTAAGGTGTTGAAGTTTGGTTGACCTCTAGGCTTCAGTGAGCTGGATCAACTTCTTCAAGTCTTTAGTTTCTCGATCAGGAATGATCATAAACATTGATCATAAAAACCTGGAACAAGAAGTAATAGGTGGCCATGTTGTTCCAACAATCTCACCACCAACTACTGTTCATGATGCGACCATGTCTTCAGTGTTTGTATATAAATGAATGAATCATGGTAGCATGTTACAGAGATAGCATGATAAGATAATGTATACTGTGCAGAATTAACAAATTACATGAATAAATCATAGGTTATGATACATGGGTACGATATAACCTTTGCCTTCCACTTATGGATGTCAAGTCACTTATGTACTTGCTGGTATGTCGTAAGCTTCCAGGCAAGAACTAGCCATGATATATGTGGCTAACCAATTAATGGTTATGCTTCCTGACAATGCCGGTGAAGGTTATCTCTGGTTTTTTTATTATATCTGATACAATCAATCAGAAATAAAATCTGAAATAAAATGATATTAGTAATACATATATCTTTAATAAACTTACATACCCTCTTAGGATCTATAAGCTCACGGTGAGATTATTTTGGTTGAAGTTAATCTGCCCTGCATGCAGCGTGAAAAAATAACTTTTCTTGCAGATACTGTCTTCCAGTTTCTCACTTTGGCTTCTGGATTTGGTGTGTGTGATTTTCAACGCGTCCCTCTGTCCTTATATTTCAGTCTCTCGCGCGTAGGAGAAAGCACCTCTAAAAGTCCCAACAGATTTTCGTTTCATCTCCTGGTTTGAGGCTATTTGAAGCAATCTGTGTTTTTCCTGTACTTGTTTTTTTTTCTGTTCACTACACACTTATATTCTTCCGTCCTTTCTATGTATCATTTCCTTTTCCCCATATGAGGCTTTCATTACATATAAGTTTTATACAAATCTGTTGAGGCTTGTTAGTGTAATAAAATTTTAAAGATTATTAGCTAACTTTTAGCCGATGTGATGAAGGTGAAAAATATTAATTATCTTTAAAGCTATTTATATTTGAATAATATCCTTTTGGATATAATTCCTAGTCTATCTCCTTTGTTGAATTATTTTTATTTAATATTATTCCAACCGGGCGTTCTCCGGTAGTTAATAATTTAATGTCCAGTAAATGCAAACTTTGAAAGTCCGCCATTCATTCTTATTAGCTATTTCATCATTCTTCGGTAATACTGTATGGCTTTTAACCGTAAGTCACATTTCCCGTCTACTACAAACTTCAAAGAAAGACCGCCGCGCTGACCTTGCGCTGGTGTGTGTGTGTGGGAGTCGCGCTACACATTTTTTTTTCCACAACAAAGCAAGAGGAACCAAATTTCGCTACAGAAATGACTGACACAATAGTGAAAATAAAGGTCATTATATGTAATAAGAAGACAGATGTAATGCCATCTTAGAGAATCAGAATTCTCTAGAATGCAACATCAAAGTAAAAAGTTTTTATGATTAAATACCTGGGCATTTTAAGAACATCAGATGGGAGATTCATTTCAGAAATAAAAAACAAATGATGATCTGGACAAGACAGTGAGCAGATCTGGTTCAAGGCCAATGCTTCACAGAGAGTTTATAGGTAGAGACAGATAGTACACCTTTTATAAGAGAATCAAAAATAAAAACTGTAACAGAAATACATCAAGACACAGAATCATGAATACATAACCTGGCAGATACAAGAAACAGAGGCCTATGTTAAACTGAGAGAGTTAGCAAAAAGATAACTATGGTGACAAACACAGTCAAAGAAGAAAAGAAAAATTGCCTATATTCACATACTGCTGGCAATATGGCAATATTTTAAAGTATACATTCAGATCTAAGAACCTTATCAGAACACTTGCCAGACTGACATAAATGCATTGTTAACTAACAGAAAACACCATGACACCTGGAATCTAAACAACTGTGGAGCTACTGGAAGACACAATCACATCAACAATAACACAAACAAAAGTGGAAAAGCACCATGAGGAGGAATGATTAAAATAACACATACAACATACAACATATATCACACTATATAAAAAAAAAATCCTGATATAAGGTAAGGCTGTCCAATAGCAGATTGTGCCATAGGGGTGTGAAGTGTTAAAGACTTCACTATACTAGGTCCAGCTTTATGAGGTCAGGTGACAGGTTCCCTTTGCCTTCCCTAACTCAAGAGCAGAGTCAGGTATCTATTTACAGCTGGGTAGACTGGAGTGTGATACTATGAGGTTTCAAGACAGAATAATGCACATGATTTATAGTTGAAAGGGGCGCACTACATGGAAACACAGCCAAGATTTTTTTTTAAATACACATATACACAAGCAAAAGGAAAAAAAAAGAATGAGGTTGGCCTAGGAGTTAATGGATCAAAGGGTGACAGGTATATTAAAGAAGCACAAAATGATAACATAATAGGCAGCATCACCTGAAATGGATTAGAAACCAATAATAAACTTCATTGGTTAAGCTTCCTGACGTAAGCAGTAAAAAAAAGAAGAGATAGAGAAAACATAAACAACTTCAGCTTCACCAAGAACAGCTGCAGCACGTTTAGAAGACTGGGCAACTCCTTTTGTTGATTCTGAACAAAGTTATCTTACCTGGCAGTTTCTCTCCACTGGTAAATGTCCCCTAATCTATACAGAACATCCATCTCACAGAAGATGTCATGAGAGGTTGTGTCATCACCTTCACTCAGTAAGCTCTGGATCTGCTCACTTGGTGTAAGGCTTGCTGTCATAGCAACACAATAATAATATCATATTTTACTGTGTATTATGCTGGTACATTACTTCCATTTCATTTAAAATGTAAAAACTTTACAACAGTAAAGTTGTAACATGCATGCTGAATATGACAACAATAACAAATGTCAATGTTACAATGACAAAATAATATAGTCCGAGAAACATGACCTCTAAAGCAAACTATAGGCAACAAGATAAAAATAAATAAATGTCAGTGTTACAATGACAAAATAACAGACAAAATAGTTACAATTCATGGACAAACATTCCCGCTAAAGTAGACTATACTCAACAAGATAAGAATAAAAATCCAGTAAAAAGACAGAATAAAAATCCAGTAAAGTGACAGAATAAAAATCCAGTAAAGTGACAGAATAAAAATCCAGTTAAGTGACAGAGTAAAAATCCAGTAAACTGACAGAGTAAAAATCCAGTAAAGTGACAGAATAAAAATCCAGTAAAGTGACAGAATAAAAATCTAGTAAAGTGACAGAGTAAAAATCCAGTAAAGTGACAGAATAAAAATCCAGTAAAGTGACAGAGTAAAAATCCAGTAAAGTGACAGAATAAAAATCCAGTAAAGTGACAGAGTAAAAAATCCAGTAAAGTGACAGAGTAAAAAATCCAGTAACGTGACAGAGTAAAAATCCAGTAAAGTGACAGAGTAACAATCCAGTAAAGTGACAGAGTAAAAATCCAGTAATGTGACAGAATAAAAATCCAGTAAAGTGACAGAGTAAAAAATCCAGTAAAGTGACAGAGTAAAAAATCCAGTAACGTGACAGAGTAAAAATCCAGTAAAGTGACAGAATAAAAATGGCATGGATCATAACGATTCAACTCCCTGTGGGGCATAGGACTTCAGTAAGTTCCATGTCAATTCTTCCTATCCTGTACCATCTGTTCATGTTGTTTATCCCTATTTGAGTTTGTCGTCAGTAGTACCCTTCTATTTGTACTTTAGGTCTCCCGCTATATCAAACAAAAATGTATTTTTTTAAAAATATATTGAACATATGGAACATGGAGGGGGCAGAGGAGTAAAAGAAATACCAGAGCTTCCTTAGGGATGTCATAAGAAACAATTAATGTAAGGATGCTTACTACAGAAACCACCATTGCAAGAGAAAATGAATGTGGTTTAGCACGAACTTCCTGCAAGGTGTCTGTCTACAGTGGTGACTATATACCCTTAAGTAGAGCAAATTAGGGGAATAAGACACAACAAACAACACAAAACAAATCATCGAACATGCTGAAGGTATCCACAAAACACACACATGCTTCTGAATCCTGGGTTTTCAAACACAGAAGAGAAATCAATAACAAACGCTGTCACATGACACCATCTTCATTATCAGTAAAGAGAAAGGTTTGTAGATGGACTCACTTGACAGATTGTTACTGGTGCGCCATACAAACGAGTGCATTAATATGAGAGGGTAGCGAGGGGTAAACAAATTCAGAGCTTATAGAAAAATTAATTAAAAATTGCTGGTAAGAGTGAAAATATAAGATAAAGTGAGGGAAAATGGAATTGTACAGACAATTACTGGGACAAAAGGAATGAATAAGACCTCCAGAATGGTATCCCTAGAACACCTGGAACGGGAATTTCTGGCGATGCTGAGTGTTCAATCCATTTGCCTAATAAAACATATTTCCCAAGAATACTAATATCTTTCATAACAATATGACCTGTCGGCCTATCACTGCAGCGCTTTATAGCATTACAATCAGTGACCTAGATACCAGAAACTCTCTTCTGGTCGGCACTGCTGAAATTATTGGCGGATACGGCAACTGATCCGTTGACTAATCAATGGATGTACTGGACTATTTGATGGAAACAGTAACTGGTTGTCGGTGTCACAGGCCATGACGTCTACAGTCATAGGATATACCATATCACATGTGCACATTAAAGCCGTCCTGAATCTATGGGCAGTGACATTAGCTGCTGCACAGATCCGCAATACGTTTGAAGGATCCTGCATTTATACACAGCTCCTTGTATCGAAAATGGATGCCTTTTATTTATGGTTGCCGCTGCCATCAGACTATTTTTCACGTTCCTGTCACATTTATTGATCATAGACGGGGCGCCACGAAATACTTCGCCGGGTCAGCTTGAAAAGGCGAGAAACTAAGAAACAAGTTCATCATGTGACGTATTCTTTCCAGAACGTTGTCTCCATTACAGCTGCTCTGAACGCATCACGATTCTGGGCAAGTCGACCTGCATCAGCCAAAGACAAGTTCAGACTCTCTGTGATGTCCTGGGTCCACCGTCGTCTAGGTCGACCCCTTCCCCTTTTTCCAGGGACCATGCCTTCCATCACTGTTTTTTCCAGACTATTATGTCTTTTTATATGACCGAAAAATTTCAGCTTCCTTATTGCGATGGTATTTAGGAGCCAATGTTCCTGTACATTTAGTGAGTGCAGTACTTCTCTGTTGGTCTTTTTTTTCTGTCCAGGGTATTCTCAACATCCTTCTGTAGCATTTCATTTCGAATGATGTAATCTTTTTTGCAACTGTTTTATTGAGTGTCCAAGTCTCGCAGCCGTATGTTGCTACTGGGAATATACATGCTCTGATCAGTTGTAACTTTGTTTCTTTGCTTGTGCCTTGCCATAGGTTTTTCATCTGTATTAGCTTATGTGAAGCAATTGCAAGTCTTCTTTTAATTTCTACTGCACAGTCGCCAGAGCTGTTAATGATTGATCCTAAGTATTCGAATTCATTGACACTTTCCAGTTCTTCGTTATCAATTTCAATTTCTGGTTTGGTCTTTACTTTGTCTGTTGTCAATACTTTGGTCTTCTTGGTGTTTAGGTATAGATTCTGGGCCTCGCTGTGTTTTTTTGGTGGACAGAAGTAATTGTTCAAGTCCTTCTGGGTTGGTCGATAGGAGGACTGTGTCGTCAGCATATCTGATTTCCGGGATCTGGTACCCGCCGATGTTAAATGAGTCAAACTCTGTGTGTTCTTGGTCATCTCTTACGTTTCTCATGATATTCTCGGCATAAATGTTAAACAGGTAAGGGGAAAGGGTACAGCCTTGTCTTACTCCTTTCTGTACTTCAAACCATTCTGATGTTTCCCCCTCTATTCTTACGGCTGCCTGTTGTTCTTGGTACAGCAGTGCGATGAGTTGTATAAGGTGGTTTGGAAATCCCATATTTTTCATAATAGCCCATAACTGCTGATGTTGTACACAATCGAAAGCTTTTGTGTAATCAATGAAACAAGTATGTAGGTCAACGTTGAATTCTCTACACTTTTCTATGATGATCCTCATGTTGAATATATGATCCCTAGTGCCTCTACCTGGTCGAAAACCCGCCTGTACTTCATTTATTTCTGTTTCTAGCTTTTGTTGCATCCTTTTCATTATGATTTGTAAAAGTATTTTGCTGGCATGGCTTATAAGAGCTATAGTTCTATAGTTTGTGCACAGTTTCAGGTTGCCCTTTTTTGGCAAGGGTATGTAAATTGATCTTTTCCATTCCTTGGGCCAAATTCCGCTTTGCCAGATCTTGCAGCATAATGCATGGTATATACGAGCGCTGCCTTCTCTTCCTGCCTGTATCATTTCAGCTGTTATTTCATCACAACCAGGAGATTTTCCACTTTTTAAGTGTTTGATTGCATTCCGGACTTCCTCTATGGTAGGTTCTGGTTCACGTTCCGCTTCATTCATGACGTTGTTATCTGCCGCTTTGTTTATTTCCGTATACATTTCTTGACAGTACTCCTTCCATCTGTTCAGAATATCTTTACGTTCTGTTAGAGTGTCGCCTTTCTTGTCGTTTATTGCTCGAGGTGATGATTTAAAGTTGCTGTTTTTCAATGTTCTTACTTCAGAAAACATATTCTTACTCAATCCCTGTTCGCGCATTTCCTCTATTTTCCTGCAGGTGTCGTTTATGTATTGTTGTTTGTCTTGTCTGACTCGTTTTTTAATCTGCTTTGTGTATTCCTTGTACAACTCCTGATTTTCTGTATCTTTTTTGGACTTCATTTTTCTTCTCTCTACCACCAACTTCAGTGTTTCGTCTGAGATGTATTCTCGTCTCTTTATGCTTCTTTTAGGAATTAACCTCTGTGCATTTGTAATATATACATCTCTGATGTTATTAGCAAGTTCATCTGGTGTCATTTCCTCCTGTACTGCCATAAGAATGTCAAATTTGTTCTGAATATCGACACTGTACTCTTCTGGTATGGCGCTTGTGTCATAACGTATTACTTTGTCGCTTGTAACGACTTTTTTCAATTTGATCTTGAAGTTTGCAGCAAGAAGTTCATGGTCGGAGTCACAGTCTGCTCCTGGGAACGTCTTGATGGATGAGATACAAGATCGCCACCTTTGTTGTATTAAGATATAATCTATTTGGTTCTTGCATTTTTTTTTTCCGTCCGGTGACGTCCATGTATATAGTCTTCTAGGGTGTTGCATAAAAAGAGTATTCGTGATGACTAGGTTGTTTTCTAGGCAGAATGTTGTCAAGCGTTCTCCTCTCTCATTTCTCTGGCCCAATCCATAACTTCCTTTCACTCTTTTTTCATGTTCTAATCTTTCGTTTCCAACTTTGGCATTAAAATCTCCCATTATTATCCTAATATCTTGCTTATTTGCTTTCTCTAATGCATTTTGCAGTTCATTGTAAAAATCTTCAATTTCCTGTTCTTCAGCAGCTGCTGTTGGCGCATATGTTTGTATAATTGTGATGTTCTTTCTTTTTCCTTTCAGTCTGATTGTGACAATGCGGTCATTTATGGGATTATATCCTAATAGTGAGGCAGCTGTCCTTTTAGACAGGTAGAAGCCTACGCCGCTCTGACCTCCTCTCTCTTTGCCTGAGTATATGAATGTTCCTCCTGATGGAATCGAAAAGTGTCCCTGGCCCGACCATCTGTGCTCTGAGATGCCCAGGATATCGATGTTTAGTCTTTCCATCTCGTTCTTCACTATGTACTGTTTTCCTTGGTATAAGCTTCTGACGTTCCATGTTCCTATTTTGATTATTTTTCTAAGACCGATGACATGGTTTTCCGTGGTAACACAGTCAGGCTTTTGGCCGTCATCACGATTACCTGTACTGACGCTGCCAACGATCTCTTCCCCAGTTAAATATGATCTGCCTGGCCTGGGGGCCTCACCACCAGATCTTTGTGTAGTATTCAGATTAGCCATTATGGATTTCTTGGCATTGTACATCCAGTAGTTTGCCATTGCTTTCTGGATGGTTCTGGCCGCTTACCATTACAAGAAACAAGTTACTCTTCAATTATAGACATAAACCAGACCACAAGGTCTTTAATATTTGGACATACGCCTTAATATAACCGACGGACCCTGTGTCTATGTTGCAAACCTGTTTGTTTTTTTAACAGCAGAAGTAACTTATCATCTGTGCCTCTTTGTTGCCTTCAAGAAGATTAGAGCTTCCTCTATCATAAACTATGTTGCACCGAGACGGAGACGCCACAGTTTTTTGTTTGATGGTATCTTTAATTCTTCTCTGACCTGGCACGTCCTTGTTGGTTCTTTCAGCAGTTTGAACGCGTGTCTGCCTTTTCTACTGTTCTTCCATGTTGTCTTCCATTCCTCGTTTATAGTTAGAGGGTTCATAACCCCGTTTACATAATTTCTTATGTGCCTTTTACGACGCCGGGTACTTTGCAGTGATACTATTATTTGCTAGCCAATGAAGGACACTGGTGATCGTAGGAGAAAACAAAGACTACAAGAATTATGAATATAGTAAATTACAAATTACAGAATATTTTGGTTATAAAAATTAAAGTATATTCCGAGTGCGTAACAACTTGTGAATAAAACCTCTACATAAATGTAATGCAGTAAACGGGAACAGTTGGAAAACATGAGTAACATCAGAAGTGGCCGTAGATTAAGCCTTTGGATTTTAAGTAAAGCGACGAAAACTACTCAGAATGACAGCACTGAATATATTAATGAATGTCTCTTAAATGGGGGTGCTAATTTTTCAAAGCATTGTTGAATGCCTCTCTTGTTGTGGTGAGGCAAACTATATAAGGCGTCTCAAAAAAAAAAAAAAAAAAAAAAAGGTATAATCTTTACAGTATATTTATTATACTTAAAAAGGGAAAAATAAAATATATAACGTGGCAGTTGCTTAAAAGTGTAAGTAATTAATCCAAGTAGTAAAAATGTTCCAGTTTTTTGCTTATAACATTTTATTTTTTATTTTTATTTTTTTACATTTCCTGAAAAGTGTAGAAAATTATGAGTATAGCCAATTTAAGAGCGTACAGCCTTTTTGAGACACCCTGATACAGTTGATACTAGAATAATAAGTTTCTCGATGGCTCTTGACACATACAATAAAATTGCTTTATAATAAAATAAAAATGCGCATCGCGTGACTTCTGAGATACGTGTAACTATGTAAATCTCGAAAATAAATTGCCCTATCAAAACGTTATTAAATCTGCGAGTAAAAAATATCATCATCATCATCAGGTGCCATCTTCACAGCGAAGGTTGGATGCAATGGATCTCCAACGTCTTCTGTCTCTTGTCTTGATGGGGCACTTTGATAGACACTTCCCTGTCCATCTCTTGATATTATCTTCCCACTAATCGCGCTGTCTTCCTCTTGCACGTTTGGCTTAAACTCTGCCTTCTGTAATTGTCCTCAGTAAAGTGTTATGTCTTTTTATACGGCCAAAATATTTTAGCTATCTAATTTTGATCTCCTTCATCAATTCTCTTTTGATTCCTAGGTATTCTGGAACCTCTTTTTAATTGTTTTCTTCTCTTTCCATGAGACGTTCCTCATTCTTCTATATATCCATATTTCAAGGGCCTCAATTGCTTGTTCATTGTCCATTTTTCTTCATCACAAAGTAATGAACAATATATATATCGCATTTGATGATGTTTGAATTTGTGTGTCAGTTGTTTAGATGTTAGTATCTGTCTCATGTTGTTTAGATGTTAGTATCTGTCTCATGTTGTTTAGATGTTAGTACGGTATCTGTCTCATGTTGTTTAGATGTTGGTATCTGTCTCATGTTGTTTAGATGTTAGTATCTGTCTCATGTTGTTTAGATGTTAGTATCTGTCTCATGTTGTTTAGATGTTAGTATCTGTCTCATGTTGTTTAGATGTTAGTATCTGTCTCATGTTGTTTAGATATTAGTATCTGTCTCATGTTGTTTAGATGTAGCTTTGCACTATCAAAACGTTATTAAATATGTACGGAAATATACATTATTGTAAATACGAAATGATGCTTAATGTATGCCTGTTAAACGTAATTAATAATTTTCTTAATCTCTATTACAACATGACAAAGACATATCAATAACTCATTCTTATATCAGTACAATTTACTAAGGATAAAAAGTAATCTCACTTGACTAAATTCAAAAATCAAGCAAGCATTCGTCAACACCGAAGCTTGCAACATGCCAGCAACAAAGAGTCGTGCAAAGCCAAATACATTATTTTTGTCTACTGCATAAAGAAAACTGAAAATACATATAAAGCTATTTGCACTGCACCCGAAACTAAAACCTCTCCGCAAATCTACTTATATATACAGTACTTTGCAAAAAAAAAAAATGGCAGTCATATTTTCGCAACGCAGCACACTCATAGAAGCAAATAATAATAAAAACTGTATGTCCAGAGGAAGATTGATATCTCCACTATTTATTAACAGTGGTTTCAGTACAATATAATGGCGCCTTCTCCAGCAAGGCAAGCCTGGATGCGGCGAGGCATACTTCCCACAAGTGTTTGTAGGTAATTGTGAGTCAGACTGTCCCAGTATTTTTCAGCTTCCTTCTTCAATTGTTCAACGTCTCTGAGTCCACTCTTTTTTAAATGATTCTTGAGTAGTGCCCAAACGTTTTCAATTGGGTTTAGGTCGGGACTGTTGCTGGGCCACTTCAGCACTATCACATTCTTCGCTTGCAGCCATGCTTTGGTGCTATGAGCTGTATGCTTTGGGTCATTGTCACGTTGAAATGTGCACCCATCGGGGTACATGACCTGCATAAATGGCAGAAGGTGTCCCTCTAGTATGTCGATGTACCTTTCTTTCGTTAGAATTCCTGTGAAAACACACAGTGGGGTGGCACCTCTTGCTGACACCCCTCCCCAAAGATGGAATTTCTGGGTATGTTTCGGTCGCTGGTACACAGGCGTTACAGAGTCTTTCGTCCAAATATTTATTTGGGCAGGATAAGACCAAACAGAACATTCATCTGAAAAAAATCACATTGTCCCATGACAAATTTTGGTGTTCGTGGCACCAGTTCAAGCGCATCTGTTTGTGAGTCTCTGTGAGCAATGGTGACGAAATTACCCGCTTTTTTGTGTAACTCATCCTGTGTAGCTCCCGGTTGACAGTAGCATTAGATACCTCTGGGCTTCCCAACTCGGTCATGCGCTGCCGTATGTTTTCTACATTCTTCATTGGCCCAGCCCGAACGATTTGGGCGAGACGCCGATGGTCCTTTGTGTCCAAAATTCTTGGCCTCCCACTACCTTCTTTTCGCTCGATTCCATTACCTGCTTTTAATTTACTCACAACTCTGTAGACAGTCCGCTCAGGAATGTTCAACGTTTTAGAAATGTTGGAACATGTTTGATTTCCTTCATTCCAAAGCTGTGAAATTAACATACACTTTGACTTTGTATCCATTTTCTGCCACTAGCATTAGAAATTGTCGTCTGCTCTATTATCAAGGGACTTTACTCTCCGCTAATTTTTTTTTTACTTTTGGTAGTGTTTGCTCACTTAAGTGGAGTGCAAATTTGGGGCAGAACATGCATATTTAATTAGATTTCAGCATATTTAGTTGAGCAATATGACTGCCATTTTTTTTGCAAAGTACTGTACAGTATATACGTAAGCTATATATATATATATATATATATATATATATATATATATATATATATATATATATATATATATATATATATATATATATATATGTAGTGAAATTGACAGAGATACAACGGTAAAATACCTCCAAGGATAACATATAAGGATAAAAAACATAATGCGTAGGCTGCTGATGTACATGATCGCCTAGACCGCGGGTCATCATCCTCCATAAAAATTGACTTGCTAGGCAGGAGGGGAACGGCGGATCAAAAAGGAAAAAAATATGACTGGAAAGATTGCGTGAGACTAGAAAGGCTAAGGAGACGCAATTGGGGGGGGGGGAAACGGAGAAAAGTCACGTTTCCCAAGTTGACATAAAAAGTAAGCAACTCGACAGAAGGGACCATAGATATGTTACGCCACAGTCATTTATTGGACGCTTTTGCGCGATACCAAGCCCTTGATTTGAATTCAGCGGCTAAAACGCAGATGTTTGGAATATTACAAAATTTAAAAAGTACTTTTTTCTTAATATTAATGTTAGGAATATAAAAATTAGCTGGCCGGATGGCCCATTCTGAGCAGTGAACAAATATGTTCTTAATTTTACAGACGGATAGATAATATTGAAGATAATGACAAAAGACAGTGTTGTTCACATCATCGACAGACTGTATTGAATCTAAAAGTGTCGCTAATTGCACAAAAAAAACACGACCTCGAGACGCAGGTGTTCAAATCTACGTAGTATGGAAGAGAGGGGTTTTGGGTGGTAGCTGTGTCTAAAAATAACTTTTAACGACAAAATTTTGGAGGGGAGAGAAAGGTTGGTTCAAAAATCAAGTACATTTTTGAAGAAACACAAGTAGAGACGGACAGACTAACAGATAACCATCCATACTTGACTGAAGCATGACTGAAATGACTTTAGGGTAGGAAATTTGAATTTAAAATAAACCTAGGCAGTGATTGGCCACAGACAATCATATTATTAGCGCTCAGAGCGCAAGTGGGGCCAGTCTTCAATAGTTGTTCAGTGATAGACACAGATTTTAAAGTGTGGTGATTTCCATATGAAAGAAAGTGAAAGAAATTTAGGGACGCCATACTATAGCCAGCAGCTCAGCTGAGTTTTGCTAGCAATTCTGTGTTATTTATTCATAATCTGGTAAGATTGAAATTATTTCTTTGTATATTTTGAATATTGTTTCATGTTCGAGTGATTTGATACTGCCATATCGAAATCTAGCCTTACAAACAAGTAGGGATTTGCTCTAGACCCCCCGCCCTAGTCAGGGTCTAGGGACCAACAATGTACATAAACTCCAGCAAGGATTATGCAAGACAGATCAAGTGTTGAGAATAATGAAACATATTACCTATCCCTTTTAGGGCAGAAAACTAATAAAAATTTTTCAGAATCTATAGTCTGGGAGGATCTATCTGATGTAAAACCACCATGGTAAATGTGCTGTTTGGTCAGAGAGATCTGACCTGTCTGTATGATGTGGTTGTTGTGTCAGTGTTGTGTCCAGACGTGGGTAGAGAATAGATTTTGACACATGGCCCATACTTTGATTGCAGAGCTGTGAGTTTCTGTTGTCAACAAAGCAGTGTCTATTCAGTGGGTGACTTTACTCGAGTGTATCTGTGCAGTACTTGTGACAGAGACCACCATTATTGCCCGCCAGCACGGAGAGGTGGGACCATCAGATTTCAGCACCAGAGCTACAACTACAAGATGAGTGAGCCTCTGGTCTGCTGGACATTCACCAACGCTGTGTAGTTACTAATACCCCCATAAAAATTCCCACCATTTTCTGGACACTGTGTAGTCAATATAGACAGGTGTGATGAGGCCACCCCAACAGCACAAACATTAACTATCCTCCCAAGTAGATGACTACTAGAACATTTTAATAAAACTAACTAGTATAGTACATATATATGTACACTATTGCATTTATGATATAATATTCCATGCATTTCTTTCATAATCTCTAAATCCTTTTTAAGTTCTGGTCAACCTAAAAAAATTGATCCAGAACAAAATAAATGTAATATAATTCTATCAAAAAAATTTTACACACGTGAGTTAGTTCAGTGTATTTTAACATTTATTAATATTATTAGTCTTGTTAAATATCTGTGGGTATATCTATAACCTATTACACCACACTACATATCATAACCCTAGACACTTTACGTAGCCACATTCATTAAAAAAAAATTAAGTGTGAGGTCGTAGTGGTAGCAAGAAAGGCCTTCTGACAATTCTCAACTACATTTTATCTCAGGAGCCTTCACAGCTGGCCTCATACAATTACATTTAGTAATATCAACATCATACAATACCATCAAACACCACTACATATATTGGGGTCTTGTCCAGGGATAATTAGCCCAACAGTAATATTAGGATCTCCTGGTTGGAGAAATAAAATTAGGGAAATAAATTGTAAAATTCCCTTTAAAATTAAAAGTGTCCCTGCAGATAAAAGTTGGTGAATCTTCACAGCCAGTAATAATTAATTAGTTAACTGGTTAGTTAGAATTGGTTAGACTATAGTCATAAGAAGTACTTAGTGTATTTACTGGTTAGAGATTTATCTTGTATATTATTATATTGTCTAAAAAGTATGGCGGAGCTGGCAAAATTTAGATCAGCTGCTGTGCTCACCGCGAAGGAGATGGGAATGGATGGTCAAATTTTAATTCAATACGTAACGGCTGAATGTGATAAATATATTGAACGGGAAGAAAGGAGATTAGAAAAAGAGGCTGAAAGAAAATTGGAGTCTGACAGGTTGGTTGAAGAGAAGAAGTTAGAGGCTGAGACTAAGAGGTTGCAGATTGAGGCTGACAAAGAGGCAAAGGCATTGGAGGCCGAAGAAAAACGACAGCAAAGGGAGGCAGAAGATAAAAAGGCCGAAAGGGAGGCAGAAGATAGAAGGTTGCAAAGGGAGCACGAATTACGACTAAGGGAGCAGGAATTACAAGGCCAGGCTCCTGAAAATGGTGCCAGCCCTTTTGCCTCAGATGCTACGCCCAGTCTAGGAGCCTCAAACTCAGCTATGGGGTTTCATTTAGACCATTTTGTTGAAAAAGACGATGACATAGAGGGGTACCTAGGACGTTTTGAGTTATTAGCTACTACATATGGGTTAGAGAGAGAGAGGTGGAGCTTGAAGCTATCACAGGGATTGAGAGGTACTTCTTATGAAGTATTTGCCAAAATGAACAGGGAAGACCAAGACAATTATGACATGTTAAAGCAGGCTTTGTTATTAAGGTACGAGAAGAATGGTGAATTTTATCGTAAGAAATTTAGAAATGCCAAACTGTTGTCTGGGGAGACATACCACCAATTCTCTGCTAGACTAGAAACCTATTTGGAGAAATGGACGGCTCTGGGGAAGACCCAAGATCTTAAAGAAATGATCATGATTGAGCAATTGAGAGAGTCCATGGCTCCAGACATGAGAAAATTTCTCATGGAACAAGGTGCAGAGAAGTTGGGGGAAATTTTAAATGTTGCTGAGAGGTATCAGGCAGCCCAGGCAGAGGTAAGTGGTGCTAAAAAGAAGCACATAGACAATTTTAAAGCTCCACAGCAATTTAATAAATTTGATAATAGAGAGCAGGGAAATTAAGGTAGGACAAACTTTGAGCGGCCAAGAAATGACTATCGCGACAGAAACTCACAGTTCAATGACCAAAAGTTCAATGAAAGAAAACCGTTGAACCAAGGAAAAAGATGGTGTAAATGGTGCAAGAAGGATAACCATAACACCGAATTTTGTAGAAGGAAACCTTCAAACATTGCTGCAATGAAGTCGGGGACGCAAAGATTAAAGGTTAATCCTAAGGAGCAACAGGAACCTTATCACCCCCCAGTTTGTGAGGATGTTATTTGTAATGGGGTCACCATAAGGTGCCTTTATGATACAGGTTTTGATTATGATTCAGTTGTGAAGTCTAGCCTAGTGGACCCAAGTCAGTATACCACAGAAACAGTGGAAATACAAGGGGCAACTAAGGACATACCACTCATGACACTTCCCATCGCAAGGATAACGGTGAAAACTCGCTATGTGGAAGGAGAAATCAGAGCAGCAGTGATAGATGAACCAATCTACCCTCTGATATTGGGGTGTAGATACGTCTTGTTGGGGAATCCCGAGAAACCTGTGATCATGGCGACAGTGCAGACCAGGTCACAGAAGAAGGAGGAAGAAGGTGAACCTATAAATGCTCATCCAGAGGAGATGAGGAAGGCGCAGGCTGAGGATAGGACACTCAAGCCATGTTTTAAAAAATTGCCCAAATGCCACACACCTCCGAGCAAGGGGGAATATTTCATGAAGAACAAACTATTATACAGGAAGACAGGAACTAGATCCCCTGGTCACGGACAGTTAGTTCTTCCCAAGATATATAGGGCAAACTTAATAAGGAGCTTACATGTTGGAAAAGATGGTGACCATGAGAAAGTCGGTACCATCTGCCAAAAGATTGCTCGAAAATACTATTGGCCCGACGTAAATGTCGATGTTGAAAACTTTGTAGAAGCATGTGGCGTATTTCATGAGGGAACACCCACAAAGGGAAAATATGTGCAGGACCTAGAAACGCCACGGGGCAACTTTAGGCCTGAAAGGAAAACTAATTATACTCAGGTAGACAAAGTGGAATGGGAGCCCCCTTTTCACACCCAGTCGTCACTTGAATGGATTAACATGGCCACTATGCGACGAGTACGAAGAAGAAATTTTACCCAGGATAAGATGACAATCCCTCGGTCAGACTTATATAAACTGGAAGAACAGACAAGAGAGCGAAGATCTCTCATAAGCAATCTAAAGTGGGGAGACAAACCCCAGAAAAAAATTGGTAGTGGTCGATTTGTGAGTGATGATTCTAGGAAGAAAAGTCCTCATTATAAAGCTTCTAATGGACGGGACCCGATGGGTTCCATGAAAAATAAGTATGATAAATTAAAGATCCAGATGTAGCTTTATTAAGGACCTGGACAGATGAGAAGGCGGAAGAGACTGTTACCTCATCGTATCAATATGTGAACGAACTGACCACTCGTTTGAAAGCTGGATGGAAACTGGCAAATGATAATTTGAAACAAGCCAGGAAGAAACATGCAGCATATTTTAATAGGAAGGCAAAGGACAGGGAACTGGCAGTCGGAGAGAAGGTGCTGCTTCTACTACCCGGAAGCCAGAATAAATTACAAATTGGTTGGCAAGGTCCATATACGGTTCTAGAGAAGGTGTCTAGAACAAACTATAAAATTGACAAAAAGGGGAAGAAGAAAGTTTATCATGTAAACCTGTTAAAGAAGTATCTGGACAGACCACTCCAGGAAAGCACCCCCTTATTGACCTTGGCTATTGCAACCCAGATGCAAAAAGAACCACTCACCTCACATGAATACCCATTACATCCTTGTGAAACAGCAGCACAGGTAAAAGTCAGTAAGCACCTGACTAAAAACCAGAGGGAGAGAGTTCAAAAGGTTCTGGAGGAACATACAGATGTATTAACAGATAAACCAGGCCATACAAATTTGCTACAGTATGACATGAAACTGGTAGACTCAAACCCAATCTGTATGAGAGCCTATTCTATTCCGTTCGCGAAGGAGAAGGCATTGAAGGAAGAAATAGAGTATTTGTTGAAGGAGGGGATTATTTCGCACAGTGAATCATCTTTTAGTTCTAGTGTCGTTTTGTTGAGAAAACCGTCTGGGGAACACAGACTGTGCATAGATTACAGGAAACTGAATGCTGTCACAGAAAGGACAAGTGGATCCATTACCAGACACAAAACAGTTATTTGCCAGACTGAACAAGGCAAAATACTTTTCAAAGGTGGATCTTAGTAAAGGCTATTACCAGATCCCAGTGAAGCCTGAAGTGAGACCTTATTTGGCTTTTAGCACTTCGGATGGACATTATGAATTCAATATGCTACCATTCGGACTGAAAAATGCTCCGAGTGTGTTTTCAAGGATGATGCGCAAATTGTTGGATCCCCTGAATAACCCATGTATCACGAATTTCATGGATGATATTCTCGTCGCCACAGAGACATTTGAAGAACACATTGAAGCTCTGGAGATGTTGTTTGATAGACTTCGGGAGGCGAACTTAACTGCTAGGCCAACAAAATGTTGTATTGGATGCAAAGAGTTGGAATTCTTGGGGCACACTGTATATCAGGGTAATATGACCCTGATCCTAAGAACTTGGAAAAACTGCAGAGAGCACCTAGGCCACAAACAAAAAAAGACGTGCGATCATTCGTGTCGTTATGCGGATTTTATCAGAAATACATCAAGAATTTTAACGCTATTTGTGCTCCTCTGACTGATCTGACTCGCAAGGGACTTCCAGATAAAATTATTTGGACTGCACAATGTGAACTAGCGTTCCAAGAGTTAAAGGAAAAACTCACTAGCAAGCCTATTCTCAAACTGCCTGATTTGACACAGGACTTTGTCTTAAGAACCGATGCAAGTAATGTAGGACTCGGAGGGGCTTTGTTGCAAAGGTCATCCTCACCTGATGGGGAACTTAAACCAGTCGCTTATGCAAGCCGCAAATTGAATAAGGCGGAACAAGGATACTCCACAAGCGAAAAAGAATGTTTAGCATTAATCTGGCAATAAAGAAGTTTCAAATCTATCTGTATGGTAGGACTTTTGTGGTGGAGACGGACCATCAGCCTCTCGTGTTCTTGTCTCAGGCTAAGCATGAAAACGCAAGATTGCTGAGGTGGTCTTTGTTGCTTCAACCTTATCAGTTTAGTATCCAATATATCCCAGGCAAATTGAATGTCGGTGCAGATTTCCTCAGTCGGCACCCCTGTGATCAAAATTAGAGTAGCGGCAGACGTGAGGAGTAATTTTACCTATGTGTATCGCTGGTTTTGGAACTTGCCATAGGCATGTTTTCAAGTGGGGAGATGTGTAGTGAAATTGACAGAGATACAACGGTAAAATACCTCCAAGGATAACATATAAGGATAAAAAACATAATGCGTAGGCTGCTGATGTACATGATCGCCTAGACCGCGGGTCATCATCCTCCATAAAAATTGACTTGCTAGGCAGGAGGGGAACGGCGGATCAAAAAGGAAAAAAATATGACTGGAAAGATTGCGTGAGACTAGAAAGGCTAAGGAGACGCAATTGGGGGGGGGGGGGGGGGGGGGGGGGGGGGGGGGGGGGGGGGGGGGGGGGGAAAACGGAGAAAAGTCACGTTTCCCAAGTTGACATAAAAAGTAAGCAACTCGACAGAAGGGACCATAGATATGTTACGCCACAGTCATTTATTGGACGCTTTTGCGCGATACCAAGCCCTTGATTTGAATTCAGCGGCTAAAACGCAGATGTTTGGAATATTACAAAATTTAAAAAGTACTTTTTTCTTAATATTAATGTTAGGAATATAAAAATTAGCTGGCCGGATGGCCCATTCTGAGCAGTGAACAAATATGTTCTTAATTTTACAGACGGATAGATAATATTGAAGATAATGACAAAAGACAGTGTTGTTCACATCATCGACAGACTGTATTGAATCTAAAAGTGTCGCTAATTGCACAAAAAAAAAACACGACCTCGAGACGCAGGTGTTCAAATCTACGTAGTATGGAAGAGAGGGGTTTTGGGTGGTAGCTGTGTCTAAAAATAACTTTTAACGACAAAATTTTGGAGGGGAGAGAAAGGTTGGTTCAAAAATCAAGTACATTTTTGAAGAAACACAAGTAGAGACGGACAGACCAACAGATAACCATCCATACTTGACTGAAGCATGACTGAAATGACTTTAGGGTAGGAAATTTGAATTTAAAATAAACCTAGGCAGTGATTGGCCACAGACAATCATATTATTAGCGCTCAGAGCG